>JAWNZC010000433.1:0-316657 GCA_035771165.1 Paragorgia papillata | reverse complement strand
CCCTGACCCTGAAAACACCCTAATCCTAACCCTGATCCCAACCCCAATCCTTACCCTAATCCTAACCTCAATCCTAACCCTAACCCTAATGCATATTCGTGCGCGAAACACTTAACAGTTATACCATGAGCTCAAGTCGTATATGAGCTCATAGCCAACGAGGCGCTTCGCCGAGTTGGCTATTAGTTCGTATACGACGAGAGCGAATGGTATAACTGTTTTATTATATAGCCAAGCACTGTACAAGAGACAAAATTACAGCGAAATGTTTGAAACGACAAACTTCCGGCATAGGCAACAGGCAACTAATACTTCCGCCATGCGTAATGATGCATTCACACAGAGTTTCTCGCTGAGCTGTTCGGTAAACAGCTTTGAAATGTTGCATAAATGTTGCTCGAGAGGCAAAAAATGTATAAAGCAGATCAACAAAAAAGATTAAAAGGTACCTTTATGAAGTCAAAAGGTGAGTCAGTTGTTTATATTAGCGTTGCTATCGTGAAAAAGGTTTTGATTTCATGCAAAAATGAAACTGAAACACCTTCGGCAGTGAAACTAAATTACTTAGTTGGTTGTTTTTGAAAAAGAACATGCTTTTTACTACTCCAAATGCTTATCTAAATAAAAAAAGTCTCTTTACTGGTTATCTCCTACGAAATGTGTGTTGTAAGCTTGATTTTAACCGTGAGTTTCTTTGTATGTTGTTTTTTTATACATTGGTTTGAGGGTGTTGATGTTTTTCTGTAATAAAATCCGTCAATTTCAACTCTTTTCGGCAGTTTAAAAAAACATGTTTTTTTATACATTGGTTTGAGGGTGTTGATGTTTTTCTGTAATAAAATCCGTCAATTTCAACTCTTTTCGGCAGTTTAAAAAAACATGCCGCCATCTTGTTTTTCCTCTACTAGCAGGATATGAGCTGATAGCCTAGTAGTAGGGAACCAATCAGATTACGCAAAAGCTCATATCCGATAGCATGCTATATAATAAAAAGTATTATTATATAGCATGCTATCGGATATTAGCTTTTGCGTAATCTGATTGGTTCCCTACTACTAGGCTATCAGCTCATATCCTACTAGTAGAGGAAAAACAAGATGTCGGCACGTTTTTTTAAACTGCCGAAAAGAGTTGAAATTGACGGATTTTTATACAGAAAAACATCAACACCCTCAAACCAATGTATAAAAAAAAACATTGTGTAAAAATACATTAACAAATACACAATTTAGCATGGTAAATGGTAAAATTCACCTAAAAATTACGTATTTTTACTTCAAAAACCTGACTAAATTAACGGGTTGATATTAATTTGTTGCCAAACAAAGAAACTCACGGTTAAAATCAAGCTTACAACACACATTTCGTAGGAGATCACCAGTAAAGAGACATTTTTTATTTAGATAAGCATTTGGAGTAGTAAAAAAGCATGTTCTTTTTCAAAAACAACCAACTAAGTAATTTAGTTTCACTGCCGAAGGTGTTTCAGTTTCATTTTTGCATGAAATCAAAACCTTTTTCACGACAGCAACGCTAATATAAACAACTGACCCACCTTTTGACTTCATAAAGGTACCTTTTAATCTTTTTTGTTGATCTGCTTAACACATTTTTTGCCTCTCGAGCAACATTTATGCAACATTTCAAAGCTGTTTACTGAACAGCTCAGCGAGAAACTCTATGTGAATGCATCATTACGCATGGCGGAAGTATTAGTTGCCTATGCCGGAAGTTTGTCGTTTGAAACATTTCGCTGCATGTAATTTTGTCTCTTGTACAGTGCTTGGCTATATAATAACACCGTTAAATATCCGTGTGCGGTGAATTTTGGCTACGCTGTTGAAAAATATCGCGGGCTCATCGTATTTTTAAATTGTAGTATTTTTTAAAAATATTAAATGACGACGATGCGCTGTGGGGCCCACGGAAAATGGTAAGGCTTTATAATATTAATCGAGATAATAATAATATAAAAGAATAAGACTAATCCTTTGAAATATTTTATGACCACGATAATTGTATAATACACATATATATAGTAAAACCATCGCTCTATACTTTCGTAGCCTATCTTCTCTTTCATGATTTCTATATTATCTATTGAAATAATATGGCAGAATGGGGACAATTTACCTTGTTTATATACATTGCAATTGCAACGTTCTTTCGACAAATCAACTTCTTGACCAACAAATCAGCAACAAGTACATATACAATTTAAACTTTTGGCTTCACATTAAAAAAGCTTTTACCTGTTTAATTTACAAGGCATTCTTAGCTTGTATTTGTGTAAGAACACGTCGTGGTTTGTAATTTAGTCGACAGTTCTTCAAATATTTGTCAAATAAAGCTAGTTGAATCACAAGATTGACGGCAGTTGTAGGGTATTATTGGTTTGCAATAATCTTATCAAGCATTTGTTGCATTTGAGCAAATGGCAGGATTCGCTTGGAGCCCATGGAAATTGATAATAATAAAGAATAAATAAATATTATTTTCCCAAAAATTAGTATCTGGGTAATCTCGCTAAATAGATATATGCATATAAATGGTTTAAAATTGGCTTAGGTTCTGTTTATATACAGAGGCGAGTTGGTCGGCACATGGTGGGTTCCCAGTCAGTAGAACAAGCACTGTTTTTTTCACTGCAGTGTTTTTTGAGACAGTCGGTGTTTATATATGAGATAGCAGCTTGCTCTGGCAGTCAGGATTTTGCCAAGGCAGGATAAATATTTACCCATATAAACACTTTTGCCCAGGTAGTAACTCGGTATAGTTATATTCATTGATAGTAATCATCTCAATATTACAACTTGCCAAGTAACTCACTTTCATAAAAAAGAATGTAAAGTTTACCCTGGCAAACTGCTGTAACTGGGACTATAAACTTGGCTGACCAAGTATATTATACATATGATATATGAACAGGCCCTAAATTATAGAGTATCTGTCACTTTCATTATTAGGATCAAGTTCTGATATTGGGGAAAGTTCATTATATTTAATTGTCTAATTCTTTAAAATTACTTGATTAACTTCATTACAGTACAAACAACAAGCACATTACAATTATAAACATTTGGTTATCATTAAAAGAGTTTTATAGGGAGTCCTGGCTTGCATGTATTTAAAGACACACGCTTCAGAACAGGAAACAAAATTAGAACATGGGGGGATGGGGGGGTTGGCTGTCTCAATTAGCAATCATAATTATGTATTTATCTATTATTGTTTTGTACATATAAATAATGTAGTGTTGGCATATTATTTTCATAAAAGCCATTGAGTTGGACACGAGAGTAAAATCATACTGTATTTAATAAAGTTCTAACGTTTCATTGTTATTATCACAACAACTTCAGAGAATAATTTACATGAGTTGCAATAAGACTAATTAGTATCAATCAACTGGTGGTCTATTACAAATTCAGCATTCTGATTGGCTGAGCTACTAGTGGTCTATTGGTGATAGACCACTAGTAGCGTTATACAATGACAAACCTTCTTATAACTAGAATGTTCCTATCCTGACCAATCAGAAGCCACAACATATTCACGCTGCAAGCGAAACCTGGTAACTAGGCCAAACATAGCGTCCGCTAAAATTTATATACGAGTGATGAAATCACGAAAACATTGCCCCAAAAGTAATGGAAAATTGTTCAGTTTGACATTTTCGAATAAGAAAATGAATTTGATTATGCCTATGGAGTATATCTACAACAAATTTGAAGCAAAGTAATTACAATCTCGTTTTTTGTGAGCGATTGTTTATCATGTGGCATCGAGCTACTCTATATTTTGAATGGGGAGACTTCTGCAAACAAAAAGGTAAAACTATATCTGAAAATTTAGAACAATGTTTGATAAGACTTATTTACGTTAAAGAAAAGTTGTTTATGGTTGATACTAAAACAATTAGACAACTCGCACTCGTTTTCTACGGCTTCGCCTCGTTGACTATCAGCTCTTAGTATAGTTTCATAGTGGAAAAGACGCTTTCCAGCTTTCTGATTGGTCCGCTTATAGCGCGGTGACTATTGCATCACAAGAAATTGTTCTTCAAAAGTAGTTTTGGAAAAGAGACTGGTACTTATTCAACACTGCACTGACTTTACCACCGAGCCTGCGATCCTTTTGTAGGATCGCAGCACTGACCTATATATATAACTGGACTGCGGGTACTGGCCAAAAATGTGTCCCCATTTTTACTTTCAAAATGGCGGCATTTATGGGTCCTTCTGCTAATGGTAGCGACCACTGACATGTACTTATCGTAGGAAAAAAGAATATTTATGTAGATACAAAGCGATTTTCTTACTTTATTAATAAATCGTTCCTATGCGAGGGCTTCCCCAGAAGTGAATAAAATCGTCTGGCGTTACTGCGTTAGCCAGAACAAAATACTAAAGAGTAAAGACCAATAAATTCGGACATGAAAGAGTTAATGCATGCAGGTTGGTCATTGTTAATTTCTTGTGGAACGACTCAAGAGGCGTGCTGGATTATTTGTCTGACCAAATAGGAATATCGCCTCCCATGTAAACAGCCCCTAAGAAGAACTCGGTACGCCTCGCTTCTTTACGATTTTCTCGTGATCTTCAGCGATTCTTTATAGAGCTGGCGACTTCACAAAACGAAATGTTTGTAGGTTTCCATGACCATGTGTATTGACAGTCTTGTTTATTTTATTGCCAAGTGTTCGTGCGGTACCGCCGGCCGGCACGTCTTTAATTCAGACTGCTAGAAAGCTACAACAGTAATTGTCTAGGATTATTATATTGTAGTTCAGAACTACAATAAGACTCTTATCATGAAAACATCCCGGGCCGCTCAACAAATATTTTGTTTACACAAACTCGAGACCAGGACGATATTATGCTGACTTGGCAAAAATTATGACAGAAAATTCGACAAAGTTTGCCTAGTCCGTCTACTCCGAACGTTTTCTCAAGAAATAATCCACTGTAGAAGTTATAAAATATATTGGCAGAAAGATAATTCACCTTACTATAACATACGTGCAGTTTATCCGACCAAATAGCTTAGTTTCCCTAAAAAAAGCGAAATACTAAACATGTCCAAATCATAATAGCGGCCGCTATTTTGAAATTTTTTCCCGTATGTATTAATAATGTCTTCTCCGAATCTTTTCTCGAGAAATAAACCACTGTAGAAGCTATCAAATATACTGGAAGAAAGATAATTCATCTGGCTACAACATACGTACAGTTTATCCGACTAAATAGCTTAGTTTTCTTAAAAAAAGCGAAATACCGAACATGTCCAACACGAACTAGAGATTCTTAGGTATCGGTCAGCGACCTTCACCATTAGCAAAAGGACCCATAAATGCCGCCATTTTGAAAGTGAAAATGGGGACACTTTTCCTAACCGTCAAAGGTAATAGGAGCACGCAGTCCAGTTATATATATAGGTCAGTGGATCGCAGGCTCTGGGAAGGGCTCTGGGTACGAGATTGTGACTTTACTCGTTTCAGTCTCCCCCTCGGAGTTGTCATTTTGAAGTATGAGATTTTAGAATTTGTTGATTCATTAAACTGTTGATATTTTTTTTCAAAATGGCAAACCTGGATATTCGGGTAGAGCGCCTCGTCTGTAGTTTTTCAGACAAACAAAAGAGCATAATACTGAAAACATTTATCACTGAGATGTTGTACATATCAAATATCGTAAAAACAAAACTTTGTAAAGGTAAGGAAGTATATTTTCTATAATTCTTCGTATTTTTTGTATGTTTTAGCTAGGTTTTGGTCGATAGCGATGTTTTCGAAAACTTCGTCATGGGTGAAGAACATATTGAACATGAATTAAGTGCAAAAAAGCCGTAACACAGGATCCAAAACACCAGAATAAAAGTCTTTTTAGCATATATTTGAATGTATGTACAAGTTCAGTTCCAAAGTAGGATGTTGTTTACTCTTTTTTTGAAATTATTTACTGACAAAGATGGCTTGCTAACATCGTGTGTGAATAAACAGAATCACCAATGTTAAAATGAAAGCAGTTGTTTAAACGGCTCGGTAAATATTCACCGATAGTCACCTCGACTTCGGCGACTAATTGTTAAATAGAAAACTCGGTCTCGTTGTCTAATTGTTAAATATATAATTACAGAGTTGTCATATTTTTTTGCTTGTAACTTTTATTTATAGTAACTCTCTCTGATTGGTTATTGCATGCATATTTAATGATGCATGCAATAACCAATCAGAGAGAGTTACTATAAATAAAAGTTACAAGCAAAAAAAAAATGACAACTCTGTAATTATATATTTAACGGTTTTTATTTCAATCAAAACCGCCCAAGCTTACATGTATATGTTGGGCTCCTTTGTTAAGCTTGTTTGGTTTTCTCGTGTACATAATTGGATAACCTCCTTAAGAAAACGCATTGTTATGCTTAACTCTGGGTAGAACCCAACCCTGTTGCGTTAAACCTGGTTTTCACTAGCGACGTAAGCGTAAGCATTTATAACGACGTGCGCAAGCGCAGTAAGTACTTCATGGTAGATGAACACCTTTGAATTTAGGGGAAACAAAGTGTTAAATTGACCTTGAAGTGCTTACTGCGCTTGCGTACGTCGATATGCTTGCGCTTACGTCGCTAGTGAAAACCAGGTTTTAGTGATTTGCTTGTTGGACTGCCAATCAGTTGAATAAGCTGATAATTTGTTTTGTTCTTTGCTTTATTTTTAGAGTGAAAGCGACCAAAAGAGGCTCCAATTCGTCAGAGCTCGCTCCTTAGCTTTGCGATTTATGGCTGCTTACCCTTCTTGTGTAAGAGCTATTCCATTTCCATATGACGAGAGTCCTACCAATAGCCATGACCGTCCTGAAATCAGTGTGTGTTTATACATGCACTCTAATGGCGAGGGGGTTACTGATGATCATCGCAAAGCAGCTGAGGAAATGTTTGCTGGCTACAATGTGGAGTTTTTTTATCTCAAGCGTGAACCACTGGGCGAGTATGTTACCTGTCGATCTTGCAGTGACGAAACGACCCCAGCTTTTGGGAATCTGGCGAAAATAGTTGAGGAAAATTTACACATTTTCGAAAATCGTTTGAACGTAACGGCAGTTCAGCCCTCGTACAAAATTGTCAAAGGACAGGAAACGAATGAGTTGTGTGTCACTGTGTTTGTGCTAGGAAAAGGAAGAATCCCAGTTGGTGAAAAGGATTTTTCAGAAGTGGAGCGGTTGAGCAACTATCCATTTGGCAACTATCCATTTGACATAGTCGAAGGATATTACGTTCCATCGTCGAATCCGTTTTTGTCTAGCGCGTTACCTTCGCATTTTGGTGTCGGAATAGGGGTGGAAGGATGTGAGGGCGCGGGAACATTGGGCGCCTATTTGACGGACGACGACGACAGATGGTATCTGTTGTCATGTCAACATGTGATAGGTAAGGGACTACCGGACAAATGTAACATCGTGCAACCTGCCGAAGACGACTACAAGAAGGAAAAAGAAAAATTTGAGTTGAACATTGGCGCAGTCAAGACGTGTATAAAAGATCTACAAGATAGTTTGGTAGAAAATCCAAACGGCAGTTCCATAAGTAAGCGAACACGTGAGAACAGAAACAAAAGTCTCAAAAGAAAGGAAGAAGATCTTAAATATCAAGAGAAGAAAATGCAAAATCTCAAAGAGGACGGAACCCCCAGGCACATCGCAACGTATTCTTTTGGGTTGCAGGAAAACTTTGATTATTGTGGTAACACATTTTTTGTTGACGCAGCCATAGCTGAAATCGCTACAACTGAGCGCGAGGATATCGCATCGGATGTGCGAAGAGGTACGGTTTATGGCTTTGAAGTGCCAAATAGGGCAATTCCGAGGAAACCCATTAGTGGAGAAATTGTAAACGTGCACGAATGGGAAGATAAAGCTGAAAAAGACCACTTTTGGAAAGCTGGTCGCACAACGAGACATACAGAAGGGAAGAAGTATCATTCACCACAGCTTCATGTGAATCTAAACGGATTTAACACGCAGCAGTGCTTTGGTGAACTCCAACAGATTCCCCTCATATTGTGCAACTCCTGCGCCTCCAATTCCGATCGCAAGTTGTTAGTTGAACCAAGTCTCTTGGAGAGTAAGATATGTGCAAAGTGTGGAGACGAAATCTCTGCATATGGTGTCAAGGACTTGTGGGCACGTAACGTTTTTTTAATATATGGAAAAGATGATCGCTTTTCAGCAGGAGGAGATTCTGGTTCATTGATTTTTGATGCGGAAGGCCGAGCTTGGGGGATGATTTTTGCAACGTTTGGTAACGATTTCCATCGATTCTCTGTTGGGATGCCGTTAGATATTGTTATCCAGGCTCTCAACGAAGCATCTGGCAAGAAGTTAAGCTTATTGTGTATTAACCCACATCAGGTTCAACAGGAATAAAACCCAGACTGGTATAGCTATTATGACTGACCAGCATTCTTTTACGCGTATATAAATTTGGATTCGTAGCCTTATTGTAAAGTATAATGTGTAATGGATATATGTTATTAAAAACTTAAAATAATCCACTATAGCAAAAAAGATGGCGGTTGTACATTTTACCGTAATCCTTTGCAATCCTAAAAGTGAGTTCTGATGAGGCCCCAGTTACATGATACCGGATTGCTCTCGTACAGGATTACTTTTCATATCGGTTAGGCGTTCTGGTTACACGAGACGTGGTAATCCGATACGTGCCATCGTGGGAAAATCACTCCGCTTCCGTTCGGAGGTGATACGGAAATTAATCCGACACGTTTCGGTAACCGTGTAACTGATTCAATCCCGAATACGCTCCACTCAGAAACCTCTTTCCTTGCCTATCTTAACCTCTTAGTTGTTGTAATTTTTGTCCATGTGTTTATTCTTTGGCTGCTTATTTACAACTGACTTTGGATATTCATCTATTTGTTGTGTTGTAACAGCAGTCTGCGTTGAGATATTTGACAAATATGATTACATGGGTCTGTTTCATTCTCAAGACTTCTGAATCTTTACCTTCCGAATCTTTACCTGATAGCTGAGAAGAGCTAAAAAATGTTTGACATGTCAACATGAGTTTGTTAGGTAACTGCTTCCATTCAGTTATTAATTGTAGTGTCCTCGCAGCTGTTGTCTTCTGATATTTTTCAAGATATGTTTTCTGCACGCAAAGGATTATGGTAAAATGTACATGCATTGTTTACTGTTTTCGTTTATATAAAGATTTAGCTTGTGAATTAATAATTGGAGTAATTTTTATGCACTCTCGTTTGCTTTTAAATTACAGATTAAAGTATCAAAGTTTAGTTTGTAAATTAAGTTTACACGCGTATATTATTGTATGTTTGTTAAGAAGTATAATCAGTAATTGCTCGACAGTTTCTCTGTTCATATTAGTATTATTTAAGAAATAAAAAATGGCCGCCCATGTAGGGCGAAAAATCCGAGCGGAGTTTTTCGTTCGATTTTCTCAACTAAAATCGTTTAAACCTTTACAGAGTTGCATTTAATTTGTATATACCAAACTCGCCTTTTATAAAAAGATATAAAATGGTTTTCTATGATAAGACGTGAGATGTTGCATGGTGAGACTTTCGATTCCAATAGCTAAAAAATACCCCCACCTTCGGATCGTATTTTTGTAGGTTTTTTTTCCAAATCTCTCAACATCTCGCGTGTCCCTATATATGTAACACTTGAATGCCATGTTAGATTCATCAGCAATTGTCTTGAAAGTGGTTGACTACGCTCATACAGAATGATATGCCTGGAAAAGGGTGGATAAGTTTCAAACTTTGGAATCCAGTCTGCAAATATACACGCCACCTTGATCAACGAGATTTTTAATGATTTGCTATTAATTGTAGACCTCCGTTTTTGTAAAATTTTTTTCTTTTTTCACTGGTACTTTTTGAGTCTTGCGATATCAAGCAATTTTACACTTAGAAAAAATATGTTGGCGACAATTTTTCAGTACAAATGCCGAATTTGCATAATAATTTGGAACACGAAAATTTGGCCATTTTTGTATACTCCAACTGACCATAGCCACTGGAAAGGGAGAGGGCTGTGAAAGTGGGCGTGACTGAGATTTATGTTATTGTTCGCCAAATTCAAGATCACGTGACCTTGAACCTGCATGATTGAGCACTAAAAAGCAAGATTTTACATTAGAGCAGCGAGGCGCGTACCTACAAGTGCTACAACGAAGTTCTTCCGTGATGGTTTCGATATAAATTCCACTTCATTTGGACATTATATGCATAGATGGTCCCTCATGAAAACTCCCTTTGCAAAGAATATTTAATAAAGTGCAGTAAATTCGAATAAACGATCAATGGTCGGACCGAACACGGTGAGAGCCGAGGTAAAATAATGATACAATACTGTTTTGCCAACAGTTCAACTAAAACTAAAATTCGCTTTTGTCTTAATATGAATGGTTGTGCTAAATTATATGTCGTAAGTTGAGTTGCCTTCATTGAATATTAAATGCACTAAATGTCTGGTGTATTGCGTTTCATAAACAACGGTGAGGACTGGCAATTGTCGTATGCGTATCAGTTTATTAGAATAACTAAAGTATTAAGAAACATTGCCATCTGACAACAAAAGTGCAAAACTCTGATTTAATAATGGCACGGAGACGACAAATGCTTTTCGACTGCGTTGTTCCTTGGTTTTCTTTTATTAATAATTTGTAGACATGCGGCGATTTATGATAATTTCAATTTATTCACACTATTTTTAATACTTACAATGAAAAATACAAAGTTTACATAGTGATTAAGTGATACATAAATAAATCAGAGTTAAATATAAAACAAAATATTTTATGAAAGAATATACATATGTGAGAGTGTAATTAAAGTATATAAAAGCTTTCGAGTTTAATCACTGCCTTGACATATTAATAAGTTGGGGACCAGCAGAGGATGAAATATTAAGATCGTGTCGAAGTAAGAAAATAGACATTGTATAATACGAGAATGAAATTCAGATCAACCTTGGTGACTTAATATTTTTTACATTGAAACAGAAAGGGTTTTTAAATCACTGGGAATATTTTCCCAGATTTTTGTAGCTGAGAATCTTATAAATGTTTGTTTACAATAATTAGTCCGGCGGGGAGAAAATAGTTCGCGCTACGGCTAATTTGCTCACAATGCCAGAGTGAATTATTTGAGTGAGCCATGCATGAGTTAGCTAGCGCTTGATACGATTGTGTAATGTTCAAGGGATGATCATTTTAATGTCACGATAAAGTCCATCATGAAACCGAACGCCGATCATCTACACAACGATGCACCACCATATATATTTGTTTGCGTCTTATTTGAGAAATGCGCGACTTAAAAACTCTCACGGTCCTGTTAAAACCAATTAATCCGATGTTTTTTAGGTGATTTCTTTGTGCACACAATCATATTACTGAATAAACTAATATCTAAAATTAACGCAGAATCAATGTAAAATATAAAATTTGCATTCTAATGTAAGCGATATGAAAGAATACACTGGCCATGCCGGTTCAAGATCACGTGACGCTCAGGCGTGAAATTTTTAACATCAAACCGGAAGTTCTATTGTTTCAGAGCGGAGTTTCACAGCCCTCTCCCTTTCCAGTGGCTATGAACTGACTAAATAAAATTTCAGAAAATGAGGAATATCTGTGCAAACAATTGGTGGAAAGTTTTAAAACTTTGCACATGTATGGTAGTGAAAAAATTAAACTTCAGGGTGCTATGTTGTTGTCATGGAAACTACTGAGACCAAGTGGTTGTCATGGCAATAACAACATACGCACTGTAAAGTGTAAAAGTGTACTCTCTTCAGTATACATACGTTTGTAAAGTTCCAAACTTTCCACCAATTATTTGCAGAGATATCTCTCATTTTATGAAGTTGGAGTAAATTACGTCATAGGGCCTCTAATTGCCATAATTACTTCAAAAACCCGAATATCTCTGGATCGAGATGAGATATTGAGAAACGGAGAACGCCATTCGTCCTCCTTTCGAAATTTGTGATGAATCCCTCCTTATACGTCCGAGCTGAGAATTGTTGCTTTTACCAGTACCACAACGATTATATTTAGACATTGTTGTAGACAAGTATTTATAAAGAAAAAATTACCACATTCTGTGTCTCAACACAACGCAATCACTTTTTTAATAGCGAACCGCACAGATGACGTCGACTTAATTTATAATTTATTCTTGCATTTTCAACAAAAGAAAATGGTTCATTAGAAGTCCCTCGAGATTCAACTTCGGTTTGTTTGTCTATAAATAGTACCCTGGATAGACCACAATGCATTGCAAATTCAAGATGGCGCCACTATTGGTGAAAAGGTCAATTTATGTTCAGTGATCTCAAGAAATCTCTTGAATATAGTTGTAAAGATACAACAGTATTTAAGCCATTATTATGCAACGTGATATCAAGACATATACAGTGTATATAAAAACCCCCGGAACCCTTAGAAAATGAATTAGTATTCTTTTAAAACAACCTATTGTAGTAGTTTGAAAGCCCTAAAAGCGCTGCGTTATATATAAATTAATGAGCACATAAGTTAAACAGGAAGAGAAAAAGCTTTTAAATACTTTCACCATGCATACACTTCAAGTTATCTTAATTTCCCAGGTGTAAAAGACCGTATTTTTACGCATCCGTGGCTCAGAGGTGTTCAGGGCTTTCAAACTACTACAATAGGTTGTTTGAACAGAATACTAATTCATTTTGTAAGGGTTCCGTTTTTTTTATACACACTGTAGAAGTATGACAATTCACATATCAACTGAACAAATCCTTATATCTCAAGAACGAAGTGAGATATGAATGAGGCGTAAGCGCAAAACTTTATAATTTAAAGGGGATTGGCAATCAAAATTGAGTTTCTCTAATTTGAAAGAACATGTAAAATTGTAACAGAAGATCTTTTACAACATTTTCGTATCTTTCTTCGTTTTCAAGATCAACATGAAATGTTCAATTCAGCGTCACAAGGAGTTTTATGTGCACAGTTTCAAATGATTTCGTTGAACAAACTTAGACCCCGTTTACACGATACACAATTTGAAAACGGAACAAAATCATGCCGGTGCATGTGTAAATACAGGCCAAAAAGTCTTGCGTTTACACGGTGCCGGTATAATATAATGACGGATTAGCATGCGACTATTCTCTTCCAATGGGAATTGAGAAGACTTTGTGAATACTGCTGATCCGAATACTGTGGTCGTATATATCGTGATTACCGGCATTAAACTGTTAAAGCGTTCACACGATACCCGTTAGTGTTCCGTTTTCATTCATGCCGTCAAGGAACCTGTCTTCATTTTGTGCTGTTTTCATGTCATTTTTGTGCCGGTATCGTGTAAACGCAAGGCCTAAACGGCATGATTTTGTTCCGTTTTCAAATTGTACCGGCATCGCGGAAACGGGGTCTTTTCAAGCATTTTAAACTACTTAAAGCGCCATTGAAGCAATCAAAAATTAAGTTGATCCTCTTTGAAAGAACTCTTAAAATAATGAACAATATTAATTGAAAGCTCTTCCGTATCTCACTTCGTTTAGTTCTTGAGATATTGAGATTTGTTTGCATGATATTATGCAAATTTACTCATTTAACCCTTTGGCTACGAACGGCGTCAGATTATTGACATGATTGGAATCTACGTTAAATTTTGCACTAGAAAAGGCTTGTTTTAAATGTAACCACTCATTGTTAGCGAACTTAATAATAACTCACGACGTAAACTTCAGCAAATGATTTTGGATTGTTTGTTGAATTTATTTGAGGTAATACGGGCAACATTTTTCTTCAACTTTCAACGCAACTTTGTTGCGTTGCAAGTTGAAAAGCGTTGTTGCACGTATTACCACCCACCTTAAACATTGACACGAAACAATGATTTTGTTGCAAGTTGAAAAAAATTGTTGAAAAAAGTAGAGTCCAGTTCTACTTGTTGCAACATCCTGATTCAACTTGCATCAGTCGTCATTGTTGCAACAACGCTTTTCAACTTGCAACGCAACAATGTTGCAGCAATTTGTTGCTTGTATTACTTCACCTTAAAGGGTTAACGTCACACGTGCATAATGACTTATTAAAAAAAATGTAATATATCTTTGCAATTATTAAACGAAATCACTTGAAACTAATCTTGTACGTTTGTGTCTCTCACAACACTAAAGCCCCGCACAGACGACCAAGTTTTCCTTGACAAGTTCCTTGGTAGCTTTCCTTGCTCGTGTGTACGATGAACACGTTTTTTCCCAACAATTTTCCTTAACAAGTTATAATTGCTCGTGTGTACGGTTGGACAAGTTCTCCTTGACGGCAATGATCGCGTAATAAGCTTGGGAGATGATCTTGTCAAGTTTTCCTCGACGACTATACACACGAACAAATTTCCTGGTTTGTTCAAAAGCTGGTCACGCTGGCGTGACCAGCTTTTGAACAAAGCTCCTTCAGGTTAAGGAAAATCTTGTCAATTTGTGTCGTACACACGAACAAATAAAACTTGTCAAAGAAAAACTTGTCAAGGAAAACTTGGTCGTCTGTGCGGGGCTTAAGCATACAATGTTTCAAATAATTTCGTTTGATAATTACAAAGATATATAATATATTTTTTTTCAGTAAGTCATTATGCACTGACTTAACGCCAAGTAAGGGCTTAAATTTCCATATCAAACAATCTCAATATCTCAAGAACGAAGTGAGATATGAAAGAGTTACAAGCGCCGATCGTTTGAAAATCGCAAAACGTCTTTCAAATAAGAAAGTTTGTATTTTTATTTAATTCGTAGGCATTTTAAGAAATGGTACATGCATGTTTAAGCGTGCTCCATCGAGTTACAGATGCACGTGGAAAGTTGGGAGAGCACGAAAAAGGCGTATTATAGAGTGGCTCGAAGCGTTAGTCGAAAGCAATTCTAGATTTTTGAAATGTGGAGAAAAAGACTAAGACTCGAGTATTAATTTGTGTTTTAAAAAAGACCATGAAAATCACGAATAGTTAACAATTATTCACCGAAGTGGAGGTGAATAGTGCTGGATATTCACCGAGCCGCTTAATATCCACACTATTCACCGACACTGAGGTGAATAATTGTTTTAGCATATACCTCATAAATGAAATAACAAGTTTAACATTCTTATATTTTTCGGTATTTTATGCAAGACACGGCCGCTAGCAACTTGGCGTACTCGATATTTGTCGACAAAACAGTTTTTACAACTTTTGAATATATTAATGGAATAATGGCTAGAAAATTGTAAAGAAACATACCTGTGGAGATTCTTCTACTTAATTTTGTTGACATTTCTCGTTATTCTACAACATCAGCCTTGTTTATCAACAAAATCTCCTGCTTCGGTATAACCTGGATGTCAGGCCTTTATTTAAAGCAAAACTATCCGCCATTTTGTTTTGCCCGCAGGTGAATAGTGCAGGATATCCCGAGCTAGAGGAACCAATCAGATTGCTTGAAAAGCACTATTCACCTGCGAGGTATATGCTAATTAAAGATATTAATAAGGGATCTATACAGCGAGTACAAGCCCTAAAATGTCAGTAGTTTCCCTAAAATTTGCAAGAAACGTGTGGCAGTCTCATCGAATTACCAAATAACAAAAAATTTCCCGCTCTTTTTTGGCCGTTCGCCCGCCACGATCGGAAATTGCGGCTGTCGACTGGGATCTAATCCATTGGATTAGCTACGCATGCGTAGAACGAATATCTTGCGTGTAAACGTCATCAATACACGCGAGACCAAGCGAGGCTGGCGCGAGATGAATCAGGAGCGAAGGAGCGTTGTGGTACATGTGGGTTCATACGATAAAATTAGTGAAGATAAAGGACAATAATGGATCCATTGAAGAGGATACTAGGGATGTTGTAGGATATCAAGCATTTGCTGACTTGAAATCAAATATGGCGGAAAAATTAGATGAAGAACAAGGTGCGATCTAGTATCGTAAACTTCTATGTTAAATGACTAAAATCTGTTGATTGTTGACCGTTTACTACCCCCAAAAGAAGTAGTTTTTTTTTGTTTTTTTGGCAGATGTGTGTACCCAGTTGACCTTTAAAATGGATTTTAAAGTTCGAATCAGTCGTGGAAATTGTACTTGACGACTGAGGAAGTGACGAGTTGACATAATTAAAACAAACAAAATCAACTATGGAGGATGAATAAATATCTCAACTATTGATTTTTTCTTTGTCTTGATTTTGTTTTTGGCTATCTATGGACAGTTCACTTGTTCTTGTTTTGCGTGTGTGCTGTGTTTAGAATTTAGTAAATTTAATGTCATCATGATCAAGCTTGGCCGACAACTCACTCGAGCCAGCAAGCACGTGGCCTGCGAACTGCCCCATGAAAGTGGCCAATTTTCTATGCGATTCTCGATCGTGACAGGCGCAAAACGTTTGTTGAACCAGTTGATCAGACTTAGCCAATCACAACACGTCAGCGGAATTAGCGTATGCCATATATCAACATTAAGGGAAAGGTATTGCATTCTACAGACAATTTCATAATATAGATAATATATAAATAATTATACATTTGAAATTAAAATACTTTGGGAATTAAATTATATAGTATTTCCAGTGCGTAATTTATAGGCGCCTAGCTTGCGATAAAGCCCAGCGACAATAAATTATTTCTTTTTTAAATAATTAGTTCATAGAAGCTCTAAGACTTCAACTTCGTGGAGGAGACCAATAAAGACCCCGTTCACACGAGTTCAGAGCGAGATGAAAACGGCGCTGAATAGTCACAAAACGCTGTTACGTTCACACAGTGTACTGCATCAAAATTGTGCGAAGATGTCTTTAACCAGAGCCTTTGCTCTGTAAACGTGTAAAGGTGTAAACTGCCGAGATTTCCCTTACGAAAATTTCATATAAGACTTCCTATACGATTTCATATATGAAATTAAACATTTCATATATGAATTACAAATTTCATATATGAAAATGTTCCAATTCCATATATGAAATTTCTTATTCCAAATATGAAATTTTTATCTTCATACAAAAATTTCATATATGGAATAAGAAATTTCATATATGGAATTGGAACATTTTCATATATGAAATTTTTAATTCATATATGAAATGTCTAATTTCATATATGAAATTACAAACTTAATATATGAAATTGACATTTCATATAAGAAATCATATATGAAGTCTTATATGAAATTTTCGTAAGGGAATTTTAGTAACGAAAAACTGACGTTTGGAGCGGAGCCCTTCACATTTTACTCTGATTAAGGGCTGCGCTCGAAACGTCAGTTTTTCCTTACTAAAATCTCGGCAGTTTACTACCTACACAGCACTCTTCATTTTTCTAACCGCAGCGATTTGAAAATCGGTATTTTTTTTCCGCTCTACTAGATTTCCAGCTCCTAACCTTGCGGCTGGCGTTTGTTTCAGAGATAACAGAATTCCTTTGTGCTCTCGTCTTTAGAAAACCACTGCTAAGATTTGCACTGTCGTTTTGACAATTATAACTTTATTAAAGCAATGACTAGCCAGTGGAAACCGGTGACGAAGCAAGTTCTTGACAGATGGTCCGGACTCGCGTGAACACTTTCGAAACTGTTGTGAAATTCCAAAGCGTTAACGTGAACGTAACTATATTCAGCCATTATTCTTTCCTACCAGGGACTTTAAGATCTACGACGTCAACCCCAACCTCAACGTCCTCTAAACAAAATAATTATTTTCGCCAAACAAAGAAAATGAATAATTTTTAGTCCCAAGAGTAATCTCAACACCGTCCTCGTTCTGTATACAACGCCATTTAGAGCATTTTCACGTCTTCAGGACGACGTCAACGGCCAAAAGATGAGAACTGTTGCTTGAGATTGACTTCGATACGGACACTACGATCATTTTAGCAATACTGGGGGCGTTTTGGAAGTCATTAAACTACCTTCAAATATCAAATATAATAGTTAGTTAACCGTGACTTCTTTAAATTGTATAAAACTAATCTTGCTTTTAACCGCCGTCGTCGTCCTAGCATCTTAAAGTCCCTACTAGCATCGTGTGAACGGGGTCTAAGAATGTTTCTTTAGATTTCCTCGCACGATAACGCATTCGCAGTCAGAAAGTGCTGCCCTGCTTGCATGCCGTAACTGCTGACAGGCAAATACGCATGGTCGTTATCATATTAGATAACATATTTCACCATCTATATATAGTAGTACCGCTGACCTTGCACTAATAAACTAATTTATAACTAGATTGGTTGAACTGCGGGCGCGGCTGAGCCCACAGTCAAAATACACATTTGTGTCAGCGGTCGCTGCAATGAGAGAAAAGACCCATATTTCAGCCATCTTTTTTCGGTTTCCTTTTGCACGGGACCCGCAGTCAAGTTGTATATACGTCAGGGGGTGCCTTGCGTGAGAACACAGAAAGAGCCAAGCCAGCTCATACTCACTGAAGTATACCAGCTGAATACTCACAGAAGGGATTGAATATCAAAGCGCGATCTTCCACAGGATCACTCGATTGTCTTCACCTCCAGTAACAACTGTTAACCCGTCGCGTGACACATCTACACAGCGGATTGGTCCTAAATATAACAAAAGGAGAAAAATGGCATTTATTCCAGTAAACGCTGGAATGGAATTTGCAGTAGTCTATTTAGTAGTCTGGATTATAGGCTGGAGTTCAAACTGGAGTATGGACTGGATTATGGACTGAACTTTGACTTGGATTATGGACTGGACAATGAACTGGACTTTGGACTGGATTATGAACTGGACTTTAGACTGGACTTTGGACTGGACTTTAGACTGGATTATGAACTGGACTATGAACTGGACTATGGACTGGACTTTGGACTGGATTATGGACTGGATTATGAACTGGACTCTGAACTAGATTATGAACTGGACTATGAACTGGATTATGGACTGGACTTTGGACTGGAGTTTGGACTGGACTCTGAACTAGATTATGAACTGGCTTATAAACTAAACTTTGAACCTGATTTAAGATATCCCCAAACGGAATTTTTGTCACTTAACTCCAACAAAAATCCAAATCCTAACCAGTAAGCGAGTTTACCGTCTCGTTTATACGCTAACTTGACCCACTAGTCTCCTAGCTTACATAAGTGATTCAAGTTAGTATAAAAACAAGACAGTCGCCGATTAAAATCCATATAGAATATTTACCCTGGTGTCCCTCCACTCTTTGTACTTCTTGGTCGTTCAGTAAATTCCAAATATGCAACTGGCCAGAACTCCCTCCCGCCATGACAAGTTGCCCGTCCCACACCGCACACCTGAATTAAAAGAAAACAAACAAACAAATGCCGTAAGTCAAAGAGATCCGAAGAGATAAATCGACTAAAAATATAAGTAGTCTATGACATCTTCATGTTAGTGGCGCTGCTGTAAGACCGTTGGTATGTTAATTTTTAAATTTCTGATTAGTATTCAACGTATAAGTTCGACAAATTTCAATTTTTTTCAATTTGCCTTCAATATTTACTGCTCGTTAATTCAAGAAACTATATCATTTTCAATATCCTCATTTGGATCCGATGAGTATAAAGAGGATATTACACGGTGGTACGAAGATATGGATTTTATCTTCGAGTGGTGAAAACAATATTTTACGAATGAGCGTAGCGGATGAGTAAAATATCGTTTTTACCACGAGAAGATAAAATTCATATCTTCAAGCCAGCGTGTAATTTTCTTTTTATTATATAGAGTCAATGCAAAATGAGGTAAAATTCTTAATGACGTCATCGATATCTTCACTAGTGAGGATATGGAAAATACGACACTGCATATTCTCTAGTAAAACACTCGCATCTATATAATAAAAAGAACGTCCGCCATTATGAATGCTTTTTCTACTATCGCTCGTGATTCTGCCCGCGCGGCGCTGTGCAAACTATAAGCGCATGGGGTGGATGGATGGATGGATGAATGAACTTTATTTAAAGGTCAACTAAACCTTTTGAAGTTCTATTTTCCTCTGAAAGGGTTATCATCTAACTTAGCAAAAGTAAAGAAAAATATGAATTTCGAGGTACGAAAGGGACGAGGGACGAGGGATTAATAATGAGGGACGAGGCTGAGAATATAATCTAACGCCGACCATTGCTAGGTTCTACTTTGCAGTTTGTATAGCAATTTTACAGCCAGTCAAAATCAAGAAAAAAATATATTAAATACACCCCCTCACCTTATTTCATCATCCAGATCTTTCGAATACAGCTCAGTGCCAGTCTGAACATCCAGGACTCGAATACACTGATCTGCGCCGCAAGACAATATCCGCTGACCATCTTGGGAAGCAAAGAAAAACAATGCACAATAGAATTTATAACGAAATTAAACGGATTGCGGGCGCGGCTCATCCTACGGTCAGATAAACATAGTGGGTAAAATAAGGTCAGCGGTCACTACCATGAGAAAAAGACCTATATTTCGGCCGTATCTGTTCGATAGAGAGATAGATGAAGTAAATATTTATTCAGGTTAAAACACGTCATAAATTACATATTCTGTTATCAATGTGTGTCCTGACTATAGTTATACAATATAAACTATTAATAAATTATTATAACAAATATAAAAACAAACTTTACTAATTCAACAAAATAATTAAAATTCACAGTTTTTCTTTCTAATTTCAATCGGAAGGTCATTATAATCTTAGCACCCATATAATAAAATGACTTTCTGGCATACTCAGTGCGTATCTAAGGTAATGGAATCAAGCAAGAAGCATTTCTCGTACCCATGCTATGGTCGTTTATTTTAAACTAGTTTTCAAAATTTTCACAGGGAGCCCCATCTGAGCATTTTCGGAAAATATGCAAGCTCTTTGCTTGTTCAAATTTTCAATTGAGGGAATATTGGGATTTTGATTACTACCGATACTGATTATTTTCATAGCACGTTCGTGGAAAAGAGCTAGCCTGGTACTATTAGGGCGCTTTCCAATTGACAAGGTTAGACCATTGAACTAAAAATAACTGGAACGCTACGTTAAACTAAACTAAACTAATCTTATTTATACTGGATAGCTCTATCAGTTAATTGATAACTGTTCTCCCTAGAGGTCCAGTAAGGGCCATCCCTCATTGGTCCAGTGTTTCTACAGGAGGAAACCGGAGTACCCGGAGGAAACCTGCGATGTTTGGTAGAGTCAAACTGGAAGCACTCTTCTCACATGCGGCCAGGGTGAAATTTTAATCAGATAACTGCTGAGAGCAGGAATTGAACCCGGGTCGCAGAGGTGAAAGGCACGTGCGCTAACCACTGTGCCACCAACACCCCACAATAACTGCGCATACAAATCTTGAAGCCAAAATTTGACTCCCATGAAGCCAGTTTTGACTCCCAGACACGCACTTCCACGCGTGTTTCTACGTGTTTTTGTTTTGGCCGTGTTTGTTTTTTTCGTGGAAAGGCTGGGTACGACTTGCATAATTTGGCTTCAAACTTCCGGTTGAACGTAGCGTTCCAGTTATTTTTAGTTCAATGGGTTAGACCAGTCAGTCCGGCCAGAATGGACTTGCTTTTGATTAGGACCAAATTTTCCAGTCAGACCAGTCAGACCATCCCAGGCCTCAAACGAATCGTGTTCCATTTAACCGGACTGACCAGTCTAACCGTGTAAATGGAAAGCCCCCTTAGTTTGAGTGACGTTGGGAGTAATCAATCCACAGTAAGTAAAAAACGGTACAGTTTGGTCACTTTTTAGGCTACAAGATCATGCCCAAAACAACTCTCAGGTACTAAATTTATGCCACCCTAACACAAACCCCAACCTTGGTGCATATAACAAATTGGTGCATATTGGACATAAACTAGTCATATATACAGTAGGTCGGGGGTTACACCAAGCAATTTATCTCGCACTTTGTGTCGCAAAAAGCTACACCATGTCAATCGAGATATGGTCTGGAAACTCGGCAAACTTCAAAGCGCCTATAATGAGCTGTGATTTTATGTTGAACCGTACCTTACACCGTGCACATCCTTTGTTTTAGGTTTATTAATAGGGACTTTAAGATGCTAGGACGATGACGGCGGTTAAAAAGCAAGATAAGTTTTACAATTTAAAGAAGTCAGGGTTGACTGCATGACTATTATATTTGATATTTGAAATTAGTTTAATGACTTCCAAAACGCCCCAGTATTACTAAAATGATTGTAGTGTCTGTATTGAAGTCAATCTTAAACAACAGTACTAATCCTTTGGCCGTTGACGTCGTCCTGAAGACGTGAAAATGCTCTAAAGGCTAGTTTCCACTCAGGAAAATCTTCCGCAGGATAGGAACGGACAGGAATGTTTCCTTTGTGTTAAAGTCATTAGTTCCGACCGAGAGCTCACAAGACAAAGAAAACTGTCCTGTCCGTTCCGGTCCTGTGGAAAATTTTCCTGAGTGGAAACTAGCCTTTAGTGGCGTTGTACAGTGTGTATAAAAAAACCCTGAACCCTTAGAAAACAACCTATTGTAGTAGTTTGAAAGCCCTAAGCACTTCGCTGAACCCACAGATGCGTAAAACACACGGTCTTGTACACCTGGGAAATTAAGATAACTTGAAGTGTATGCATGGTGAAAGTATTTAAAAGCTTTTTCGCTTCGTTTAACTTATTGTGCTGATTAATTTATAACGCAGCGCTTTTAGGGCTTTCAAACTACTACAATAGGTTGTTTTCTAAGGTCCATTTTTTTTTGATACACACTGTATAAAGAACGAGGACGGTATTCAGATTACTCTGGAGACTGAAAATTATTCATTCTCTTTGTTTTGCAAAACTAATTATTTTGTTTAAAGGACATCGTCGTTGAGGTTGACGTCGTAGATCTTAAAGTCCGGCCCTAATATTTAAATAACACGGTTGAGTGATTAAACTGAAACGTTGCTATTGGACAATTCGTTCATTATACTAAAATACAATGTGTTCAGTGACCGTGCACCGTGCACAAAAATGCATAAAGGCAAACAAAAAGATAGAACAAAGACTTTAGCTGAGGCCCCGTTTACACTACAGTGTGTATCAAAAAAATTCGAACCCTTAGAAAATGAATTAGCATTCTTTTCAAACATCCTATTGTAGTAGTTTGAAAGCCCTAAAAGCGCTGCGTTATAATTGAATCAGCACATAAGTTAAACGAAGCGAAAAGGCTTTTAAATACTTTCACCATGCATACACTTCAAGTTATCTTAATTTCTCAGGTGTATAAGACCGTGTGTTTTACGCATCTGTGGGTTCAGCGAAGTGCTTAGGGCTTTCAAACTACTACAATAGGTTGTTTGAAAAGAATGCTAATTCATTTTCTAAGGGTTCGAATTTTTTTGATACACACTGTAGTGTAAACGGGGTCTGAGAGTTTCCAGACCATATCTCGATTGACTATGGCTGCACAAAAAATTGACAGGTGTAATTTCTATTGAATGGAAATAAGTCTGTAAAGTCAAACTACTTTCCCGCATACCTGGACTAAAAGCAACTGTGTGAACTGTACTGCCGTGCACTAGAAATACAAAGAAAATAATTCACTAAACAAAACGAACGAGTTAGACAGTCAAAGCACCTTATCTCGCATGTATAGAGATTTTATATATCGTAATCTTTAGATTCTGTAATCTTTAGATTATAATCTCAGACTGTATTATCAGCCTCAGCCTTCAGCTTCGACAGATAACACAGACTTCGACCTTGATAATTCTTGATATGAAAAAAACTCTCATCCAATAATTGCTTATTAATACTCCAAGGTTAAAATCTTATAATTTACTTGATGTTCGAATATAGAGCAGTAACTTACCATCATGTTCATTAATTATAACACGCTTGTCGATATTCCAAAGTAAGACATGACCTAAACAATTTAAAAGTATATAAGTATATAAGATATTTAACAAATAGATTCCATTTTGCCGTTGTCTGTTCAGTTATAGATGCACAGATGACGTCACAACGTGGTAAGAACAAAAAAGTGGCCCACGAGACGCAGTCGAGTGGGTCACTGATGTTCTTACCACGTTGTGACGTCTTCTGTGCATCTATAACTGAACAGACAACAAAAAAATGGAATCTATTTGTTTTATACAATAAAAATTTAAAAGGTTTTTGTCGAAACTCTTGCCGGATTTTGGGGCATGAAAAAGGAAAAAAGCAAGTCAGCTGACGTGATCTGACGTGACCATGTGTCTGTCCTCTAATAGATCATGGGCAACAACCAATGAAAACACGCGTAGCAACCAGGGTATTGTATAAATATATATAATGTGCAGTCTACAACCATTTATAAATCATCACAAGTCGACTTTAAAAAAACTTTATTTTAACGTTTCGGGGCAATGCCCCTTTTCAGTTGCCTACATTTTCAGTTGAAATAGATGTACAAAAACACTCTCCCAAAACTAAACAGACTAACAAACAAACAAACAAACAAACAAACAAACAAACAAACAAACAAACAAACAAACAAACAAACAAACAAACAAACAAACAAACAAACAAACAAACAAACAGAGGTAAAAACATAACCTCCTAGAGGATGTAATTATGATACAGTAATCGAAAAATGATCCTACCATCTGTAGTTCCTGTTACAACAAGTGTGTTCGTTGGATGGAGATCAACAGAGTTTACCTGAGTAGAATATACAGAAGTGAATAATTTGAGTACAAACTCTCTGTACCTAATATGTACTAGAACTAGCTTTAGTGTCGCTGTTGGGGGGACTACAGTATACCCAACATTATCAATAAAAATATTGTCAAAAAACGCGATTCACCAGAATTCGAACTTTCTCGCGTCCATACCCTTGACAATAACCACTACACTAAGCTAGCAGGCTCAGGTGCCTTGGTAAAGAACTTTACTATATGGCTGTGTCACGTGAGCGATCTTAACGCGACTTTTCTGCAATTTGATTGGTTCCTAAGCGGTCTTTACAAATCGGTCATTAAAAAAATTGAAAGACAAAATCAAAGCTAAAATAGTGTTAAAATATCGTGAAAATGAATTTAACGCTAAAAAATTAAAAACGACAGTGTTTACGGTGACTGAAAGTGTTTTTGTCTACAGTTTTCGTTGAAAGTTGGTTTAATACTTCGCCTTCGGTCTTTGCTATTTGTACTCTCGACATTCAAATAAAACTAAAAAACTTGAGCCATATAATGAAAACCTTATAAACCTCGCTTGGTCGATCTTTAAGGCCTGGCCAAACGCTTTCAACATTTCATTCAACATCGTTCAACATTGTTGAATTCAACAGGTTGCAAGCGTTTGGCCACCCCTGTTGAATGATGTTGAACGTTGTTGAATGATGTTGAACGTTGTTGAATGGTGTTGAATGATGTTGAACGAAATTTGAACATGTTCAAATTTTCGTTCAACACGCGTTCAACATTTCTATTGTTCTCAAAATGTTGAAAGGTGTTGAACGCATTTGGCCACATTTCAATCAACTTTGTTGAACAGACATGCGCCATGCGGGATATTGTCGATTCCAGCTTTTGTGGTAGCCCGCGTTCAATTAATTGTCATTCATGAATGTTGAACGATGTTGAATTCATTTGGCCATTCGTGCTTTCAACATTATTCAACATCGTTCAACATCGAGGCCTTAATACTTCGCCTTCGGTCTTTGCTACTTGTACTCTCGACATTCAAATAAAACCAGTAAAAAACTTTAGCCATATAATAAAAAGCTTATTAACCTCGCTTGGTCGATCTTTACGGCAAACTTAACCTGCCCTTGGTCTTTTCGCACAAACCTCGCTCCTTCGTCGCTCGCGATCTGTACTGAAAGGCGGCGGGCATAATAATTTTGCCGTAAAGACCTCCCGCTCGGTCAATAAGTTTTTATATATATATATATATATAGTATTTAACATACTATTTTATCAGTGGGTTTACACTCCCGTATATAGTTTAATATATTGTGATGAAGAAAAAAGTTTGCACTGTACTTCACCTCTAATTAAGCAAGTTAACCAGGCATGCATGCATCATGCAAGACAAAAAATATAAGTAGCAATGATAAATGACAAAAAATCGAAGGGCATGTAAAAAATATTACCTCTGTATCGTGGTCAAGTTCTGTCTAAAATTTATAACAAGAAAAAAGTCAGTTCAAAATATAAACATAAACCTGACTCCCTGCATGGGAGGCCATCCACTACGCCTAGTTTGGGAAACCACAGTGTTATATATAGAGCAAAGTGTAAAGGTAGTATAAACTTCCAAATTTACGGGCAAATAATGGACGGGAAGGCCTAGAAACTAAGCTA
This sequence comes from Paragorgia papillata, assembly GCA_035771165.1. Classification (NCBI taxonomy): domain Eukaryota; kingdom Metazoa; phylum Cnidaria; class Anthozoa; order Scleralcyonacea; family Coralliidae; genus Paragorgia; species Paragorgia papillata. The sequence continues at coordinate 290,335 of JAWNZC010000433.1, read as the reverse complement.
AGTTTTATACTTTATTACTTACTAAAAGTTCCGGAGAAGATGCTTTTCTTCCACTAGATTCAGGAACAAATCTCCAAACCTAAACAGTATTCAGTTGCAATTAGATAAAAAAATCTTGTAGTTGAAAAAAATCGTGTCGTGTCCTGTCTTGTCTTGTCCTGTCCTGCATGTCGTGTTATTTCATTTCCTTGCATTGCATTGCATTGCATTGCATTGCATTGCATTGCATTGCATTGCATTGCATTGCATTGCATTGCATTGCAAAGGGCATTGGCAGGCAATATAAATTAAGTCTGTCTAATTTGAAAGAACTTGTGAAATGGTAAAGGAGACCTTTCACAAATGTCTTTGTTTTCGAAATATTTCAATTTGTTAGATATGCGAGTGGCATGGTCACTTACTTTAACTGTTGAATCCCACGACGCAGTAACCAATATGCCGTCATTCCAACACAGACATGAAACTACAAAAAATAAAAGATGAAAATAAAGAGCCCAGGTCGGCCACCGCCACCATTTTGATCTTAGAAATATTCTGCTTCGAAGTAAGAAATTTAAAAAAATTTGAAAACAAATGCTTTCTTCCAAGAACCAATGAGATAGGACAGGAGTGGAATAAAAGTGTGTAATGTAACAGACGTTTGGTGGACGTTCGTCAATCTCAAATACTCAAAAAAGGTTTCTGAACCACATACAGGGATCGAGACTGCAGCTTTCCAATGATCCGTCAGACACTCTAAACATTGAGCTACTGAGGCTCCGATGAAGAGCTAAAGTTGAAAATGCAGTCCCATGTGCCTCTTAGGGTCTGTTTATATGGAGCCGAGTTACCCGGTCAGCCGAGTTACCCGGTTTTCCGAGATAAACTTTAGGTTCTGTTTATATGAAAGCGAGTTACCTGGCAAGTTGTAATATTTGAGAACATTATCAGCAACGAAAGTGACATAAAGCAACGAATATAGAAAATTCATCCCGCTATGCCGAGTTACCCGGGGAAAAGTGTTTATATGGGGAAATGTTTATCCCGCTTTGCCGAGATCCCGGCTGACAGTGCCGAGTTCTCGCCAGGGCGAGTTACCCGCCTGTCTCGTATAAACAGTGTCGTGGGAAAAACAGTGCTTGTTCTGCCCACCGGGAACTCGCCATGTGCCGGGTAACTTGGCTGACTGGGTATAAACAGGCCTTTAAAGAGTAACGTTTGCACATGAGATGTAGTTGAAGTGATATGATGAGTTGTATGCATACACGTAATGCATGTGGTACGTTGAGTGTTGGTGTGATCAAACAGATGTTTGGTACACGTTCGTCAAGCTCTAATGTTCAGAAAATGTTTCTGAGTCCCAGATAGGAATCTACTCTATTTTAAGCATTCCGCCTTTTCCAAAAACCAAGACGGTTTATAACGCGTTAGATCAATGGTAGCATAATTTATATTTCCTATTACCAACTTCATGTGTGGCAATTTTAATATTTTCTTAACAAGCTCTGTTTTAAAGATATCAACAATCTTTGGGGAGCACGGGTGGCGTGTGCTGTTAGCGCGCTGCCTCTCACAATAAGTTAAGCCCGGTTAGAGGGGGTTAGTACTTGGATGGGTGACCGCTCGGGAATGACCCGTTGTCGAGCTTGGAACTAAAGTGAGTAGAGTGGTTGTTGATCTTTCCTGTGCTTCGAGGGTTTTTCGCCGTGTTCTCCGGTTTTCCTCCCTCCGTAAAATCAGCACCTACATCATGGTAGTCATGTTCAATTGGGGCATTTCGCCCTGTTTGACCACCAGTTGCTATATTGGCAATAAGGTTATTCAATCTAAATCTTTCTTGACTGGCATAATGTACTTTATGCTCCTGGAGAAGTGGGATTTGGCAGTACTATTAAGCTCACAGTGTTTATTAAAGCAAGGATTTAAGAAAAAAGTACTTCAAACTACTTGTGTTTTGTTTCAGTTTTTAGCTTGCACTTTTAGCTTGCACTTTTAGCTTGCACCCCTCTCTATTGGGCCCCCTCTCTAATAAGCCCCCCCTCTATTAAGCCTCCTCTCTATTAAGCCCGCTCTCTATTACCTCCTCTCTATAAAGCCTCCTCTCCATTAAGCCCCCTCTCTACTAAGCCCCCTCTCTATTAATCCGCCCCCTCTCTTTTAAGCCACCCCCCCCCCCTCCTCTATTAAGCCCACTCTGTATTACGCCCCCTTTCTATTAAGCCCCCTCCCTATTAAGCCTCCTCTCTATTAATCCTCCTCACTATTAAGCGCCCTCTCTATTAAGCCTGCCTCTCTCTGGGTCCTGTACTTAAATAAGTTCCCCGGAGCTTAATAGAGCTTTAACGGTATATCATTTTTCGAATATGGGTATATTCACGACCAAAACCACTCACTTGCATCATCGTGACCGCGAACTGTATCTGTAACTCTGCCGTATTCAACTGAATAGATATAACTAAAAGAGAAAAGGAGAGTAAAGTAACAAAGACGTTATTAGATCGATGTAATCGATCTCAAGTGTTGAATATTTTATAAAATTGGTAACAGTGCGGAGTTGACAATGTAAAACTAAGGTTTGGAGTTGTGGTAAAATGACTAGAAAGATTTTTGAGCGGGAAGTTAAAGGTCTTAAAATTAATGGGGTTGCCATTGCGGCTAGATAATTTAAGCATTTGAGCTGTATTTTTCAATACATGGTCTGTATATAGTACCCTGCGAGCAGAGCCTTCTTTTCCTTATTTCTTCGCTGAGAGAGAGGAAGAAAAGTAGGCTCTGCTGTATTCGTGTTTGGCTTCGTCCAAGATTTAGGACGAAGTAACCCGTTTAAGACCCGTTTAACCGGTTCTCGTTTTGTTTTCTGCTCTGATTTGGACTGGGATCGAGATTGTAACCAACCAAGCAACTGACATGCATGCGCAATGGAAACCAGTCACGAATACAGCAGAGCCTACTTTTCTTCCTCTCTCTCAGCGAAGAAATAAGGAAAAGAAGGCTCTGCTCGCAGGGTATGTATATAGATGCAAAGTTTCAGAAATTTCGATACATCATTTTAATAATATTTATTTGCTTCCTTCCTTCCTTTCTTCGGTCCTTCCCTCGCCCTTCCCTCCCTCCTTGCTTCCTTCCTTCCCTCCTTCTATAAAATAAATATAGTAAGTAATAATGATGGTAATAAATATGTAACGTAACATACATATTATTATCCCAAGATCCTACAACAATTGTTTTCGAGTCAGGCATTATCGCACACGATGACAGAGCCTACAAAATCAAAACAAAGCTAATAAGGGAAAAAAATGAACAGCCTTCGAGAGTGGTATACGGATAGTACGTGCTTCTAGCACGCTGCCTCACGATCACCAGTGAAGTTAAGCCTGGTCGAATAGGGTTAGTACTTGGTTGGATGTGAGTAGAGTTGTTGGTTCTCTTCTGTGCCTAGGGGATTTCAGTCTTGAGTGCGGTGTTATGTGGTGTGAAGTGGTGTTGCGGTGTTATGCGGTGTGAAGTGGTGGTGCGGTGTTATGTGGTGTGAAGTGGTGGCGCGGTGTTGTGTGATGTGAAGTGGTGGTGCGGTGTTATGTGGTGTGAAGTGGTGGTGCGATGTTATGTGATGTGAAGTGGTGTTGCGGTGTTATGTGGTGTGAAGTGGTGGTGCGGTGTTATGTGGTGTGAAGTGGTGTTGCGGTGTTATGTGGTGTGAAGTGGTGGTGCGATGTTATGTGGTGTGAAGTGGTGTTGCGGTGTTATGTGGTGTGAAGTGGTGGTGCGGTGTTATGTGATGTGAAGTGGTGGTGCGATGTTATGTGGTGTGAAGTGGTGTTGCGGTGTTACGTGGTGTGAAGTGGTGGTGCGGTGTTGTGTGATGTGAAGTGGTGTTGCGGTGTTACGTGGTGTGAAGTGGTGTTGCGGTGTTGTGTGATGTGAAGTGGTGTTGCGGTGTTACGTGGTGTGAAGTGGTGGTGCGGTGTTGTGTGATGTGAAGTGGTGTTGCGGTGTTACGTGGTGTGAAGTGGTGGTGCGGTGTTGTGTGATGTGAAGTGGTGTTGCGGTGTTATGTGGTGTGAAGTGGTGTTGCTGTGTGGTTGTCGTCGAAGTGATAGTGTTGCTGTTGTCGTTCATGCTGTTGCTGCTGTCGTTGTTGTCGTCGTCGTAGTTGTTGTGGTGGAGGCGGTAGTGTTGTCGTCGTCGTTGTGTGTTCACAATGAGTTCACATACCATTGAAGAAAGGTTGATACTACGAACTTGTTGTTCATCGTGCAAGCTAAACATTTTTAATTGAGTATCTAAACAAATAAAACAAAAAGAAAAGGAAAAAATATAAGCAAACGTATACTCGGAGAGAAACCGTCGGACAAACCAACAAACGCACGAAAGAATTGGCAGACAAACGAACGAACGAACGAACGAACGAACGAACGAACGAACGAACGAACGAACGAACGAACGAACGAACGAACGAACGAACGAACGAACGAACGAACGAACGAACGAACGAACGAACGAACGAACGAATACATTAAGGAACGAACAAAAGGAGGAACGAAGGAACAAACGAACTTGACGGAAAGATGGATGGATTGACGGACAAGCGGAGAGAACGGTTGAAAGACAAATGGATGAAAAAAAGAAGTACATAGAACTAAATATAACTCCTTGCTCAAAATGTTACCTTGGGAGACACTAAAAACACTTTTGCCATCCAACGACAAACGAACTGATGTTACACAACTAAAAAGCAACAATGTAATACCGAGAAAATATTGCAAATATTCAAGAAAATAATAATAAAGAAATCCAATACATGATAACCTTATAACTAAATGTAATATACACGTTACAGTATTGACGTATTTAAAGGTAATACTTATCATGGGAAATAATTTAATACTGAAGACTGAGAACTAGGGGTCTATAAGGGCCTGTTTATACAGAGGCAAGTTACTCGGTCAGCCGAGTTACCCGGTCTGCTGGGCAAGTTGTAATATTTGAGATGATTATCATCAACGAAAGTGACATAAAGCAACGAATATAGAAAATGTATCCCGTTATGACGAGTTACCCGGGGAATGGATTATTAATGAATTATATATCACGCTATCTGAATGGACTTCACCGATGCTGTCCCACATGCGGTTGTCACCGACGATCGCATGTGTATAGGTAATTGATGAAATTCATTCAGATTGTTCCAAGCTACACTGATGAGCTGTTGTATATATGTATGTATGTATATATATATATATATATATATATAGTGGGAGTGTTTTTCCAGAGGTTACAAACACGAGAGGACAATGAAAATTACGAGGAAATAGGCCGAGTGATTTTTTCGAGTGTTTGTAACCCCTGGTAAAACACGATACACGAGTTTATGAAATAGTTTCTCAATCGTTTGTTATAGTAGAATTCACTTGGTGATACTGGTGCATATTATTAGACAATGGTGTATATTTGTACCCAATAGTCTCATGTTGAATTTATAATTAAGAAATGTGGTAATAAACGGTCTTTTGTTTGTGCCGTTTATTATCTGATTTCTTAATTATGAATTCAGTTAGCGCGACCTTTACCCAGTTTCAAAACTCATGCATATGATCAAATATTTTAGTTTGATTGGCTAATTAGCTCATGAATTATTGAGTTTGAGAAATATATATATAATATATAAACTTCATTAATAATTCATGACAAAAACACAAAGAAAATTCATATATGTGATATAGATGCCTCTTGATTTATATAAACTTTAGCTTTGATTTTCTTGGCTTAGACAACGTTCATTTTTCAAAATTACTACGCCAATGAACTTACCAAATAGATCGTTTTAGAAGTTATTTAAAACATTACACGATGCCGGTACAATTTGAAAACGGAACAAAATCATGCCGTTTAGGGCCTTGCGTTTACACGATACGGGCACAAAAATGACATGAAAACGGCACACAATGAAGACGGGTTCCTTGACGGCATGAAATTAAAACGGAACACCAACCGGTATCGTGTAAACGCCCGTGCCGTAACAGTTTGATGACGGTAATCACGATATATACGACCACAGTATTCGGGTCCTGAGCAGTATTCACAAAGTCTTCACAATTCTCATTGGAAGAGAATAGTCGCATGCTAATCCGTCATTATATTATACCGGCACCGTGTAAACGCAAGACTTTTTGGCCTGTATTTACACACCGGCATGATTTTGTTCCGTTTTCAAATTGTACCGGCATCGTGTAAACAGGGTCTCAAGCTCGCTTATTTTCATGAACTTTTTCTTCGATTTTGCGGCTCAGACAACTTCAATTTTCAAAATTGAGTTCTATATTCTACACGCAACAATAACGTTCATATATTCTAGTCAAGATATCTATTTTACTTTTTCGGAATCACAATATGAGGTGTGTTGTTATATATTGTTAATATGAGAGGTATAAATAGGTAGAGCAGATTTAACTGACTGTTTTTACTTAAAATATCATCGTTGGCAACGAGATTTAGTGTACAAGAAATGACAGAGATTCTAAAGTGTTCAGTACATAGTAAAGAACGTACAGTAGTATATTTATTTTGTAATATCACGCCCACCTCGGTTTTCATTGTTCCAACACAGACATTTAATCTCTAAATAACCTGATGCATAAAGATTAGGTAAGATTAGTAACTAATCATACCTAATGTTTATGCACAAGGTACGATTCCCGTGAATTTGCAATAAGCAATATTCACTGCCCAATGCAACGGGAGCTTGCCTAAACCATCTCGAGTAGAGTACACTGGTAGTGCCCCCAATCGAGAAGTAGAGACAAGTGTTTGTCAACCTTGAAGTAGGTTCGCTGAACCCGCTTGTAGCGGCAGCGCCCTAAACGAAAGGCAAACTTTCATTTAGTAACTGGTTATCTCAAGAACTTATTACAGTTTGCCTAGAACATAAAATGTTAAACCAGTCATGATTTAGGGATAGACAATACCTGCAGTGGTTTTCGAAGAACAAGGCAACACAATAGAATACAATAGAAACAATAAAACGGAATACAATAGACAATATACTCTAAAAATAGTAAATGCCCCTAAATCGTGACTCATATGTAAAATGTGGGACTAATACTAAATCAATGCGCATGTCTATACATTGTTGTTTTTATAGACAACTATCTAATACTAGTTTATGTGCGTGAATTTGCATTGGATCAATGGTAATCATTGAACCGATCATATACATGCATTGTTATTTAAAAGAGCTTGTAATATAATTACAGATACAGATATATAAATGGCGATTGCATTTCAAATAAAGATAGTTACCGTAAAAAATTGTAAGCCTTTACACACACGATACATGGCCACATTTGGATGTCGGCTTTATGCCAGATACATTCCCTCGGGGTTCGCGCTCGGGACTTTTACTCTCCTTCTTCCTCGGTAACCGTAATATTACAAAGTAATAGCATAACATATAGGTTGATTAGTGATTAAATGTCCCTCAAGCCTCGGGAGGTTTAGTAAAAGTCCCTCTCGGCTTTAGACCCCGTTTACACGATGCCGGTGCAATTTGAAAACGGAACAAAATCATGCCGGTGTGTAAATACAGGCCAAAAAGTCTTGCGTTTACACGGTGCCGGTATAATATAATGACGGATTAGCATGTGACTATTCTCTTCCAATGAGAATTGAGAAGACTTTGTGAATACTGCTGACCCGAATACTGTGGTCGTATATATCGTGATTACCGTCATCAAACTGTTACGGCACGGGCGTTTACACGATACCGGTTAGTGTTCCGTTTTCATTTCATGCCGTGAAGGAACCCGTCTTCATTTTGTGCCGTTTTCATGTCATTTTTGTGCCTAAACGGCATGATTTTGTTCCGTTTTCAAATTGTACCGGCATCGTGTAAAAATAGCATTTATATAATAGAAGTGTTTTTATGTAGTAAAAGTGTTAAAGATTATTAAAGGATTAGCCATACTTATTAACTAACCTTTTATGTCGACTGAGTACAAAATTGTTTAGATTCAGCTCCATGGGAGTATTAAAAAGTCTAAATTTAGATCAGATTAGGTTTACAGTATGGTCAGAAATCCTTTGCTAACTGCGTTTAATATGTTCAAGTATTAAGACTTATTTTATAAATTTTATCCTATTTTATAAGTCTTATTTATACATAACATTAATATTAATAGTACAAAACAACTTTAAATGTTATGCTTAATAACAGTGCTCTTTTTTTTTTAGTTACAGAGATTATATTTAGTTTAATAAATTAATAGCGAACGTATTAATAGATTTCAAGCAAATCTATTAATACGTTCTACAAATCTATTGATACGAGTATACGTTTGCTTATAAATTTTTCTGACAATGCTAGTCAGCAGTCACTCATTATAATATGTGGGGATTAAGGCCTGGCCAAACGCTTTCAACATTTCATTCAACATCGTTCAACATTGTTGAATTCAACCATGATTCAACACGTTGAAAGCGTTTGGCCACCCTGTTGAATGTTGAACGTTGTTGTTGCATGAAATGTTGAAAGCGTTTGGCCAGGCCTTTAATCTCAGCGCTCATCAAAGTCTTGTCAGCGTGGTCTGAGCTTGACTGGTTTCGCGCGCGCTACCTATTTATTAGATATTTGGTCAGTGGTCACTCATTATAATATGTGGGGATTATCTCAGCGCTCATCAAAGTCTTGTCAGAGTGGTCTGAGCTTGACTGGTTTTCCGCGAGCTGTTTATCGAGTTGATACTTGGGGATTTCTTGCTTTGCGCTGTATTGACCCACCCACCCACTCCTGATAGAATACAAGGTAAGTATATTTCCACTGCTTTGACAGTGTGACTGGTGCCTGGAGGTGGGCTGTGGCTGGGTTGCCATGGTTACACGTCTGATCAGGGAGTAGCATCCCCCCTGTAGCTTGGCACCAATCCTCCAATAACGTCAATTGGCGATCTCTTTTTATCTATCTTACGTCACGTTGTCGAAGCTATGGCTGCCTTTTAAAGATCTTACAAAATACATAAAGCATACAATATACGATGTCCTGATTCATGGTTCCTTTAAATGTAGTAACTTATTTGCGGTCGTCGTCCTAGCTTGCTTATAAACACACCCAAATTCATGGTATATGGACAATAAACAATGGACAATAGATAATGAATGACAATGGGTAGCCCTTCGATTAAAGGCCTGACCAAACGCTTTCAACATCGCATTCAACATCATTCAACATTGTTGAACGATGTTGAATAATGTTGAAAGCACGAGTGGCCAAATGAATTCAACATCGGTCAACATTCATGAATGATAATTAATCGAACGCGGGCTACCACAAAAGCTGGAATCGACAATATCCCACATGGCGCATGTCTCTGTTCAACAAAGTTGAATGAAATGTGGCCAAATGCGTTCAACACCTTTCAACATTTTGAGAACAATAGAAATGTTGAACGCGTGTTGAACGAAAATTTGAACATGTTCAAATTTCGTTCAACGTCATTCAACACCATTCAACAACGTTCAACATCATTCAACAGGGGGGGCCAAACGCTTTCAACATGTTGAATTCAACAATGTTGAACGATGTTGAATGAAATGTTGAAAGCGTTTGGCCAGGCCTTAAGTTAAGTAAACGTTTGTTGAGCTTGACGAACGGTTACCAAAAGTCTGTTATATTACAGCAAGCTCGCACATGTACCACATGTACACCATCCGCAGTTTCCTGCCCAAAAGTCTGATGTATACACGGACAAACGTTAGTAACGTTTGAGAAAATTCAGCAGAAATCAAACATAAATTCAAAACTAAAGTGCCCAAAGTTTAACTCACTCTTTATGTAATCTGTGACTGGAGGCATTGTGAAGCTTCTCAAACATTCCCCAGTGGGCAGCCGCTGGTTGTTCTTCCGTAACCAGTATAGAATCTGAAATATCGACTGACAAAAGCAAAACAATTAACAAAAAAAGGCGTTACAAAGAAGTTTACACCACGTGGCGCCCTGTTATCTTATGTTATGTTATGTCATGGCAACGCTCAGTCATGCCTTAATAGTCGTGCTTTAATTTCATTAAAGTATGGATAATAACGCATGTGTCGACAGTAAGGCACGGTTGCCAAATTTTTGAAATTCTGAAGCCACATCGAGGAATAGAAAAGATTGAACAGGTATGAATATTACAATTTCTTAAGGTAAACTTGTAGTTGTTATTTTAAAACGAACACAAACTTGGAACTCTCAGGGATATGGCTCCAGCCCTAAAAATAAATATTTTTTATATCTTCTAGAGATTTTAACCAAAGTCAGTAAAACTTGTCAAACATATTTATTATACAGCAGGTAAAAATTTACAATTTGAGTCCGAAACCGCGCGGATCTCTTGATTTTTTGTATGGCAGCTCCAAGTGTCGAGGTATCAAAAGTCAAGAGAAAAGTCTATGAACTATCTTGAATCAAATAAAGATGGCATTAATCAACTCCTTTAAAGCCTACTGAAATCTAGTGGCTATAATCTGTCGAGCATATGGATGCTGACATGATCAATAAAAACCATTTTCTGAACAGTCAAAAAATTCAAACAAAACAAAGAAATACGAACCGACAGTGTTTTAAAGGCATCAAAGATAAAAAATATACATGGTCTTATAATGATTCAAAAGGTATGAGGAGATTATTCATAAGAGCAAAGGCACAGCTTGACAGGGTTGCAAGAATTCATAAAATAAAGACGAATAAATACTAAATAAAACCTGAATTTTCGTCAGGAATTTCCATCAATCCAAGCAAAATTTTTCAATATATTTCCTTCTTCAATCTATCTTTGCCAGCAAACATACCTCAGACAGAAAGGACAATTAGCTATTTAGCATTTATAGACCTGGAGCGAGGGGAATTCGATGAAATATTACCCCGAGGGATGATATCATCCCGAGGGGTAATATTTCATCGCATTCCCGAGCGAAAGGTCTATAAATTATATATTATACCGAAACATATTAATCTTTCCAAAAAAAGCTGAAATAATATTAATAAAGTTCGCTTAGCTTAACTTTTGCCCGCTTTTCATTGTCTGTTTCCATTCTGTTGTCGTCTCAAGGCTTCTGGATGCATTGTTTGTTGCTTTCTTTGTATTCCCTGAATCCTTATTTTCTTGTAACCTAACAATCTTCTTGTCAACATCTGAATGTTCAGGCGAAACGTTTTCTTGTCTCGCCACATGGCGTTATTAGAAGGAATCCCTCCGGCTTCTGATTGGCCAATAAATTTAGCACTTCTGTTGTCAAGGTGATTTGTCGTCTGCACGAATATATAATTATTGGGATTCAAAAATAATTGAAATGTATTTGACTGAAGTTTAGCCGACGAATAATAAATTTTAATAAAATGAATGTTAATGCTATTCGCACATCAAAGTATATCTGATCGAAGTATCGTATTGTTGTGAATGAAAATTAAAGATTAATTCTTTGAAGAGATTGCTGTGCACGTTTGGCGATAGAATGAGTCAAATACTTTATAATACTTTCATGCGGAAGTGCTAAGTTTATCGGCCAATAAGAAGCCGGAGGGATTCCTGCTAATAACGCCATGTGTCTCGCCAAACTCCGCCATTGTTGACAGCTTCGTGAATCGTGCGTGGCGTTCACGCGTGGTACACGAAGCATATTCCCCGCTGCAGCGGGGAATATTACTTTTGAGGGGTAATTCGATGATTAATTGACTGGTCACATGGTACAAATCAAGCTTTCTGACTGGACAATTTACAGTTGAGGTATAATATTGATTCTAATACATACTGGCTTCGTTATATCAATTCTAAACAAGTTCAGCTACAAAAAAGTAAAAAATTCTCGCTGGGCCATTGTTCTGTTTTCTACCGCTCCGTTAGTCAGACGTTCATGTGTTACCCCCAGCAGCCGGAAGTTTGGCTTCACCCAATCATAAGGCCGGCCTTATGGAGGTAGCGTTCCAGTCCTTATATAGAGTTCACTGTTCGTGCATACATGGAAAAGCAGTAAAATTTACTATAGAAACAACCTCAAATCATCCAGTTGTCTACCAAGTATACCATGGTAACTAGAAAGTTTGTAAAAAATTAGGAGAAATGCAACATTATAGCAAAATATTTTTTGCCATATTATAATTTCATATATATTTTTGTTTATACGTATTCATTCATACTTTTCAACTTAGCATGGTAAACATAATAATAGTTTGGACGATTTGAGGCTGTTTTTTATAGTAAATTTTACTGTTTTTCTATGTATGCAAGAAAGCTCAAATTTAAATCCAACATGGCTGCCAATCGGTCACATGACCTTGTTGTCATGGAAATAAAACTGTAAATTACTACCTTCTGTATAATAAAATATGGAAACGTAATATGTTTCCAAGGGAAACTTTTATGTTTGACGTTGATTAAAACATGTTTTGACGGGCGGTGTTTCCACTTAAACTTCAAATATTTCGTAAAAAAACAATGCTTTGGATCGGATAAAGCGTTTTTCCACATTTCCTAGCAAAGAGAAAGGCTAATTCGTTCTAAGTGGCCATGATTTAGCCTTACTTCAAAAGTTGAAAAATCGGAGAAAGTGCAAAGGGGGGACCCTATTCATTTTGTTTGATTTTGGCCATTTCTTAAACTTCAAATATTTCGTAAAAAACAATGCTTTGGATCGGATAAAACGTTTTTCCACCTTCCCTAGCAAAGAGAAAGGCTAATCCGTGCTAAGTGGCCATGATTTAGCCTTATTTCAAAAGTTGAAAAATTGGCGAAACTGTAAAGGGGGGACCCTACTCATTTTGTTTGATTTTGGCCATTTATTAATTAGGTGCAACCGACTGTATTTACATGATCATCTAAAGACCTCAAGTCATAGAGATCATATAAATACTAGAGGGGGCATTGGCGGGAAAATTTGGTAACCACGTGGCAGCCGCCATTACCTATGATATTTCAGTCAATTGGTTGGCAAATGTACTATACCCAGTCCTTTGCCAACCAACGCGCCTAATGTTTGCCTCCAAAAAAATCCAAGATGGCGGCGTTCAATTGGTTACCCGCGGTTGACTGAAATTAAGATAGGATGCCCCCTCTAGTATTTATATGATCTCTATGCCTAAAGTTACCTTCTTGGTCAACATCCTCCATTAAGAACGGCTCAAATCTCCTCATGTCCAAGTTGCTAACACCATTTAACATATCAACTGGTTGTGACGGCGACATAGTGATTCGTGCTCCCTAGCAATTTAATGAAATTTACAGATAAATGGGTGGCACGAGCCGTTAGCGTGATGCCTCTCACCGTCGAAGTTAAGCGCGGTTGAATGGGGTTAGTAGTCGGATGGGTGACTAATTAGCTCCATGTGAGTAGAGTTGTTGGTTCTTACTTGTGCCTCGAGGGTGTTTCACCGAGTTCTCCTGTTTTCCTCCCTTTGCAAAATCAACACCATAGTTCTCCAGTTAATTCTACAAACTAGTTCCATCAAGGGGTGAGGTCCATTGGGTTATCAGTATCTAAATACTGTCATATGTCACCCAAAATAAGTATAGTCGCTTTCCCTTCGCTTTCCCTTCGCTTCGCTTTCCCTTCCTTTCCCTTCCCTTCCCTTCCCTTCCCTTCCCTTCCCTTCCCTTCGCTTCGCTTCGCTTCGCTTCGCTTCGCTTCCCTTCGCTTCCCTTCGCTTCCCTTCGCTTCCCTTCGCTTCCCTTCGCTTCCCTTCCCTTCGCTTCCCTTCGCTTCCCTTCGCTTCGCTTCCCTTCCCTTCCCTTCTCTTCCCTTCGCTTCCCCTCCCTTCCCTTCGCTTCCCTTCGCTTCTCTTCCCTTCGCTTCTCTTCCCTTCCCTTCCCTTCGCTTCTCTTCCCCTCGCTTCCCTTCGCTTCTCTCCCCTTCCCTTCGCTTCCCCTTCGCTTCCCCTTCCCTTCACGTCCCTTCCCTTCCCTTCCCTTCGCTTCCCTTCCCTTCCCTTCCCTTCCCTTCCCTTCCCTCCACTTCTCTTCCTTTCCCTTCCCTTCCCCTCCCTTCACTTTCCTTTACTTTAATGCCCCGGATGATGATCAAAGATATTATCACAAACTTACCCCTCGCTGAGGATGAGGGCTTTTGAACAACTGTTTGGGCGTTTGACCAAATTCTAGAATTTGTGATTCAAGTGACGCTCGTTCGTCAGGATCTGTTATACTAAATGAAAAAGGTGGAATGGTTTGGTTGAATTAAAAAATAGATGACTAGAAAGTAGGATAGTAAAGAAAAAGAAAAGATCGACGATGTACAAAAATTTACGAGTATATGACAAATCAACATGTAAGAAACAGCCAATATGCAGACAAGAAAAATCTCGGTGAACGATACAGAGCACGAACACGGACACGGACGAGCACGAACGCGAACACGAACACGAACACGAACACGAACACGAACACGAACACGAACACGAACACGAACACGAACACGAACACGAACACGAACACGAACACAAACACAAACACAAACACAAACACAAACACAAACACAAACACAAACACAAACACAAACACAAACAAAACGAACACGAACGCGAACCAGACAATGAACACGAAGATAAACGCGAAGTTGAATAGAGAGAGTACGAATAGAATAGAAGAGTAGAATATAGTCATACGAATGCAAACACAAAAATATTTATACCTGTCCAAGTCAACCGCGCCTTCGTACGTTAGATAATAAAATACTGAAAGAAATGACAGAGCAGCAGCGTTAGGATAATACGATCTAACATGTATTCCGCTACCAAACAATTCATTCAGATATTCCACGCTATATGATTGGTAGTTTGTGAATATAGGTCACTGACCCCTATATTTCCCCGCATAATTCCCTGTTCACATTTTTCTAAAGCAATCTAGATCATTGCAACATCAGATATGCAATTACCATTATTAGCTTCCCAAGCTTCTTCGCCTTGCTGTTTATAACCAAATATTAAATCAATCCAGTCGTGAATGTGCTCAGATACATAAGGACACTCCAGCGCCTCGCGACATTTTCGAATGAAATCTTTCGGTCCTATATCAACAACGTTATGGATGTTAACACCAGCACAAATGACATGCTTAACAAAAACACGGGTACACGACAGGAAAGACAGGCAGAGATACAGACACACAAACAAACAAACAAACAAACAAACAAACAAACAAACAAACAAACAAACAAACAAACAAACAAACAAACAAACAAACAAACAGGATTACGGACACAGAAACACAAAGGCGCACAGACGTCTAACAGAAACGCAGACACGTGGGCGCACAGACACACATACATGCAATTACACAAACACGCAAACACACAGAGGCACAAGCACGCCAATACACAGGCACACATGCAGAGGCGCAAACACGCAAATACACAAACACGAGGTATGGTCGGGGTATGAGAGGCGGCACATTTTTCCGGAGGGTTGTGATTAGGTTTAGGGTTTCCGGGGGGCGTGATTACCGGGGGGTGGTATGGGGGTGAGGTTTCGTTTTAAAAGGTTGTCCAATCAGATGGTGGTTTTAATAGTGGTTAAGCTTCATAATTTGAAGGAAATGATAGCTCCAAACACACAGAGGCGCAAACACGCAAATACACAAACACACAGAGGCGCAAACACGCCAATACACAAACACACACAGAGGCACATATACGAAAATATAAAGACACGCAAACACATAGACTTTCTCAAAGTCCTTTTCAAACATTTTTGACCTTTCGGTTCCTCGTTGAAAAGGACTTTTCCCACCTGCAGCGCGCCAAAATTCACCGGTGAATTTTTCGACCGGTGACGTAATTCGGGCTAATAATTATATTCACGCTAAATTGCTATGCAAGTGCTATCTTTGGAAGTTGGAGTTAAACAGACTCTTGAAAACGTTTTAGTAGGGGTAGAACCACTTTCCATTGCATGTACGACAACCCGAAACACGTCAAACAGGGCGATGTACATTTCAGCGATTTCCCGCCAGAATATTTAATAAGATTCAAAAACATGCAGGCGAAACAAGTCCGTCTCTTTCCTCCCGCTTTTCCGCTCTCCCGCCTTTCCACCCGCCCGCAAAAACTAGCGCTAAGAGGCGGACTTGGAGCAAGTCTAGCAAACACACAGAGGCACAAATACACAAATACACAGACACGCAAACACAACGGCACAGACACGCAGACACACAAACACACAGACACACAGACAAGCAACACACAAAAACACAGCACAGAGACACGCAAACACACAGACACACAAACAAACACACACACAGGGGCACAGACACGCAAACACACAGATGCACTGAGACAGACAGACAGACAGACAGACAGACAGACAGACAGACAGACAGACAGACAGACAGACAGACAGACAGACAGACAGACAGACAGACAGACAGACAGACAGACAGACAGACAGACAGACAGACAGACAGACAGACAGACAGACAGACAGACAGACAGATACACGAGTACATAAAATATCAAATGATAAGTTAAAAGCATTTTCTCTCAAATAAACATAACTTACTACTGGCCCACGCAGGAAGTTCAACATCAACAACTTTCGTTTTGTCTTGTTTGACGCCAAGTGGAAGATTTAATGTGTTCACAAGAAATTCCCCTGATGACTGGTAAAACTCTGGAATCAACTAAAAGCAATAAGAGCGCAAACTCATTAGGAATCCAAAATTTCAAAAAATCGAGCAGCTTTTGTACAATGTGTAAAGTGACCAATCTAACAATCTGTCCATATTTTCCGTGCGAATGCATGATGGGGGGTATAATTAAACGGTATAATGGGACTTTGACTCTTTGTCTACCGTATCGTTCGTTTCCGAACGGAGCAGACTTTATTATTTTACTCTGTCTAAAGGCGGATTTCGAGTCCGCGCACGAAGCAACTGGCAGCTCGCTGCGAGTACTCGCATGGTTTCCACTGTATTTCCACCACACGCAGCTCGTTGCGATAACTCGCGGCTGATGAAGCCGAGTTTTTTTTAACAAATTTCGAGGTGCTTGGATATCCTGATGAAGCACTCTTCTGTGTGTTTGATATAGCATCTCAAACAAATTGGTATTTTAAGAGAAAATCGAGGTGAACGTTCGATTAATTTATGTAATTTCTTCCTTCAATATCCATGCAAATTAACCATCGACACGGTATAAACGATTTCCTTTGTGCAGTTTCCCTCGTGAATTACTAACGAGTTTGAAATGTTGACATCATTTGTTTTGATTGGTTTATTTACCGCGAGTACTTGCCGCGAGTAAAAAATAGTTCAAAATTTCCAACTATAATTATTGTGGGACAGCGAATTCGGGTGGAGAACATTTAGCATTTATAGACCTGGAGCGAGGGGAATTTGATGAAATATTACCCCTCGGGATGATATCTCCCGACGGGATGATATCTCCCGAGGGCGAGTGAAAGGTCTATAAATTATATATTATACCGAAACATATTAATCTTTCCAAAAAAAGCGGAAATAATGTTAATAAAGTTCGCTTAGCTTAACTTTTGTCCGCTTTTCATTGTCTGTTCCCATTCTGTTGTCGTCTCAAGGCTTCTGGATGCATTGTTTGTTGCTTTCTTTGTATTCCCTGAATCCTTATTTTCCTGTAACCTAACAATCTTCTTGTCAACATCTGAATGTTCAGGCGAAACGTTTTCTTGCCTCGCCAAACTCCGCCATTGTTGACAGCTTCGTGAATCGTGCGTGGCGTTCACGCGTGGTACACGAAGCATATTCCCTGCTGCAGCGGGAAATATTACTTTTGAGGGGTAATTCGATGATTAATCGACTGGTCACATGGTACAAATCAAGCTTTCTGACTGGACAATTTACAGTTGAGGTATAATATTGATATTAGGTGCTACTCCAAGTGATGAACCATACCGTGTAAGTAAAGAAAAACTCTACTCGACCGCAGCTGAGATTCAAACTCGCGACCTTCGGTTTACTATAGTCGACGCTCTACCCTCTACCGACTGAGCTACATCAGACTAGTTCCTAGTCCTCTTTTCTCTCGAACGTATTTTGGTGACGTCACAGAATAGGGATCGAGCGAGAGGACTAACGGAAAAGGTTCATCTTTATCTATCATGAATCCTGCTGGAGCTCGGATTCTTTAATCTTTATGAACGAGGGCACTTAAACAAACTTCTTCTTGACAGCAGACAGCAAACGAGTAGGTTTCTTTATTTTACATTACGTTAAAAGGTTGTTACATACGAGGCTTTATGAAGTAGTGTTCGGCGTAGGAAGTGATTGTGTTGAAACACATTTATACAAATCGAAATATGCTATTTAAACGTTTCGGGAGTAGACCAACCTTGCTACATATATGATGTTATAAAGAATTGTGCAGACCGACGTGAGTGTTATCTGCCTTGGTTTTCCGTCAAACGGCCGTTTGGCGTCTGTATAATTCGGGGCCAGTTTGGGGGTCAGATTTGGGGCCAAGCAAAACATTTTATTCCAGGCCTCTCACAATTTCGGTCTGCCGCTCGACGTTAAAAGGAGAGGCCTGGGAACCAGGTTGGAGCTACATGGTCAAGTTGGGAGCAAGTCGTATAATGACGGTACCTATATTTGATATTTCAAAAATGAAATCTCGTCTGGCCAGGAGTCTGGGCCGTGGATATACTTACTTCTTTGACGTCGGCATGTCCAGCAAGAACATTGTTCCACGTATCACCAACGCTACAGCGAGAGAAAAAGTATAAAGCTTTTCCTTAAAAGAGTGCGTAATATACAGTACCGCTCTAACGTAACCTAATGAAAATTCATTTAATTGACGCTACCAAACAAGATGGCATTTAACTATAATGATATTAACTAAACTGGACTGAACTGAACTAAACAGAATTGAACTAAACCAAACTAAACTATAAACTAAACAGAACCGAAGTGAAGTGAAGTGAAGTGAAGTGAAGTGAAGTGAAGTGAAGTGAAGTGAAGTGAAGTGAAGTGAAGTGAAGTGCAGTGAACTGAAGTGCAGTGCAGTGCAGTGAAGTGAAGTGAAGTGAAGTGAAGTGAAGTGAAGTGAAGTGAAGTGAAGTGAAGTGAAGTGAAGTGAAGTGAAGTGAAGTGAAGTGAAGTGAAGTGAAGTGAAGTGAAGTGAAGTGAGCTACGCTACCCTGCTCTCCAATGCACAGCACTCGCTGTACTCTACTGGCTTTATGCCATTACCATTAACAAAAAACCACAACAATGACTCTAACCTGTTAAACAATCTATCCGGTTGATCAAACTTCCCTCCTTGCAAACACAGTAAGTACTCAGGGGCTACACGTAAAAAAATACAAAATTAATACGCTTTTGCACTTTGTCTCTTCCCTCCCCCAGGGCCCACTTGAGCAATGCCTCCCCTCCCCTCCACTCCCCTCCCCTTCCGTGCCCTCCCCTCCAGCACTTCCTAGTTTCTTCCTTTCTAGTTCCTTCGTTTTCTTCCTCTCTTAAGACCAACCCGGCTTTTCGAATTCTTTCCCCTCTGCCCTCCCTCTTCCCTCATTTCCTCCCTCTTCTCCTCCTTCATCCCCTCTCCTCCTACGGCCCCCTCCAATGAGAAAATGCACGGGTGGGGAAGAGTTGCCCCTCACCGCTGCGATCCAAAGTTAAGCCCGATTGGACGGGGTTAGTACTTTGATGGGTGACAGCTTGGGACAAACTTTGCACGGGCTTGAGCTTGGAACTCTGTGCTTCGAGGGTTTTCTCCGGGTTCTCCGGTGTTCCCCCCTCTCCCCCTCCGTAAAATCAATAATTCGATCTTAGGAGAACAACCTTGTAACGGACCTCGAGTCGTATTGTTGTTTCTCCGGTATCAGTTAGATACAAATGTTAAAGGGTATTGGCATTAAAAATTAAGTTTGTCTAATTTGAAAGAACTCATAAAATTGTAATAGAAGATCCATTACAACTTTTTCGTATCTTTCTGCGTTTTCAAGATATTTCAATTTGTTTGATATGTAAATGAGATGGTCTCTGACGTCAGGAGTGCATGGGTAAAATATTTTCATAAAGAGCAAAATCACTTACATATCTAACATGAAATGTTCAGCGTCGCAAGGAGTTTTTATGTGCACAGTTTCAAATGATTTCGCTGAACAAACGTAGAGATATAACTGGTTTTGCTACATGTGAAAATATTTTACCCCACTCCTGACGTCAGAGACCATCGCATTTACATATCAAACAAATTGAAATATCTTGAAAACGGAGAGAGATACGAAAAAGTTTAAAGGATCTTCTATTACAATTTTATGAGTTCTTTCAAATTATACAAACTTAATTTTTAGTGCTATTGCCCTTTAATAAATTAGTTAAGATAATATCAATTTCTTACCAACGCGAGCTAAATAAAACAGTACGTATCCTGGCGTGGAATAATGACTGCCATAAAGAAATTTCGGCTCTGCCATGTCTCGACAACGCTCCTACAAAAAACAAAAATGAAGGTGGTTCTAATTTCTTTTATAACAGAATAAGAGTCAAAATAATGATAAACACGGCTTGAAGTCAACGTATGTCACAGAAAATGTTTCCATTGTGTCTTCTGTTTACTGTTTGTTGTTTGAACCTCTTGACAATACACCTTTTCGATAATTACGTCACGCTTCTGAAATCGAGGCTCCCAGGCCAAGCTTCACAATTTTGATTATCATAGTAATCCCGCCATATTTGTTTATGGAAGAAGATGGCTAATAACGTCCAAACTATATATGGTGGAAATACATCGTGTACGTATGTTGTTAGGTATGTTCGCACCATATATTGCTCGTCAAGTAATAATAATGGACTTCTCACAACTGTTGTAGAATTTCGGATATTGTTTTTAAAATACATAACGCACAAATTTGAAACACATATCAAACAGAAGATACTGTAAAATGCTATTTGCGGTAGAACTTTCAAGTTTCTAGCTTATTGGTCTGAGTTGTGAACAAAACAAACTTAACAAATATCCATCAGACCAAGATAATAGTACGTTTTCCCATTTTTAAAATACTTTCATACTTTCTCTTAAGCGAGAAACTTGAACGTTCTACCGCAAATAGCATTTTACAGTATCTTCTGTTTGATATGTGTTTCAAATGTGTGCGTTATGTATTTTAAAAACAATATCCGAAATTCTACAACAGTTGTGAGAAGTCCATTATTATTACTTGACGAGCAATATATGGTGCGAACATTTTGGACATTTTAAAACGTTACACACAACATAGAAACTCAAAATATACACCAAATGAAAGCTTATGAAATGCCTAACAACATACGTACACGATGTATTTCTACCATATATAGTTTGGACGTTATTAGCCATCTTCTTCCATAAACAAATATGGCGGGATTACTATGATAATCAAAATTGTGAAGCTTGGCCTGGGAGCCTCGTTTTCATGAAGCGTGACGTAATTATCGAAAAGGTGTATTGCGGTGCCATGACGAGTAGCCGTTGGCTCGTTAGGTAGTTTATATTCTGGGTGTCACCTTTTTGTGGCACCCGTAAGCCACGGACACGCAAACGTGGGCTCTGGGAACGAGAATTCAAGCGATGTTTAATTTTTGACGCCAAAATCTTTGGCGACTTTTTGACGACATTATGTTTGTGAAGAAAAGCATTGGGCATTCCGCAGGTAGATACAATTGTAGTGCTCTGATGTGCTAGCGGCTAGCTCGTCAGTCAGATTAATAATTTCGCTCGTACGTTTGTGCAGAATTGATAGTTACAGCCACACAAACGTCATGGGCTCTGGCATTGTCGCATTGAGAATGGAAGCGATGTTTTTCACGCGAGGGATTTTGGCTGCTTTTTGACGATCCCCATGAAAAGAAGCGTCCCCCAGGTAAACACAATCGCACAAGATTGCAGTGCCCTGACAAGTTAGCGGCTAGATCGTCAGGCAGCTTTATACTACAGTGCCCTGACTTAGGGGCTGTTTACATGGGAGACGGGACGGGACGTTTGCCGGGACGTTTTTCATCCCGGGTTTACATGAGGATGTTTCTACCGGGACGATTTCACCCTGAAATACCCGGGACGTTCAACAAGCATCTCTACTTCGTGTTGGACATGTTCGGTATTTCGCTTTTTTTAAGAAAACTAAGCTATTTGGTCGCATAAACTGCACGTATGTTGTAGCCAGATGAATTATCTTTCTTCCAGTATATTTTATAGCTTCTACAGTGGTTTATTTCTCGAGAAAATATTCGGAGAAGACATATTATAATACATACGGGAAAAAAATTCATAATAGCGGTGAATTATCTTTCTGCCAATATATTTTATAGGTGAATTATCTTTCTGGTGAATTATCAAGGTGAATTATCTTTCTGCCAATATATTTTATAACTTCTACAGTGGATTAAACGTTCGGAGTAGACGGACTAGGCAAACGACTAGGCACTCCTCTTCTCTGTGGAAGCCATTTTTGTTTTTGCATCACATGACAAATCTTGCAAAGTCAGCATAATATCGTCCCGGCAAAGCGGGACGGAGTGTTTACACTCCTTGTCTTGGATTTGCCGGGATCCCGGTTAACAGGGATCCCGCTTTGCCGGGACGGGATGAAAAACGTCCCGGCAAACATCTTTCCATATAAACGGAACGGGATAAATAAGATAGATATACATGCATGGTGAGATCCCGGCAAACGTCCCGTCCCGCCTCCCATGTAAACAGCCCCTTAGTAAAATCAGTCACTGCCCTGACGACTTGTTAGGTAGCTTTATATTCTGGATGTTTGACAAAATCATGCCGTGGCACTTGTAAGCCACGGACACAGAAACGTGGACTCTGGGAACGAGAATACAAGTAACGTTCCAAACAGGCCACCGCTCTTTAGCACTTTGTCTGGTTGTTTTAAATATTCCAAGGCCTTCGCCTAATTTTTAAATGTTGTCATGGAGCAGTTGGTTGCTTTGTTTTTTGGCAAGCGTTTTTCTTCTTCTTTCGAAAAAATGTTTTCCCGCGCTTTTTCCGTATCTCGGTCGAGAAATGGAGCACATGCACGACAACCTATCGGAAACGTTGTTGTTATTAAACACATGCTATAAATGCGGTTCTAAAATCATCAGTAATTCATTTTCTGTCTAAAGCCCTAATCAAACGAGAACGCAAGTCATCGCAAGTTGGCAGTCAGAATTTCTGTGGCGGTCGTCGAACTCCCCAAATTAACAAAATAAAGGTTTCATGAGTGTTTTAAACAAGTTTTAACTTTGTCACGGCACGTGATATTTTCGGGAAACTATTCAGAGCGGCTGGCTGAGATAGCGTGACTGCCAACTTGCGATGACTTGCGTTCTCGTTTGATTAGGGCTTAAGGCCAGACGATTTTACTCGTCAAGGGGAGAAGTCTCGGAACGCCATGCGTGAAAGTGCCTGTGAAACGAAAATTAAGTTTATCTTATTGGAAAGAACACTTAAAATGGTAGAATAACATATTTTGCAGTTTTTTCGTCTTAAAATGGTAGAGTAACATATTTTGCAGTTTTTTCGTTTCCTTGCTTCGTTCTTCAGATATTTTAGTTTGTTTGATATGCAAATTAAACATTTTGACGTCACACGTGCATAATGAGTTATCGAAAAAGTTATATATTTTTCAAAGAAACGAAAAAGTGCAAAAGATGTTACTCTATAATTTTAGTTGTTCTTTCAAATAAGATAAACTTAATTTTCGTTTCATAGGTACTTTAATCTTTCTGTGTAGCGTGGTACAAAACTGCTTAATAAGACATAAGTTCTGTATCACATCCTCAATTTATTTTCAATTCTTGCCCGTTTTGTATCGGGACAGAACAAGGGAGCAGGCCAGACTGACCTGTGTTTCTTCTTCTTTGTTCGAGTTCCTTCATTTATATTCAGCCATTTTGAATAATGCGGTATATATCATTAGCGTATCGCAGGCGCGGGTTACGGGGCCGAAGGAAACTCGAGCGCGTTCCGAAAATTAAATAACGGTCGGAAGGAAGATAAATAGAAGGGGAGTGAAACGCCAGAGATTTTGTAAGATAATGCTGGTTGACCGTTGCTAGGAACATTTCTGTTGCTAGGAACATTTCTAATTATGGTCGATATACATGTATGATGTCACTATCCATCCAAAATGAAATAGTGAAATAAAAGCAGCCTGCTGCGAGGGCAGTGTTGAAATGCAAGTCGAAATATAACAAAGTTGGTGTACTGACGAAACATGAAACGTAATGTCTAACATTTTGACTTTATATTAAAGGGCCTTGGCTCCAATCGCTCGAAACGTGAGACATCTACGTTCTATCAGTAGATCGAAGGCGGATTTCAGTTGATATCATGATATGTGAGTAAATTAAATAATATTACAATTTTACGACGTGTTTGGACGATGTAATTTAAATACAGCATTCGAACATTATTTTCTTTCCGACTCTCTGTCTTTGCAAGTGGTTCGCTGTTGGCTAGCGATTATGTTTTAATAGTGTTTACTAGACAGGAATTGAGGAATATCAGAAACGCTGGGACGGCTGGGTCATGGTTGTAACTTCTGGCAACATACAAACGTTTGTTAAACTTACCTCGCGTGAACAACCTAATTGATTGTTGACAGAACAAGGGCTACGAGCATAGCTAGATTTCAAAACCCAAATAACGCATCGCCATTGGTCAATACTCCTTCACGTGACGGTTGTTTCACTCCCCTCCTTTTTTCTTCCCTCCTTTCTCCGCCCTCGTAAACGCTCGGGCCTCGGGTTTCCTTCGGCCCCATAACCCGCGCCTGCGATACGCTAATGATATATACCGCATTATTCAAAATGGCTGAATATAAATGAAGGAACTCCGAATAAAGAAGAAGAAACACAGGTCAGTCTGGCGTGCTCCCTTGGACGCCGTTCTGGCCACTCAAATTGCAAATAGTTGATATAGCTTTGACTTCGCCAGGTGTTTCTCCTCACAATCAGATACTAAGTTGAAAGACGGGTTTATAAAAGCAACAAAATAAATGTCATAATAGTACCTGTAACTGTTGAAGTCTGGGTTCATTCAGAGCGCCAATTGGTTTTGTAAAATCACGGAAAGTCTTGGGATTATTTAAATCTAAAACAAGAAAATTTGAGCTGAAGAATAAGTTAAAAATTAATTGTTGGTCGTTTGTTTACTTGTTTGTTTGTTTGTTTGTTTGCATGTTTGTTTGTTTGTTTGTTTGTTTGTTTGTTTGTTTGTTTGTTTTTCTCCGAGTTTTCCGATTTTCCCCTCTTCTTACCTAACTCTTTACTTTTGTAGTCGGCTACCACCCAAGGAAATACAGGATATTGAGTGAGATCATTAAAACTGCGGTCGGCAAGACTAGAAAAGAAGAAAATAGGTGTCAACAGATTAACTAGACAACCCAGAATCAACAAACCACATCTTTATTAAGGCTCGTTTACAGGCGATTTTTGCTGCGATTTTTCTCCTCCTGACTGATGCGATCGAATGGATTGACTTGCGAATGCATTAAACATTTGTACAAAGCTATAGCGATTCAATACATTTGTGAGACATCCATTCAATCGCATGCGTCAGAATGAGAAAAACCGCACCAAAAATCGCCTGTGTAAACGGGTCTTTAGTTTATTGCTCAGCTTTCTATGATCTTAACCTGCTTCCGCAGAACCTTCGCTCTTTAAATGCTATGGATCGTTTTCACTCACGTGATCGGTGGCCCCATTTGGGGTGGTGAAACAATACGAAATTTTTTAATAAGATTAAGAATAGAGCTAAATTCCCATATGACAAAGCTGGTACACCAATATGGCCGCCATTTCATTGTTTCAGTACACCAATATGGCCGCCGTGACGTCCGATGAAAACGATCTATTCTTGTCTACACAAACATTTCTCAAATCTGCTCAGAAACAAAACGTTCCTGGCCCTGCATGGCTGCACAATTTGAACTCCAAATATGTGATACTTGAAAACATTATCTTTTAGTTCTTGTCTCTTTTTCTTCAACGTTTTATTGGAGGCTTTGACAAGCAGATAAGCCATGTAAAGATGATGCCCGTGTGAACGTCGTCTCAGGTGGTTACACTCGTAACGGCTGATTGACAACTGAAGGCTATTACTGCGAACATGCATAACAGCATATTCTCAAAGACTCAATCTCCGTACACCACACAACACCGCACAACGCTACATCATACCACACATTACACATCATACGACATACCACACCACACTACATCACACCACACCACACCACACCTCACACTAGCCTAGTTTCTAAGCCTTTCCTTTCCGCCATGAGCTTGGCCGCGTAGTCGGTTTGGGTTCTTGGGAAAACTGGGAAGAGGCTGGAAACGAGAAGGCCTAACAACATTCGTAAAAAGGTCCTGCCCAGAATCGTTCTGGCCCTTCGAGTGTTCCTGGGATCTAGCGTAGCGACAGTATATTATATAAAAAGCATAAGGATGTCTGCGAAGATTTTACCAAAGATCTTGGCGCTCGAAAGAAGGAAATTATGGAATATATTCCAATTGGAGCTCGAAATGAAAATTTAATTGTTTAACTTTCAACTTTTGGCGGTTGCAGAAGGAAAGCTAGTGATGAGAAAGCTAGGCTAGTGAACCTTCGTCAATCCGAGGTGAGTAGGCTTGTATTATTTTATGCAGATGGAAATAGAAAGTGTCGGGAAACACTTAGGACGTCATAACATCACAATTCTTCCTCAATAAACAACTGAGTTGTAAAATGAAAGTGTTTACGAATTTTGCTAGGCCTAGCAACTAGGCTAACCTCACACCACATCATACACCACACCACACCGCATCATACACTACACACCACATTGCACTACATAGCGCAACACACCACACCACACCGCACAACCCCACACTATACACCACAAACATCACAAACATCACACCGAAGCGCACCAGACCACACACCGCCCCCCACCCTAAACCACCGCACACCACACCGCATTACACCACACCGCATTACACCACACCATGCCCACACCGCATTACACCACACCGCATTACACCACACCACACCACACCACAGACCACGAAAGTAAATTTAATCTTTTGGGTTGAAATAGATGCTATACCTGTTCAAATACATAAGATAATCAAAATTAGAAATCACACCATTCTGCCACTTTAGAGTCATATTCTCCTGGCCTGTATCCTGTAGCTCTACCCCTAAAAGATGATACGCAATAAGACATTTTTAATTTAATTTTTAAGACAGAATTAACCTTGGCCACTGTGTGTGGTGGGTATTTCAAGACATTTCTCCCGTTCTGCAGTACAGGGTATAGTAAGACCAAGAAGCATTTACACCAGACAACGTGTGTGTTAAAGGGCATTGGCAATAAAATTTAAGTTTATCTCATTTGAAAGAACTCGTGAAATAGTATAAGAAGACCTTTTATAATTTTTCCGTATCTGTTTTGGTTTTGGAATTTGGTTTTCAAAACACAAGAAAGATACAGAAAAATTACAAAAGGTCTTCTTATACCATTTGACAAGTTCTTTCAAATGGGTCAACTTTAATTTTCATTGCCAATACCCTTTAAAGTGCCTATGTTTGTTTTATTTGAAAGAACACTTCAAATAACATGCAGTAACATCTTTTGTAGTTTTTCGTTTCCTTGTTTCGTCGTTGAGATATTTCAGTTTGTGTGATATGCAAATTAAAAATTTCGACGTCGCATGTGCATATTGACTTATTGAAGAAGGTTGTATATCGTCGCTATTATCAACGTCGCATGTGCATAATGACTTTTAGTATATTGCTTTATGGTGATGAAACCTGGCCGACATACATAAGACAAGAACGCAGACTGAGTGCATTCCACACAAGATGTCTCCGCTCCATTCTGGGAGTCACCTGGAAGGACAAACTATCAAATGAGGAACTGTTCAAGTTAACCAAGTCTCAGCCATTAGCGAGGTTCAGATCACACTTCCACTACCGCTACCGTAAATATAATTAAGCATGTCAAATATTGTTTTTACGTTCAGTAATGGTCGCAGGTCTCAAACCTAGTGCAAAAAGAAAGCGTTCTGCGGTACTATGATTAAAACCAACTACGACTACAGAACGAAAAAACGAACATTACGTCAGCTTATTTACGGTAGCGGTAGTGGAAGTGTGATCTGAACCCACTATTATCTTCAAGGCTCAAGTTCATCCGTCTCCGCTGGGCAGGTCATGTGACCCGTATGGAAACGCACCGACTCCCCCGCTCCATACTTTATGGAGCCCTTGAACAAGGAGACCGGCCAGTTGGACGTCCAAGACTGCGATTCAAGGATATCCTAAAGAGAGACTTGGTAGACTTCCAAATCCCCACCAGGTCATGGCCACAGTTGGCTAGCAACCGATCCGGCTGGAGGTCTATGCTGCACGATGGGATGAGACACGACCACCAACAAACTGACAACAAGATGAGGAGAGGAAGACGTCTTTGATGGATCTGTCTAACTACGACATTAGGGACCTTAAGATCTACGACGGCAACTTCGAGGACGACGTCCTTCAAACAAAATCATTCTTCTTGCAAAACAAAGATAATGAATAATTTCTAGTCCCAAGAGTAATCTGAACACCGTCCTCGCTCTGTATACAACGCCACTCAGAGCATTTTCACGTCTTCAGGACGACGTTGACTCGTGGGGTGATGAGAACTGTTGTCTGAGATTGCCTTAACACAGACACGGCAACCGTTTTAACACTTTGAAAATTATAAAACAAGCTTCAAGTATTGAATACAGTACTCAGTTAACCGTGACTTATTTTTAATGCTAAACTTTGAATTGCTTTTTAACCGCCGTCGTCGTCCTAGCATCTTAAGGTCCCTAATGTCGTTCGCGACAGACGAACATAATCACTTGAAATATGTATACACAGTTAATCACAATACAGTTGATTCAAATAAAGGCAGAAAAGGCAGACCGTGAGATATGCGCGTCTTAATTTGTAATTGGTCGATTTCGAGAACTCGTTTAGAAGGGGAGGCATTCGGTGCGAGCTCTCGCTTCCACCCCTCAAGAGCCGGCTTGTAGGCTATTAATGCTCTAGCTGCATAACTTACACGGGCTTGAACGACTGAGCAATTGAGAATACATAACAGTTCTCTGTTCTCATTTCATACCTGGTTGCTGTAGCACGAGATCGTAGAATTTGTCTCTGTCTTTCTGCGACGAGAAAACCAACAACATGTGTGCTTGATCTTCGGAGAAGATTTCAACCCCCTAACAACGAGAAATAACTACGTGTATAGCTTACAATATGCAATGTATGCATGGTGTTGCCCTTAAAAGTTGGCACATCAAAGTTGTGAAAACCATGTTTAGCAAGGAATACTTGCTCTAGTTACAAAGATTTTTTTAAAGAAAGAGAGAGAAGAAGAATACTCTAGTTAAAAAAAGCAGTCTAGCTAAAACTGTCGGGCCGTTCCTTCACCTGTTGTTGGTTCATCAAACCGTCCCGTCCGTCAATCCGATCCAATCAATAGCACAACAAATCAATCAATAAATCAACCAATCAACCAACCAACCAACCAACTACCAACCAACTAACCAATCAATTAATTAATCAATCAATTAATTAATTAATCAGTCAATCAATGAACTAATTAATTAACAACTAACCATCCAACCAACCAAACAGTCAATAACCTCTCAACCAATCAATTAAAACCAACCAACCAATAAATCAATCAATTAATAAATCAATCAACCAACTAATCAGTTAACAACCAACCATCCAACCAACCAACCAACCAATCAATCAATCAATCAGCTAAAAACCAACCAATCAATAACTAAATTAATTAATTAACCAACTAATCAATTAACAGCCAACCAATCAATCACTCAACAACCAACCAATCAATCAACCAACCAATAAATCAATCATTTATTCAATCAATCAATCAACTAAAAACCAACCAATCAATCAATAAATCAATCAATTAATAAATCAATCAACCAACTAATCAATTAACAACCAACCATCCAACCAACCAACTAATTAATCAATCAATCATTTATTCAATCAATCAACTAAAAACCAATCAATCAATCAATCAATCAATCCACTAACCAACTAATCAATTAACAGCCAACCAATCAATCAACAACCAACCAACCAACCAACCAACCAACCAACCAACCAACCAACCAACCAACCAACCAATCAATTAATCAATCAATCATTTATTCAATCAATCAATCATTTATTCAATCAATCAATCATTTATTCAATCAATCAATCAATCAATCAATCAATCAATCAATCAGTGCTAACTTACAACGTTTCGTAGAAGATATCTTCTTTTAACAACTCTTTTCACACAGCACAGTTTACACTTCATGACTGGAAACTGAAAAAAATCAATATTCATTCACCAATCTGTATTGAAAATTATCTATTAAAATTTCGAAACAAATCATTCTCTACAAAATCATGAATATCAGATCGTTACCGGTTCTACATTATTGAAAGGTTGAAAATAGATCCTTGCTGATGTCACCAGAACTCTTCCCGGGTTACAAACCAACGGTGTAATGCGTTCAGCTGTTGAAAAAAAAAAAAAAAAAAAAAACGTAAACAACTAGAAGGCAGTCAGTGACTGCATATACCTCAGCCAGCGGGTTATTACAGATGTTTAAAAAGAGAAAGAGCATCCCGCGAACTACCTGCGCGTCAGAGCCCCTTTCCAACCTACGCAGGCTTCGGAGGAAAGTGGGCTCTGCCAACAAACTCGATCTTCGCCCCAAGTTTGGGGCGAGTCAGTCAGGTTTTAAACTGGTCAAACAAGTTCTAATTTACGAACACGCGTAAGCAGGAAAATAAGAAGTGACGCGTTAGAGCCTGGGCCCAAAATAGTATCTTGGCAACCGTTCACGCATGCTCAAAAAGAAATATCGAGTTTGTTGGTAGAGCCCACTTTCCACCGAAGCTTGCGTAGGTCGGAAAGGGGCTCCGACTCGCAGGGTACCCGCTAACCAGCTAGCTCTCGAGACCAACACATGCATGTATGAATAAAATGCTTGATTGCACTCGTACCAAAATAATGCTGAAAAATATTTGCATAAAATAAAGATAATGAGCGCAAGCAAGCATTTCTTATACACGGAGAATCTTGCGGTCTGATTTTTATTAATTGCTCATCCAAATTTTGACTAAATGCAACCAAAATGTAATGGATTGGTCGTTGGTCTATGGTCAACCCTTCTGCAAACTTTCATGAGAATCGGTGCAATAGGTTTTGAGATATCCTGGCGACAGACAGACAGACAAACAAACAAACAAACAAACAAACAGAAAAACCAACAAACAAACCAACAAACAAACCAACAAACCAACAAACCAACAAACCAACAAACCAACAAACCAACAAACCAACAAACCAACAAACAAACAAACAAACAAACAAACAGACAAACAGACAGACAGACAGACAGACAGACAGACAGACAGACAGACAGACAGACAGACAGACAGACAGACAGACAGACAGGGGTAAAAACATAACCTCCTGGCGGAGGTAATAATCTCATTCTCAAGCATCAGGGCTAAATCCCCTGATAACGATTGGCCATTTGCCACGAAAGTGACGGGTTAGAAAAGCCTAGTTGTCACTTCTCGTAAGAACCACACATGTCGTAATTAGTCATAAGAATCCCCGATCGTCGGCGATGCATTTACAAAATAGAAATGATTATGATTCTTGCGATGCTTCCGATCAGATCGGCGACTATCTGGGACGTTACTTCAACCCTGTTTACACTTGTCGTAAACAAAAATCCCGGATTCTTACGACAAGCGAGATCCTGAGTAAACGCTAGCAGTGATGGATCCAGCTTGATCTGGTAGGGGGGGGGGGGGGGTGCTACAGGGACGGATCTAGAATTTTTTTACCCTTAGTCAAATCATTCCTAGGGGGGACCGGAAAATTTTTGAAATTTGGACCTCTGAAATGGCATTTCCTGCATTCTGACGGTACTTTGAAGAAAGATTTAAAAGTTTTAAATCGTGTTTTCAATGGCGCATTTTATCAAACCTGGAAGGTCTCAAATAAATTTAGGGATAAAGTGGACGTTTTATTATACAAATACATTTATTAAAAATTATAGAAAATAACGGGGGGAAATCCAATAAATCGAATCTTAGGTAGCTGCTACATATGCACCCCCGACGTATTCAAATTGCAGCATTTCCATTATTCAGTGAAAAAATAAAAATGACTTCAAAGCGATATACTTGCTGTTTTAATACTTGCCAAATCAGTTGGGATTTGGGATAATTGAGTAATTGGCACCCCCTTGGCCAAGGGCCAGGGGGGTGCACAACCCCGTAAATCCATCACTGAACGCTAGGATACTTGGGATTGTTTGGAGGGACAGATTTCATGCGTGATTGCTTATCATATATTCATATACCATAAGTGATAAGCAAACCAGTATTGATTGATTGATTCACTTTTATTTCAATACGGTAGTTTCATAAGTTGACACTTCTTTACATGAAAGCCGTATGATAATATATACATATATATTAAATATTTTTACAAATTTTATAAAATAAAAATATACAACAGATAATGATAAACAATTAAGCTACACAATGACAATTTTTCAAATGAGACAATTTGTTTTAAAAATAGTTAGTGATTGCGGTATTTTAAAATCGTGTGGAAGAGAATTCCACATTTGCATACCTCTATACGAGAAGCTTCCCTTAAAACATTCAGTTCTGGGAGCTCGAGTTAATGCTAAATTTATTTCACTTTCCCTAAGTTTAGACCTGTAGATATATACCCT
This sequence comes from Paragorgia papillata, assembly GCA_035771165.1. Lineage (NCBI taxonomy): Eukaryota > Metazoa > Cnidaria > Anthozoa > Scleralcyonacea > Coralliidae > Paragorgia > Paragorgia papillata. Next base: position 257,567 of record JAWNZC010000433.1, on the reverse strand, counting down.
GTGCACAACCTGAATATAACCTCCTGTAATTTAGTCTGAAAGTTCAAATGATAGGTTGCCCAACCCAACACCCCCCCCCCCCCCTCCCCCCCCTGAGCTTCACACATCTGAGAAGTACATTCTGATTAGCCAAATCACAAGCCATCTTATTGATTCCTGAAGGTAATCTTTGCAACATTAAACAATCCAATCAAATAAATCGGTATAAATCACATATGCTCTTTGGACCAATCAGAATCTACTTCTCAGAACTGAGAAGCCCAGTGGGAGCTTGACAAGCTATTGCACAAGTTCTCAAAGTGAAAGGGTGTTAATACTCAGGCTTTAAACAGGCTATGTATGATATCGACTACTATTGCTGAGCGTTCAAGAAGTTTAAGTCACAAAGAAGTTAAGTAAAGTTTCATTAACAATTACTGTACCTGCATACAGCATGTAACAATTTCACATTGACTCTACATGTAAATACTACCTCAACAAATTAAGGTAAAGCTTTAAATAATGTGTATGATGAAGTCTATAGTCCAAAAAATACAGCTACACACAGTAATTAACAAATATGCACCTTCAGCAGTTGTATTTTACTGGGTTTTTTGAAAGAAAAATGATTGTAGATCAGTTATTTTAGATTAAAGCTTCTATCTGTAATTTATACATGCATAAATTTAATCAGATTCAGGATTTTTGATTCACACAATAAACAATATGGCTCCACTGTTTTACAGTACCTTCACATTCTACTGAAATACATTGTTGCAATTAGGTACATACATGTATATATCAGCTTTGCACTATTAAAGAAAAATTGTACTCTTTTCAGAGATCAAATTATTAATTTCCATTTTTAGTCTCATTCTGTGAGATGGACAAAAGTTTATTTTGATTTTGGTTTTATAACTCTTCCAACAAAGACTATTGCCCCAGATTCACAGTGCTGGATGACAAACAGGAAGGGATGGTCAGCTAGGAAACGTGGAGGCTGTTCTACAGGAATTACACATGTATCCAATGACATTACAGCAGTAGCTGCAGCTGCCTCAGTGCCTTCTTCATTAACATCAACAAAAGCTTGGTGTACCACAGCAGAGACAAACAAATCTTTGTCCCCAGTTATCCCAGAGAGGTCAGCATTCTGTGCAAACAAATCACAAATTCCCAGTCGTTGAAGAACATTCTCCAGATTGAACTGGCAATCAATCTTAAACTTGGGTAGGCTGACAATTACTTCTCGTTTTCTTGTGATTTGATCGCATTCGATCAGCTGATCTGCATTTACTTTCTCTTCAAGCTTTGCCAATCCATCTTCTTTATCAGGCAATAAAATCATCATGGTCATCATGTGATGTTTGTATGGCAGCTTAAGGACTTGGCATGATAAATTCTTATTTTTTCCATACATAAATCGAGCTGTTTTGTTCATGAGTTTAACCTTGGTCCTCTCAGTTTTGGAAACTTTGAAATCCCAGTCATGGGTACTTGTTTCAACGAATGGATCTTGCCAGAAACCTTTGAAATAAACTGCATTGGTGAGAACCAGTCTGGTGTCTGATGTCAACACGCCCTCTTTAAGCAAATCTTTGATTTTAGAATTCGTTTTCTCTTCTACCCACAAATTAATGGCTCGTCTTGCTTCCTCAGTCTTACTTTCGAAGTCTTCTGTCCCCATTTCAGCTTGATAGCAAGATTTCAGTATTTCAGTGAATTCTTTCAAAATGGAGAATCCTTTCTGTGCCCACAAACGATTGGCAAGATTCAGTTCTATGCCTGGAGTACCAGATGATGGCAACAGGGATTCCTGTAATTTCTTCATCATTTCATGGACGGTCTCAGGTGATTCCCAGTTCATTGCTTGCTCAACTTCCACAGCTGTATTACCTTTGGCTCCGGTGTAGGTCATTGCCAGTGCAATACAGATACTTGTTGGCGAGTAGAAAAGGTTCTCTCCAGGCTTATCTTTTGTCAGTTGTGAGTGAAGCTTCATGGAGAAGCTGTTAACTGAATAACTTGTTTCCTTTACAAAAGACATCTTTGCTATGCTGCAAATTGTTCAACTTTGGTTCAACTTTCGAAAATTGCGGCATATATACGTGCGTATGGCGAAGGATTGCAAAGGAGGCCAGGCGAAATCCTTTTCCGAAGATGTCGCCATTTGAAGTATGGAAATTGTCATACTTCATCACTGAGGCGAGGATCAATTTACTGTAATCCCAACCAGGGCCTTCTTACTTGGGCTACTATGGTAGGCCGAGTCGCAGGTTTCGGCTCCGTTTCTGTGGGGTTTTTTTTGGGTCACAAAATTGCATTTTTCCACATTTAACTTTCAGTAATGCATTGCGACCATGAACCAGGCCATGTAGCGTGCTCATCAGTGAGCTAGCCTGGTACTGGTCCAATCAAAGCATATGGGCCAGATAACCACTAAAGACTTCTGCTTTCCTGTTGGTTAAAATTTTCGCGCGTTTTTATTGGCTATGAGTGAAACTGCAATTGGACATTTCCCAAGAGTTGAAGACTGGTAAAGAGCATTGAGCGCTGCTTCGAGGGGCAGTTTCATTGCGCTCACCCTACCGATCCGACAAATTTATTAATTTGGCATCTGCATTGTATTTAATTTAATTTATTTTAATTGCATTTCCACGAAAGAAATCTTATATTCATGTGTCCAGCAAACATTTATTTAGGTTGTTATATTTGACCAGTAGCCAACAGCCTATTGAGTTCGTGCACGTATTCCCAAGCTGGGTGGCAAATCATATAAAAGGTTTACCATTCATTAATATAATTGGTCCGCTGAGCGTCGGTACACGCAACATGACGACTTTGGCGTTACCTGCAAGAGCCTGACCAATAGTCACAAGACGCGTTATTGAATATTAGTCTTATTGGAGCAAACACTGTCGTACCCAGTCTTGTACCTCCGCTGATCAGAAGCTGGGAAATGGCCACTACGAAGTGGTTGATTTACAACATATCCTCTCACTCGAGTATCATGATATAAATCATCCTTTGTTCACACAGACGAATAGGATGATTATCATGGTACTCAGAGCATGGTACTCAAGTAGGTGCGACTTTCTTCCGAGACGGTTGTGGCATATTCTGTGGTTGTGGTTAGGTTTAGGCCCACCGGTGGGTCGTAGTTAGGTTTAGGGTTGCCAGGGGGTTTAGCGGGGGGGCAGCAGGGGCAGCAGGGGCAACTGCCCCCCCCCCCCCCCCCCGAGAAAATCCAAAATAGGATTTTTATGTCACACATCACATTTGTTCCCAGAGTCACAGAATAAAGAACTAACTAGTCGTTTAATATCATAACTCTGACAATGAGTTTTCGCGTTGCGTTCGCGCTTTATCCCGTTAGAATAACTACTACTTTACAGTCATTTGCTACTCACTTTTCACCAAAATGTTCGGAAGTTCGTTCCGAAGTTCGCAAGTTCGTTGGGAAGCTCAAAGCTCGTTTTAAACTACGCATTTGATTGCCTTCTTGGTTCCTAGTAGCCAGCAATCAATTGCGTAGTTCAAAACAAACTTTGAACTTCCCAACGAACTTCGTAACGAACTTCTGAACATTTTGGTGAAAAGTGACAAGTGAGTTGCAAATGACTGTAGTTGTCTTCGTAAATATGTAATACTGTAGTTTTAGACAAAATCTTTTGTAAAAGTGAGAGAACGTGTCTTAAAAAATATGTTTTAAAATGTTCAAAATTTTGCTCAAATATGTCAGATCGCGGGAAATGCCATTTCAGTTTAGAGGTGGGGGTCGGGATTGGGGTCGAGAATTAGTTCTTTAAAATTGACAATTATTGTTAATTCTAGGCCATTTCACAATTAACGAACAATAATCATTTCTAGATGAGAGGATATGCTGTGGTTTAAGAAGTTTTCCACAGAAAACGGAAAAATAAATTGAAATGTCGCAAATGGTCTAATTAATACAAATGTTTTGCAGGGGCAGCATACCTTATCATACTTCAATTTGCTGGTGCAATTGATAAAGGCAGCAAAGGCATTGTAAAAAAATAAATAAAAACAAGAAACCGTTTACCAGGGATGTCTTTACTCTGTCTTTTAGATAAGCCAAAGTAGATATATACCCTGTGTACAACCTGAATTATAACCTCCTGTAATTCAGTCTGAAAATTCAAATGATAGGTTGTCCAACCCCCCCCTGAGCTTCACACATCTGAGAAGTCGATTCTGATTAGCCAAATCACAAGCCATCTTATTGATTCCAAGGTAATCTTTGCAACATTAAACAATCCAATCAAATAAATCGGTATAAATCACATATGCGCTTTGGACCAATCAGAATCTACTTCTCAGAACTGAGAAGCTCAGCGGGAGCTTGACAAGCTATTGCACAAGTTTTCAAAGTGAAAGTGTGTTAATACTCGGCTTTAAACAGGCTATGTATGATATTGACTACCATTGCTGAGCGTTCAAGAAGTTTAAGTCACAAAGAAGTTAAGTAAAGTTTCATTAACAATTACTGTACCTGCATACAGCATGTAACAATTTCACATTGACTCTACATGTAAATACTACCTCAACAAATTAAGGTAAAGCTTTAAATAATGTGTATGATGAAGTCTATAGTCCAACAAATACAGCCACACACAGTAATTAACAGATTAACAATGCACCTTCGGCAGTTGTATTTTACTGTTTTTTTGAAAGAAAAATGATTGCAGATGAGTGATTTTAGATTAAAGCTTCTATCTGTAATCTTATACATGCATAAGTTTAATCAGATTCAGGATTTTCGATTCACACAATAAACAATATGGCTCCACTGTTTTACAGTACCTTCATATTCTACTGAAATACATTGTTGCAATTAGGTACATACATGTATATATCAGCTTTGCACTATTAAAGAAAAATTGTACTCTTTTCAGAGATCAAATTATTAGTTTCCATTTTTAGTCTCATTCAGTGAGATGGACAAAAGTTTATTTTGATTTTGGTTTTAAAACTCTTCCAACAAAGACTATTGCCCCAGATTCACAGTGCTGGATGACAAACAGGAAGGGATGGTCAGCTAGGAAATGTGGAGGCTGTTCTACAGGCATTGCACATTTCATTGACATTACTACAGCAGTAGCTGCAGCTGCCTCAGTGCCTTCTTCATTAACATCAACAAAAGCTTGGTGTACCACAGCAGAAACAAACAAATCTTTGTCCCCAGTTATCCCAGAGAGGTCAGCATTCTGTGCAAACAAATCACAAATTCCCAGTCGTTGAAGAACATTCTCAAGATTGAACTGGCAATCAATCTTAAACTTGGGTAGGCTGACAATTACTTCTCGTTTTCTTGTGATTTGATCGCATTCGATCAGCTGATCTGCATTTACTTTCTCTTCAAGCTTTGCCAATCCATCTTCTTTATCGGGCAATAAAATCATCATGGCCATCTTTTGACGTTTGTATGGCAGCTTAAGGACTTGGCATGATAAACTCTTATTTTTTCCATACATAAATTGAGCTGTTTTGTTCATGAGTTTAACCTTGGTCCTCTCAGTTTTGGAAACTTTGAAATCCCCGTCATGGGTGCTTCTTTCCACGAATGGATCTTGCCAGAAACCTTTGAAATAAACTGCATTGGTGAGAACCAGTCTGGTGTCTGATGTCAACACGCCCTCTTTAAGCAAATCTTTAATTTTAGAATTCGTTTTCTCTTCTACCCACAAATTAATGGTTCGTCTTGCTTCCTCAGTCTTACTTTCGAAGTCTTCTGTCCCCATTTCAGCTTGATAGCAAGATTTCAGTATTTCAGTGAATTCTTTCAAAATGGGGAATCCTTTCTGTGCCCACAAACGATTGGCAAGATTCAGTTCTATGCCTGGAGTACCAGATGATGGCAACAGGGATTCCTGTAATTTCTTCATCATTTCATGGACAGTCTCAGGTGATTCCCAGTTCATTGCTCGCTCAACTTCCATAGCTGTATTACCTTTGGCTCCGGTGTAGGTCATTGCCAGTGCAATACAGATACTTGTTGGCGAGTAGAAAAGGTTCTCTCCAGGCTTATCTTTTGTCAGTTGTGAGTGAAGCTTCATGGAGAAGCTGTTAACTGAATAACTTGTTTCCTTTACAAAAGACATCTTTGCTATGCTGCAAATTGTTCAACTTTGGTTCAACTTTCGAAAATTGCGACATATATGTCGTATGGCGAAGGGGAGCCAGGCGAAATCTTTTCCGAAGATGTCGATATTTGAAGTATGGAAATTAATAAAACCGCAACCGGATACGTTCCGAAACCGGAAACAAATTTTGCCCAACTTGATATGATTACGGGCGGTCCCATATGGCTACGTTCAGCTATTACTGAATTCAAGCAGTAGTGGTTTATTACAAGCGTATAATTACCATAGCAAGTTGTGCAAACTTCGTTTCCGGTTATGTTAAGTTGCCTATCCAGTTCCCCTTCCATCATCTATGGCTACGACGCATCGTTTGGCGGGCCACATGTATAAAAACGTTTGGGGGGAAAAAACACATTTTTGAGAAAAAGAACTTGAAAACTTATTTTTTTAGATTTTGGGGAAAAACAGTTGAATTGTGTTTGTTTTGGTCATACATGACCCGCCAAAATGATGCGCGCGCAACATCGTGCAACTGACTTATACAAGACCGCTAGACTGCTCAGGCGTTCAGTCGGGCTATTGATTTCTGCATAGATAGGATTTCTGCAATTGGCGTAGCCTTCGCACATCTAGAAAACCTGCGAAACAGCGTGCGCATATTAAGTGTTTGTTAAAAAGTACAAAACTCTCAAAAGCAATCATTAAGCAATATAGTTATGTACTGTGTATTTGTACAGTTACTTAGAGCTAACTCCAACCGTCGATTTGCGAGTATTAGCACTCGACACAAATCAAAGGGGTCATTTCAGAATATGTTACAATATTGACAAAGAAGCCATGCACAAATTACCTACCTTATCTTGTAATTTTAACTTTTGTGTGGGACTCTTGGACCAGTCTAAATATTTCAGTGGTTTTCCCGCTCTTTTTTTGAGGTACGAGCTCGGATGTCGCAGCAAAACGTTTGGCAGCGGTGTTGCCGAAATTGCCTCGGCCTACCACAGATTGCCCTAGTAATTACTAGAATCGCTCATTTTACGTATTCTATACAAAGGCGTAACAATACTACACTTTCATTATATGCCTTTGTAATACCCTGTGTTCTAATTGGTCAAGGCATGGTCCGTAAAATACATATCCCATGGGACCATGGATACCTTTAAGCTTCACTGGCAACAATAATATATACTTCATCACGCTCGTGACCATTAATGAATTGATTAAAGTGCCTATGAAACGAAAATTAAGTTTGTCTTATTTGAAAGAACACCTAAAATTATAGAGTAACATCTTTAGAAGTTTTTCGTTTCCTTGCTTCGTTCTTGAGATATTTTAGTTTGTTTGATATGCAAATTAAACATTTTGACGTCACACATGCATAATGAGTTATCGAAAAAGTTCTATATCTTTGCCATTATCAAATATAATAATCACTTGAAGATCTACATGTTTAGTGTTGTGAGCGAAACACACCCACATGCTTCATTCAAATTAATTATAATAGAAAAGATATCTAACCTTCTCCGATAGCTCCAAACAAACTAAAATATCTCAACAACAAAGCAAGGAAACGAAAAACTGCAAAAGATGTTACTCTATAAGTTTAAGTGTTCTTTCAAATAAGACAAACTTAATTTTCGTTTCATAGGCACTTCAAATTTACAATTTATACACAGGCGAAGTCCTCAAAGTGTGCTACTTGATTATTTTGTTCAAGAAAATATTTTTAGTTCTTTTTTGAAAGGTGATATACTAATATTGCTAGTATCAATCCGTTTTCAATCCACCCTCAATTCGAACATGTCATATCATATCATGTCATATGATATGATATGTAACATCATATATATCATCTCATGTCATAATTATATGATACAGTGGCAGATTACCTATGGGGCAAGGGGGGCATTTGCCCCTGGCCCCAGATTCTGACCGGCCCAAAAAAATGAGTGAATAAAAAAATTATGCAGTTTCTCTTTGAAAGTCCGAACTAGCCTGAGAAAATCACACGCTATCTTGGACACAGGCCCCCTTCCAGTTTGAAAGCGGGAGGGGAATGGCACCTGAGGCAGCCTAAGTACGAACCACCGATGATCCGATCAACCTACGCTTTCAGTTCACCATACTCCAGGGATGGCTCTCATTTTGTGACCGGCCCTAAAATATTTTTGCCCCAGCCCTGGGAAGGTTAATCCGGCACTTATATGATATGTCATATCATATAGTATCATTCATGTCATATGTCAGATATGTCATCTGTTATAATTATCAAGTAATCTTATTTATACTGGATAGCTCTATCAGTTATATATAATTGTTATATTGACTACTATTGCTGAGTGTTCAAGAAGTTTAAGTCACAAAGAAGTTAAGTAAAGTTTCATTAACAATTACTGTACCTCCATACAGCATGTAACAATTTCACATCGACTCTACATGTAAATACTACCTCAACAAATTAAGGTAAAGCTTCAAATAATGTGTATGATGAAGTCTATAGTCCAAAAAATACAGCCACACACAGTAATTAACAGATTAACAATGCACCTTCGGCAGTTGTATTTTACTGTTTTTTTGAAAGAAAAATGATTGCAGATCAGTGATTTTAGATTAAAGCTTCTATCTGTAATCTTATACATGTATAAGTTTAATCAGATTCAGGATTTTTGATTCACACAACAAACAATATGGCTCCACTGTTTTACAGTACCTTCACATTCTACTGAAATACACTGTTGCAATTAGGTACATACATGTATATATCAGCTTTGCACTATTAAAGAAAAATTTACTCTTTTGAGATCAAATTATTAGTTTCCATTCTTAGTCTCATTCTGTGAGATGAACAAAAGTTTATTTTGATTTTGGTTTTATAACTCTTCCAACAAAGACTATTACCCCAGATTCACAGTGCTGGATGACAAACAGGAAGGGATGGTCAGCTAGGAAATGTGGAGGCTGTTCTACAGGCCCTGCACGTTTATTCCTCGACATTACTACAGCAGTAGCTGCAGCTGCCTCAGTGCCTTCTTCATTAACATCAACAAAAGCTTGGTGTACCACAGCAGAGACAAACAAACCTTTGTCCCCAGTTATCCCAGAGAGGTCAGCATTCGGTGCAAACAAATCACAAATTCCCAGTCGTTGAAGAACATTCTCCAGATTGAACTGGCAATCAATCTTAAACTTGGGTAGGCTGACAATCACTTTTTGTTTTCTTGTGATTTGATCACATTCTCTCAGCTGATCTGCATTTACTTTCTCTTCAAGCTTTGCCAATCCGTCTTTTTTATCAGGCAATAAAATCATCATGGCCATCTTTTCATGTTTGTATGGCAGCTTAAGGACTTGGCATGATAAACTCTTATTTTTTCCATACATAAATTGAGCTGTTTTGTTCATGAGTTTAACCTTGGTCCTCTCAGTTTTGGAAACTTTGAAATCCCCGTCATGGGTACTTCTTTCAACGAATGGATCTTCCCAGAAACCTTTGAAATAAACTGCATTGGTGAGAACCAGTTCGGTGTCTGATTTCAACACGCCCTCTTTAAGCAAATCTTTAATTTTAGAATTCGTTTTCTCTTCTACCCACAAATTAATGGCTCGTCTTGCTTCCTCAGTCTTACTTTCGAAGTCTTCTGTCCCCATTTCAGCTTGATAGCAAGATTTCAGTATTTCAGTGAATTCTTTCAAAATCGAGAATCCTTTCTGTGCCCACAAACGATTGGCAAGATTCAGTTCTATGCCTGGAGTACCAGATGATGGCAACAGGGATTCCTGTAATTTCTTCATCATTTCATGGACGGTCTCAGGTGATTCCCAGTTCATTACTTGCTCAACTTCCTTAGCTGTATTACCTTTGGCTCCGGTGTAGGTCATTGCCATTGCAATACAGATACTTGTTGGCGAGTAGAAAAGGTTCTCTCCAGGCTTATCTTTTGTCAGTTGTGAGTGAAGCTTCATGGAGAAGCTGTTAACTGAATAACTTGTTTCTTTTACAAAAGACATCTTTGCTATGCTGCAAATTGTTCAACTTTGGTTCAACTTTCGAAAATTGCGACATATATACGTGCGTATGGCGAAGGATGTTGCGAAGGAGGCCAGGCGAAATCCTTTTCCGAAGATGTCGCCATTTGAAGTATGGAAATTAATAAAACCTCAACAGGATAGGAAACTTAAAACCTCTGCTTAAAACGATGTTCCGAAACCGGAAACAAAGTTTGCCCAACTTGATGATTAACGGGCGGTCCCATATGGCTATGTTCAGCTATTAGTGAATTTAAGCAGTAGTGTAATGTTACTTAAGTTTAGTTTAGTTTAGTTGTGAAGTGCATTAACCACTTACAAGCGTATAATTACCATAGCAAGTTGTGCAAACTTCGTTTCCGGTTTTGTTAAGTTGCCTATCCAGTTCCCCTTCCATCATCTATGGCTACGACGCATCGTTTGGCGGGTGACGTCCATTATTTTGGCGGGACACATGCATAAAAACGTTTGGGGGAAAAAACACGATTTTGAGGAAATGAACTTGAAAACTTATTTTTTTAGATTTTGGAGAAAAACAGTGAATTGTATTTGTTTTGGTCATACAAGGCCCGCCAAAATGATGCGCGCGCAACATCGTGCAAACTCTGCTCAGGCGTTCACTCGGGCTATATAAACAGCGTGCGCATATTAAGTGTTTTTTAAAAAGTACAAAACTCTCAAATGCAATCATTAAGCAATATAGAGCTAACTCCGATTGTCGATTTGCGAGTATTAAATTCACGACGGCACAGTACGCACTCTAGCACTCGACACAAATCAAAGGGGTCATATCAGAATATGTTACAATATTGACAAAGAAGCCATGCACAAATTACCTACCTTATCTTGTAATTTTAATTATGTGGGACTCTTGGACCAGTCTTAAATATTTCAGTGGTTTTCCCGCTCTTTTTTCGAGGTACGAGCTCGGATGTCGCAGGCAAAACGTTTGCCAGCGGTGTTGCCGAAATTGCCTCGGCCTACCACAGATTGCCCGAGTAATTACTAGAATCGCTCATTTTACGTATTCTATACAAAGGCGTAACTATACTAGACTTTCATTATATGCCTTCGTAATACCCTGTGTTCTAATTGGTCAAGGCATGGTCCGTATAATGCATATCCCAACCACGGATACCTTTGAGCTTCATTGGCAACAACCATATATACTTTATCACGCTCGTGACCATTAATCAATTGATTAAAGTGCACATGAAACGAGAATTAAGTTTGTCTTATTTGAAAGAACACCTAAAATTATAGAGTAACATCTTTAGCAGTTTTTCGTTTCCTTGCTTCGTTCTTGAGATATTTTAGTTTGTTTGATATGCAAATTAAACATTTTGACGTCACATGTGCATAATGAGTTATCGAAAAAGTTATATATCTTTGCCATTATCAAATATAATAATCACTTGAAGATCTACTTGTTTAGTGTTGTGGGAGAAATAAAACCACATGCTTCATTCAAATTAATTTGGTTTGATAATAGAAATGATATCTAACCTTCTCCGATAGCTCATTATGCACCTACGACGTCAAAATGCTTAATTTGCATATCAAACAAACTAAAATATCTCAACAACGAAGCAAGGAAACGAAAAACTGCAAAAGATGTTACAGTACTCTATCAGTTTAAGTGTTCTTTCAAATAAGACAAACTTAATTTTCGTTTCATAGGCACTTCAAATTTACAATTTATACACAGGCGAAGTCCTCCAAATGTGCTACTTGATTATTTTGTTCAAGAAAATATTTTTAGTTCTTTTTTGAAAGTTGATCTACTAATATTGCTAGTATCAATCCGTTTTCAATCCGCCATCAATTCGAACATGTCATATCATATCATGTCATATGATATGATATGTAACATCATATATATCATCTCATGTCATATATGATACAGTGGCGGATTACCTATGGGGCAAAGGGGGCATTTGCCCCCGGCCCCAGATTCTGACCGGCCCAAAAAAATGAGTGAATAAAAAAATTATGCAGTTTCTCTTTGAAAGTCCGAACTAGCCTGAGAGAATCACACGCTATCTCAGCCACGGGCCCCCTTCCGGTTTGAAAGCGGGAGGGGAGTGGCGCCTGAGGCAGCCTAAGTACGAACCTCCGATGATCCGATCAACCTACGCAATCAGTTCACCGTACTCCGGGGATGGCTCTTATTTTGTGGCCAGCCCTAAAATATTTTTGCCCCCGGCCCTGGGAAGGTTAATCCGGCACCGATATGATATCATGTCATATCATATATCATGTCATATAGTATCATTCATGTCATATGTCAGAGTCATGTCATCTCATGTTATAATTATCGTGTAATCTTATCTTATTTATACTGGATATAGCTCTATCAGTTATACAGTGTGTATCAAAAAAATTCGAACCCTTAGAAAATGAATTAGCATTCTTTTCGACAAACAACCTATTGTAGTAGTTCGAAAGCCCTAAAAGCGCTGCGTTATAAATTAATCCGCACATAAGTTAAACGAAGCGAAAAAGCTTTTAATACTTTCACCATGCATACAATTCAAGTTATCTTAATTTCCCAGGTGTATAAGGCCGTGTGTTTTACGCATCTGTGGGTTCAGCGAAGTGCTTAGGGCTTTCAAACTACTACAATAGGTTGTTTGAAAAGAATGCTAATTCATTTTCTAAGGGTTCGAATTTTTTTGATACACACTGTATATAATTGTTCTCCCTAGAGGTCAGTAAGGGCCATCCCTTATTGGTCCAGAAGAACTCTTCTCACATGCGGCCAAGGCAAAATTTAATTTTAATCAAATAACTGAACTGGAGCAGGTATCGAACCCAGGTCGCAGAGGTGAAAGGCACGTGCGCTAACCACTGTGTCACAGAGGCTGAAGCAGTTTTCATCCCACTTGAGGCAGCACTTCACTTGTGAGTAACTTCTAGTATCATTGGCGAAGGGTCGCAGGCCCGAGGACTTTTACAAATCTTCCCAAGGCAAAGGGGAAATTTAATCGCTAATTTCCCGAAAAGTCATGGTATTAGTTTGTAATATTATGATTGCCGAGGAAAACTTTGAGAATCTTGGCGACAGGAAATTTAAAATATATGCAAGCGGGAAATTTAGAAGACAAAGGATTTCTTTGTCTTCTATAAATTTTCCCTCATCAACATGCACGGGAAAATTAGAAGACAAAGGAAAAATTTCCCTCTTGCATGAGCAATGAGGGAAATACGAGGTTTACATTCCCTCAGAGAACAAAATAATCCGAGGTGCGATCATGGTACAGTATTACCAAATGATACACCGTATTTACTCGTTTAAGCGCCGCCCCCGATTAAGCGCCGCATCCGAAACACTAAAAATTTAAAGAGCGCCGCGGCGCTTAAACGAGTAAATACGGTATATTATATGACACCCGGGAAGCACGGGTGGCCGGTGGCGGTGGCGTGTGCTGTTGGCGCGCTGCCTCTCACCAAAAGTTAAGCCCGGTTAGACGGGGTTAGTATTTGGATGGGTGACCGCTTGGGAATGCTTGCCACTCGTGTGAGTAGAGTTGTAGTTGATCTCCACTGTGCTTCAAGGGGTTTTCACCGGGTTCTCCGGTTTTCCTCCCTCCGTAAAATCAACACATATATTGCAGGTATAGTCATGTTCAAATGGGGCATTTCGCTCTGTTTGAGCACCAGCTGCTATAGGCATACCCTGCGAGCAGAGCCTTCTTTTCCTTATTTCTTCGCTGAGAGAGAGGAAGAAAAGTAGGCTCTGCTGTATTCGTGTTTGGCTTCGTCCAAGATTTAGGACGAAGTAACCCGTTTAAGACCCGTTTAACCGGTTCTCGTTTTGTTTCTGCTCTGATTGGGACTGGGTTCGAGATTGTAACCAAGCAACTGACATGCATGCGCAATGGAAACCAGTCACGAATACAGCAGAGCCTACTTTTCTTCCTCTCTCTCAGCGAAGAAATAAGGAAAAGAAGGCTCTGCTCGCAGGGTACTATAGGCAATAACGTTATTAAAATCAAAAATGAGATGATAATGTTACATTGTAAATATTTCTCACCAGTGGTTTCTAACACGATTTTTTCAAACAAATCTTCCAGCCTATCGTCAAAAATAGAGAAAACAAATAAAGAAAATCTTTCAGTGTAATAAAAGTAGTGTGCTGCGTAGGCGGTGTTGAAACAACAATCGAAATATAGTAAGTTTAGATATACTGCCGAAACAGAGAACGTGGGAGTCTAACGTTTCTTTAGACTTCCTACATTCTCTGTTTCGGCAGTATATCAAACTTTAAGACTATATAAAAAAATCTTTCGTCGGGTAGCTACCCTAAAATTCCTAACAAATGTGATACCCAGACAACAAGAGAAGACTGGTATTTCAATAATGATACACCGTCGCTTACCAACTTGTGTTGAAGCTTATTTTTGCTTGCCTTGATTTTACAATGGTTTCAATCTACAAAAATTAATCAGCACAGAAGTTTTTACAAAAAAAGTTTCTTGACCAAGATACATGTAAATTAGTTGACCCCTTCTTTCATGGTGACACAACCCCATAGCCTGAACCAAACAGCTTAATACGAAAACACCTCAGTTTTTCTAACTTTTCAAGGTCTCAAAACCGGCCAAACCCAAAGGTTGCCGAAACCATTTCAACAGTGTAGTTTTGCTACTTGACGGTCAAAAACGTCATGTTGGACAAAATTTGACATTTAGGCCGTTAGTTCGAGAAAAAAAAAGATTTCGACTCAGATTCAATTGCGAGATGTACGCGATTTTCTCACTTATCAAGGTCTCAAAACCGGCCAAAGCCAAAAGTTGCAGAAACCATTTTTTTAATAGAGTACCTTTGCTATTTGACGGTCAAAAACGTCATTTTGGGCAAATTTTGACATTTGGGCCATTAGTTCGGCCGAAGCCGAGACCATGACGAATTAGAAATTCTTTTCGCGTCACTTACCATAGTCGAATGTTCAGAGAATGGAAGCGAAGCAGCCCTGAGTAACTGTAAAGTTTTAAAAATAAGGAAAGAAAAAAGAGTAATAAGCCTCACTTACAAAAACAAACCATTAAGGGTCAAGAGTCTCTTTTACAAACTCCGTATTGCAAAACTAAAACTTTTCAACATTCTTATTTTAATCCTATTGTTAAACTCTGGGATTTTGTTCTTACGATGGCTCCCGATAGTATTTTTTTTAGAAACAAAATAGTATTTTGTTCAGGCTTATTGGGTTCTCTTGTTATCATTATCATTATTATTATTATTATTATTATTATTATTATTATTATTATATTATTATTATTATTATTATTATTATTATTATTATTATTATTATTATTATTATTATTATTATTATTATTATTATTATTATTATTATTATTTACCCAAAATTAACAAAATGATGCAGGTACGTAAAGTGCCTATGCAATAACATTTATTATTTATAGGCCAATGGCAATAAGAGAAATAAAAGCCGTTAGTCCGCTGACTATAGCTGGGGTCTAATTCCCTCCCTGGGTACCAGAGGCTCTGTGTTTGGGAGAGGAGAGCCTCTGGTCTCGCGAGCTTCAAATCTCACTTTGGCGAGTTCAATATCTGAACTCGGTTTTTGATTGGCCTAAATTTCTGAAAGCGTTACTATTGGTTAATCAAAGCAAGTCAAGCGTGACCGTGAGTAATTAAAAATATTAAAAACTTAAACCATACAGCTCTGAGTCTCGGGTTGCCGTTTCAGCTCACTGAAATACCAAAGCGAAAGTGTAGTTTTTGTGAACAGAGGAAGTCCGATAGTTATTCTTTCCACAGTGAGTTGGAATTGTGACAAAATCCATAGTTTCCTTATCGAAAACGAAGTAACGAACGAGTGTGCCAGACAGCGTGCTTTACTTCCTGTCGAGGACTTTGAACAATCGTAACATAGCAACGTGCGTTTCAAATTTCACTCAACCGTGAGAATAATCAACAGGAAGTAACTCACCAAAGTGAGATTTGAAGCTTGCGAGACCAGAGGCTCTCCTCTCCCAAACACAAACTCAGAGCCTCTGGTACCCAGGGTACTGGACCATAGACTGGACAAAAGACAACATTTAGAAGTTACTTTTATCTTTCTTAGTTCTTCTACTCGCACGTTAGTTCCATGAATTTAGATAGTATCTTGGAAAGTTTGCGCCATGTTTGTAATAAAAGTGTCAACCATTGAGTCGTTACTTTCTTTTGTGCACGCGTTACATGCATACATACATGTACGTGTCTACAGAAATCATGTCAGTACATAACTGCTTGTGGGTATCTGTTTCACATAAAAAGTTACATCGGTTAAATCGGTAACGTGTTACTTTTGGGGAGCCGTTACTTTCGGGGGAACTCTACGGTATTTCCTTCGTGACGTCCAAACGTCCAAACGTCAAACTAATTTTAATTCGTGTTCTAGGGATTTTAGGTGAAGGAAAATTCGAGTGTAGAATATATACATTTTAAGACCAGACCGGGACCAGTTGCGAAAAATGCAACTACACAGGCCTTCCGGCAGGAATTGAACCCACGACCTTGCGATTCTAGTGCAATGCTCTGACCACTGAGCCACGGAGGGCGTTACCGAGAGCTTGATCGCGAGTTCTGTATATAATAAGGTGGTAATGCCAGGAGGGAATTGGGTATATTATAAGTAATACTGGGCATTTCACTCGATTACATAGCATGTTCTAGGGATTTTAGGTGAAGGAAAATTCGAGTGTAGAATATATACATTTTAAGACCAAACCGGGACCAGTTGCGAAAAATGCAACTACACAGGACTGCCGGAAGATCGAGTGAAATGCCCAATATTACTTATAATTTTAATTCGCACGTTTAAAAAGGCTTTACCTGCTGCAGCTGCGTGATGATATTGTTCAATGGTACAAAGTTGAAAGAAAATAAATATTGGCTTTTTTCCTGAAAATGAAAATTTATACATTCAAATTTACCGGAAAAGTGTTTACACGGGAAAATAAAATCTATTTGTTATAATACAGTAAAAATACAAGTACTGGTCAAACACATACCCTGATAAAAACATACGGTGCAATCACATTGCCTTCTTTCATCTTTACCACCAAACTTGTATCAACTGCAAGCACATTCCCCTTTGAATCAATCCTACAATATAAACAGCATACTTGGGGATGGTAATAGTGATAACCATGATGATGATCAATAATGATGATGGTGGTAGTAACATTGTTCTAGTGGAATGGTGATGGTAATTGTGATGGTGCATGTCATGACAGTGATGATGTTGATGTTACTAGTGATGCTCATTGATGATGGTGATGATAGTGATGATGATGATGATAATAATAGTGGTAATGGTGGTGGTAATCGTAATGGTACAGATGGAGATGGTGCAGATGAAGATGGTGCAGATGATGATGGTGAATAGCTACTGCTGATGATTCTGATTCTGTTGGTAAGGCTGCTGCTGCTGATAGTAATGATGATGGTGGTGGTAATGGTGGTGGTAATGGTGATGCATCATATGTTCATCCAATGGTGATGCTGATAGTCATGATAACATGACATCACATCTGATGATCAATAATAACAACCATGACAACAACAACAATGATGGTGACTGTACTTAGAGAGAAGTGGTCCTGTCCACTGAGTCATGGACTTGATATCTTTAAATGGAAACTACAATAAAAAATAGAAAAATTGAATTGAAATACATGATTGTACAGTTTATTACAGTTATATACATTATGTAATATATCATACACGAGGAGGAGTGTTTCATGTACTATTTAAAACATGAGAAGCAGTGTTTTATCAGTGTTTAGATCTGATAAAATACATACTGCATGTAATGTTTTAAATGGCTTCAAAAACTATCCCTATAATAAGCTCATAAAGAAATCAATTTTGAAAATTGAAGTTGTCTTGTCTGAGCCACAAAATCGAAGAAAAACTTCATTGAAAATAGCGAGTGTGTCTCTATCACATAATAGAGACATGTCACGGTCATGATTTTCCTTAGTGTTTTCCTCATAAATTATTAATGAGTTTTTGAACAGGATATCCAACTGCTATGAAATATAGCATCTCAAGTTTGCTTAATTTATGTAATTTTTCCCTCCAATATCCAAACCACAGACACGGTACTCAGATTTCCTTTGTGTTTTCCTCATGAATTATTAATGAGTTATTTTATATAAACTGTATATACATATATATATATTAATAATTAATTATTCATTAATAATTCATGAGGAAAATTCAAAAGAAATTAAGGTTTAATCAATGTCTGTTTACCCCGGTACAGAACTGATATCAGTGTCTGTAAATGTGATACAGAACTGTTTAATAAAACATCAGTTCTGTATCACATCACATTTACAGAGTGAGACACTGATATCAGTTCTGTATCACATTTACAGACACTGATATCAGTTCTGTAGCATTAGTGTACAGACACTTCGCATTCAACTACATTGAGTAAGGTACGCTGGTAGCATCCTCCTACAAGATGAAGATGCAAACAGTTGTTGAACAACAACATTTGTTGAATAACAAATGATGATCAGAATGCATGCTACTTATGCCACGTCACTTAGAATATAAAATGTGGGACTATGGTAATACTATTTAATAAAAGCGCATGCTCACATCACTAATTTAATAATCGTAACCTATTAAACGTCACCTCAAAGGTTTATCAGCTCAAAACATGATATAGTTTTTGCTAACATAATAGGCGTTTCAGAAGCCATTTGCAGAATTTGCATCCGTTCTGTATCGGGATACAGGCACTCGGCTTCGCCTCGTGTCTGTATAACCCGATACAGAATGGCCACTCATTCTGTAAATAGTACATATATAATATATATATATATTATATAAGATCGCCCAGCGTGAAACTGACAGTAGCGACCATCAACATTTGAGGTAAGCCCACTTATAGTATATTCGCTCTATCTTTATGGTATTGAGCACTTTCCGACATTTCGCGAACAACACTTAATTGTTTGTTTGAATATATATATATATATATATATATATACATGTGCTCTATCTATATATGGTATTGAGCACTCTCTAACATTTCGTGAACCAAAACTCACTTATATATATATATATATATATATACAAAGTATGAAGTATAGTTTTACCTTAAAGTCTTCGCTACCAGAGGTTTCACCCTAAACGGGATTCACCCATCAGGCGATGATCCCGTTTAGGGTGAAACCTCTGGTAGCGAAGACTTTAAGGTAAAACTATACTTCATACTTTGTATTTTGCTCTATCTATATATGGTATTGAGCACTCTCTAACATTTCGTGAACCAAAACTCACTTATATAAATATTATATATATATATATATATATATATATATATATATAATATATATATATATATGAATACATGTGTCACATGTTGATTAAAAGTTGATGACCAACCTTTAAAATAGGATATGCAGTATCCAAAGGATCAAATAAGATTGAATGAGAACACATCTTTACACGACCTCTTTGTTTCCTAAAAGTTAACAAACACACAAATACAATGTTAAATGTAAAATAGACTAATCTGTTTTCATTTAGTTTTCAAACTATTCAGAATAACTAATGTTTTTAAACTACAGTACAGACAGAATGAGAAACTACTGATAGTACAGTACAGTGCAGTACAGTACAGTACAGTACGGTACAGTGCAGTACAGTACAGTACAGTACAGTACAGTACAGTACAGTACAGTACAGTACAGTACAGACATAAAGTTTGTCAATTGTTATGTTTCACAGTGTAATTGTGTTTGTGGAGTGTGACAAACGTTTCATGTGTGACTGTAAGTCATAAATCTTTCACACTCACTGCAGATTTTATAAATTAATATCATTTTCCATCCTACTCTGCTGTATACCTTTTAACTGCCTCATCTTCAGAGACCCCAGCAGGATAGTAAAAAACACTGAAATCTTCAAAGTAAATTTCACCTGGTTCTAACAGCAATAAGGAAAACCTAGAAAAGAATTAGAAACAAATTAAAATAATATAAAATGCACTAAAATAATATAATATAAAGTTATTACTGTAGTACACTACATGAAAATATTTCTCAATTTTGATTGAAAACAAATAATAAAATTGAGAAAAAAAGCCAATTATTTTCTACATTGGATTGGTGCATCGGTAAACTGCCAAGATTTTTAGCAACAAAATATACTGTACATACTGACATTTCAAGCGTACGTACAGTACGTGTCTCAATCTTCATCAGAGTAAAATATGTAAAACACAATACCTAAGGTGAGCCTGTTTCAAATGTTGCTCTTCTCATGCGCTGAACCTAATACAAGCATTAAGTGCTGCAGAAGAGTGACATTTGAATCAATTAAGAGCAGCAGATTGTATTAGGAGTGGCAGATTGTATTTGGAGTGGCAAGGCTTGTTGCATTATGCGACATTGGAGTGACTTGGATTCAAACATTGAACTTCTCATGTGCCAAACCCAATGCATAAGTTATTTTAACATTGATAATAATTACCGTTCCCACTGATAATGCACAAGGTTTTTGCCAGTTTTTAATAGTTTGAGGAATTAGGTTCGGTGAATTAAGTTTGACATTTGAATCACCACCACTCCAGAGCCACTCCAATGGCGAATCTAATTGTATTAGGCTCAGCGCATGAGAAGAGTGATGTTTGAAACGGACCTGAGTACAGTATATCATTGGAAAAAATGAATCTTGGCAGTTTACACATGATGTACCTGTACCACCTTTTCAGTCTACATGTAATTGTTCTATTTCAAGGAGTACTGTGGTGAAAAAGTAAAGCATTTTTAACCCATTGCTGCCTAAGATATCTGAGGGTTCTTCTTGTTAATTTTCATCTTGTATTTATAATGAGAGCCAAACCAGTCTGCTTAGCTAAGATCTCCCTTTGTGTGACTGGGCTGGGTCTTTTCTGTTGGTTTACCATACTGGCTCAGCAGGGTTGTGGTTAGGTTTTAGGGTTGCCAGGGAGGGTTGTGATTAGGTTTAAGATCAGAATTAGAGATGGATGGGCTTAGGATGGGGGGAGGGTTCAATCAATTAAAATTCAGGATTATCCTAAATTCTAGGTCATTCTAGATGAAAGGATATGCTGAGAGTTCAACTTAAAACAAGATTTTGTGTCTTGCCAGAACTGATAAATTATGCAATTAGCTTTAAACAAGCAACAGTGATGGACACTTCACGCAATATTGGGGGGGGGCAAAGTCACAAAGGGTGTTCAGTTTTTTCCCCGTGGTTTTCTCAAAGAAAATTTCAAAACTGAGAGTAGAATCGTCTGACTTCTCTGGCTAAGGCCAGTGAGAGTAAAATCTGTGGAGTCTTATCAGGACCTGAAAGGCTGAACACTGAAAGAATTTATATGAAAGTTATAAGTTAATAGAAGGCTCTTATCACATAGGAATAGCTTACCCAAGCTAGAACATGAATTACAGTATAATTCTATTTAATCCTAGTGGCTAGATCTAACATCAGGAAATAAATTTCTTTGAGCTCTTTTTTTGAAATTTGACCTGGTAGAAATTTTACAAAATTGCACACACTTTGGTTGATATTGCAATGCCACCTGTATGTACAGTACACTTAAATAATTGATAATTTGCAGACTTGGTTCACTACTGTAAAACCAGTGCTGTAAAAGTTACATAACTTTTGTAACTAGTTACAGTTACATTGTTAGAAAAGTAACTAGTTACCAATAAAAGTTACAATGAAAAGAAAGTAACTAGTTACAGTTACAAAGTTACTTCAAAAATTTTGTAACTAGTTACAAAATTACATTCCATTGTCCGTGTTACTAGTCTAATCAACAAATAAATTACTAGTTTTTAGATACCAGTACCATAATTATGTTTTTACAGCTAAATGCATAAATATAGTTGTCACTAAGCAAATGTGTACATAATGTACCTTTATTATTATATTAAAACCATTTTTTATCAAGAAAGAATGACATCCTCAACTGAAAATAAGTAACTATAGTCACATTTTTAAACCAAATATTGTAACTAGTTACAGTTCTTTAAAAAAGTAACTAGTTATAGTTACTTCTTCAAAAAGTAACTAGTTATAGTTACAGTTACTTCTTCAGAAAAAGTAACTAGTTTCAGTTATAGTTACTTAAAAATGTAACTAGTTACTGTAACTAGTTACTTGTAACGAAGTTACTCACAGCACTGAGTATGAATCACAAAAAGCTTTTGGTTTAGCTGGTTTGTTCTTATTTTTTATTTGAAACAGTTACTGGGGTGATATTTTGGTATTTGAAACCGACCCACTCTATCACAGTTGTAAAAAAGTGTTTAACAAATAGATTCCATTTTGCGGTTGTCTGTTCAGTTATAGATGCACAGATGACGTCACAACGTGGTAAGAACAAAAAAGTGGCCCACGAGACGCAGTCGAGTAGGTCACTGATGTTCTTACCACGTTGTGACGTCTTCTGTGCATCTATAACTGAACAGACAACAAAAAAATGGAATCTATTTGTTTTATACAATAAAAATTTAAAAGGTTTTTGTCGAAACTCTAGATCTTGCCGGATTTGGGGGCATGAAGAAGGAAAAAAGCAAGTCAGCTGACGTGATCTGACGTGACCATGTGTCTGTCCTCTAATAGATCATGGCCAACAGCCAATGAAAACACGCATAGCAACCAGGGTATTGTATAATACCATTTAGTTACTAAGCTAATGAGCCATCCTTGAAATTTTAATTTAGACATTATTGCCCCCACATACACTGATACACACACACCCTAGTGCCCACGACTGATCACAAGCAAGCCATGTATTTTAAAATGCACCAGACTGGCTCACCTCCATATAAACATCCCCTCAGACCAAATATCATTTATTGAGAAAAATTTGCTACATTTGCAGAATTTTTTAGTAGCAATCAGACTGTTTCACAAAATATGCTTGAAATTTTCAAAAGAAAAGACTAATGTCTTCAACAATTTAACTCACCCAACTGAAAGAATTAGCTATTTTCAAGCTAGTGATATGGATTTTAATTAGAATAGTAGATCAAGGAAATATTTTACATTTACTTTATAACTGTGACAACGAATGACTGGTAATTTATTTAAACCAGACACGAATGATTAAACACACAGAATATTTGAAGGAAGATAGACCAGTTGTCGAGTTAAGACGAAACAGAATATTGTAAGACAGGGGTATTCACCGAAAGTACAATATCGATTGACGTAGTAGGTATTACCTTTCTCGTACGGTGCCGTCTGGTTGAATTAGTCCACAACAACTTTCAAATGTTAATTCGGCCATGTTTACAAGAATGGCTTTCTCGTTTCATCAGCTCGTCCCCAGATCTTCCCTTCCTCTCGCGGTCAACTGAATTTAATATTCTTTAATTTATGTGCATTTTTGTGACTACCGCTGACCTGTCAGCGGGAGCCATAATGTTGGAGCCATAATCAGATAGAGTGACATATCGACAAGTCAAAATTTACGCCTTTTGCTTAAGTTTCGAATCAAGTAAATTTGAGCCAGTAACTTCTCCGCTTAATTCAGTTTTTCACGTAAAATGACGTATTCGAAGAATCTGTTGTATTTTTCATTTGTATTTTCAAAACGTTTTTTGGTCAAGCGGTTCGGTAGTTTTTGCATTCAACCCAGTTTATCAACATCACTTCCCCGCATAATTTCATTGTCCATATAATAAATAGAACATTACACGCGGTTGCTCAAAGATATGGATTTTATGTTCTCGTGGCAAGAGCAATATCTCACTCGTTCGCTGCGGTCACTCATGAGATATTGTCCTTGCCACTCGAACATAAAATCCTGCATATCTTCTCGCCACCGTGTAATATCCCCTTTTTATTATATTTCCCAAACATCTATGTATTGTTCTGTTTATTATATAAAAAATGGTCGTATTGCCACACAAAAATAGAGGTCAGTGATTCTAATGCGTTTCATGATAATCAACACATGTGAGATTATCGTTTTTATTAGTGGCCTGGAAGAATCAATAAAGGACTCTATTTTATATAATAAAAGGCAGTAAAAAATACAAGGAAAAAAAACTAGCTAGTGCAGTGGGGAAGGAATAGAAACGGAAACAATACTAAGCTATTTCACCCCAAAAATCTACGTTGCAATATTAACAATCAAACAAAACAAAAAAAATATTTTAAGTGTATATAAAAATAGGTAAATGTTATGTCCACGATATACAAGGGCAATCAGCATTAAATGGTAATTCTGGTAAGGTTTTGTAGTATTCCTTACAAAATTTCTTAAAAATTGAGGAGTATTTGTTGTTCTTACAGCAGTTTCAGGTGATTCGCGCCCACCGGCGGCGCCGATAGTTGTTTTTGACATAAAAGAGTGGTTACCAAATCACATGTTTCAACGATATTTAGTATATTATGATCAGTAAACAGCTATTCCGAACTCGCTAATATTGATTGAAAACGGCCTCGGTCATCTTTCAAACATCGGTGGTTTCGTTATAATTTGCGTGATTTGCTAATCACTCATTAATGTCAAAAACAACTATCGGCGCCAACAATTTTTACATCCACCGGACGCGATTCGCCTGAATTGAAACTGCAGTAAGAGTATGTAATAAAATTTGGTCCAATAATTTTTGAGATATCGTGGCGACAGACAGACAGACATACAGACAGACAAACAAACAAACAAACAAACAAACAAACAAACAAACAAACAAACAAACAAACAAACAAACAAACAAACAAACAAACAAACAAACAAACAAACAAACAAACAAACAAACAAACAAACAAACAAACAAACAAACAAACAAACAAACAAACAAACAAACAAACAAACAAACAAACAAACAAACAAACAAACAAACAAACAAACAAACAAACAAACAAACAAACAAACAAACAAACAAACAAACAGACAGACAGACAGACAGACAGACAGACAGACAGACAAACAAACAAACAAACAAACAAACAAACAAACAAACTAACTAACTAACTATAACTAACTAACTAACTAACTAACTAACTAACTAACTAACTAACTATAACTAACTATAACTAACTAACTAACTAACTAACTAACTAACTAACTAACTAACTAACTAACTAACTAACTAACTAACTAACTAACTAACTACCTACCTTACCAGTGACAGTGAAGACTAAGTTAAAGACTCGACTATTCATTTGTGTTTTAAAAAAAGGGGCATGAAAATTACGAAGGGGGCATTTCAGAATATGTTACAATATTGACCTGAAGAAGCCATGCACAAATTACCTACCTTATCTTTTTCGTAGTACGGACCAGCCCAAATAGTTTAGTGTTTTCCCGCTCTTTTTGAGGTACGATCCTCGGATGTCGCGCAGGCGCTAAACGTTTGGCAGCGGTGTTGATTTTACCAGTGTTTGCCTATTTGTCTCTTTGTTTGTTTGTTTGTTTGTTTGTTTGTTTGTTTGTTTGTTTGTTTGTTTGTTTGTTTGTTTGTTTGTTTGCCTATTTGTCTCTTTGTTTGTTTGTTTGTTTGTTTGTTTGTTTGTTTGTTTGTTTGTTTGTTTGTTTGTTTTACAAACAAAGAGGCAAATAGGAAAACACTGGTAAAATCAACACCGCTGCCAAACGTTTAGCGCCTGCGCGACATCCGAGGATCGTACCTCAAAAAGAGTGGGAAAACACTAAAATATTTGGGATGGTCCGTACTACTACATGCGCAAACGATTTGGTAGCGGTGTCGGTAAAACCATAGGATACGATAGGATAGGATAGGATAGGATAGGATAGGATAGGATAACTTTATTTAAACAGGTTGGCGGGGGTAATTATGTGTATGCAACTTGTTACTCAATGAGCTAAGGTAGAAGAACCAACTGGTTTATGGGGATTATTAACCGAAAGAAACAGTTTGTCATAGAAACAATCATATTCTTGGTTTGCACTTGACGTCATGGCAACCATGTTGGAGGAACTTGAACAAAAGAATCTCATTAGCAGCTGTTGTATTTATCTTTGTCCCCCTAAAACTCAAGGAATTGATTGCAAACCACCATGGCCAATACATTGATACGCATTGATTGCAACCCATGGGATGTACGGACTCATCTTGGATTTGGGCTTCTGGGTTTAGATGCAAAATGTTGTTTATTTTATTGCTTGTCTTTGAATAAGTGTTGAACCAAGCAAAACATTTTGTTTCCTTCATAATATTTCTTAAGAAATTTCGGGAAAGGGGTGGGCGCTGCCCATCTCAAATATAAGCCTGCTGTTGAAAGTTGACTAAGTGGTCGGCTCTGCTCTGCAATATATATAGCTTAAAATAGATATGCATGTCATGATGGAATTTTATATAAGTACTAGAATATACCTATTAAAATACCAAACACAGCAGGGCCCTGGCAAAGATTACGGTATGCATGGTTGATGGTCAAAGTCTGCACGTATACATGGCCTATATATAACTGTTCTGTACGCGTTGATCAGTTGCCTTCCTCAGTTGCGTTTTGTATCACGAGTTTGTAAACTTGATTTCTTCACTTTAAAGTTACACTGATCAACTTTAATTTGCTATTATTATTTTTTTGAATAAGTTAATTAAAAGCTTCTTCCGGACAAATAAACAGTTATAATTTATTTATATTACTAACCATAAAGTATAATTAACTTTATTTATACTCGATAACCCTATCAGTCAACATCTAAACTGTTAAATAAAATGAAGTAGTGCGCTGCGTAGGCAGTGTTGAAATACAAATCGAGATATATATAGTAAGGTTTGAGTGCTGACGAAATTATTGAACGTAGTTTCTAACGTTTCGAACGAAGGCCGCTCGAAACCGGTTAGAAACTACGTTCAATAATTTCGGCAGTACTCGACTCAAATCTTACTATATATTTCGACATCTAAACTGTTCTCCCTGGAGGTCCAGTAAGCTAGCACCATCCCTCAATTGGTACAGTGTTACTATACTAGAGGAAATTAGAGTGAACTAAGTCAACTAACTAACTTTAGTTGTGACTGGATAACGCGATGTCATTGCTGCGTAGGCAGTGTTTTGGATAGTCTCCTTCGCAGGTCAGTTACTCGTGGGTGGTCCATACTGTTCTCTCGGGTGGTCCAGTAAGGGCTATCCCTCAATCCGTCCAGGAAAAAACTAGAGTGTCTGTGAACTCAATCGATCAGTCATATCTAAACTGGTCTCCCTGAAGGTCCAAGTAAATGGTCCAGTATTATTACAGGAGGAAACCGGGGTACTATTCGGAGAAAACATGCGATGTTTATTTGTAGAGTCAAAATGGAAGCACTTATAGAAGTGAAAGGCTCTGCCACCCTAAAAAGTTCAACTCAGAAAAATTCTAAACACTATCGTCTATATACATATATACAAAGCTAAAAAAGTTGTATTAAAAAAGAAAGGGCCAATATTCCAAGCGTTTTCGACTATAAAGTCATCATCAGGACAAAAAAGAAGACGGTACATCCAGTTATATAGGGTTAAGTTATTCTTAAAGTGCCTAGGCGTTTACTCGGGCTACTCATAGCAATGCAGCTTGGCATAGCCTATGCTAAGCGTTAGGTTCGGTAGATTCATGCAAGCAATCATTACAACGCCATGACGTTTAGCAACCCCGTGAAGTTAGCTGCCAATTCGCCTGCCGGATGCCGGTGGTGAAAAAGCTTGGTGGAGCGGCGAGCTGGCAGCTAACCGTTCACCTGACCGGAAGTAAAATGTGCAAAAATGCAATATCGCGACGCAAAAAATAATAATTTGAGCCTGGACCTCTCCCTGTGCTGAATAAAATCGTCTGGCGTTAGCCAGAATAAACCTTAAAGACTCGTCGTCAGGCTTCAAAGTGTTAAAGAGATAGGTTTTAACACTTTGAGGCCTTGACCTCTCCCTGTGCTGAATAAAATCGTCTGGCGTTAGCCAGAATCTGCCTCCTCCGCAGGACCTCGTTGCATCATGGACAGGTCACACACGCCGAATTTAGGGCCTGCAAGATCCTGTAAAAAATTTGGCAAAACTTGGCACGGAATAAATTTGCATAATTAACTACCATTGTTAATAGCCATGGCTATATCCGAAGATTTTGAAGGTCATTGAAGACATTGATGACATACGAATCCTAGCTTTAAAATGAAGGAATTGCAGGCCCTCTCAACAGTGTGACCTGTCCATGATGCAACGAGGGCCTGCGGAGGAGGCAGAGCCAGAATAAACCTTAAAGACTCGTCGTCAGGCTTCAAAGTGTTAAAATGAAAGAGTAACATATTTTGAAGTTTTTGGTTTCCTTGTCAGTTTCGTTCTTGAGATGTTTTAGTTTGTTTGATATGCAAATTAAACATTTTGACGTCACATGCGCATAATGAGTAATGGACAAAAGTTATATATCTTTGCTATTATCAAACCAAAATAATTCGAAGGAAGCACTGAAGTGCGTGTGTTTCGCCCAGAACACTAAACATGTAGATTTTCAAGTGATTATATATCACAATAGCAAAGATATAACTTTTCCCGATAACTCATTATGCACGTATACGAACGTCAAAATGTTTAATTTGCATATCAAACAAACTGAAATATCTCAACAACGAAGCAAGGAAACCAAAAACTGCAAAATATGTTACTGTGTTATTTGAAGTGTTCTTTCACACAAGACACTTAATTTTCGTTTCATAGGCACTTTAAGGAAAACAGTTGTGCAATATAGCACTTAATATTTTGTTCAAAGACGGGTTCTTGCGTTTTATAATAAGTCCTTCTTTAATTCTCCTTTTAAAACTTGATTTTGCCAGAAGGGTTTTTTTCAACGTGAGTGCTGCGTGGTCAGAATTAATCAGCGCGCCCCAAGCTGGGATCAGGTGCCGCGCTGGTTCTGAAATATGACGAATCGACTTCAAGGTTTGGCATGTTTCCCTCTTTCTCCAATGAACGTAGCTCAACATTCTCTTTCGTAAACAACATTAACCATGTGCGTATTAGACTCGACTATACTGCATAAATTTTATGAGTGGTTGATTAATAATGAGCATGCAATTATTGTAAGCCGATAATTAAATAAAGATCTTATCATTTGTTTGACAGTGTGCACAGTAAGACAAAATGTTTCAGATAAAATAGCTAGCCAAGGTCATTGTGAAGCTAGCTACGTCCATGAACTTGACTTTAATTTGGTATGTTTAATTATTTTGAAGCGGACGCTTGTGAATTATATAGAAAACTAGCCAAAAGTGTGGAATTTTTTAGCCGAGTTAAAATATAAACGGCATAACATTTATAAATACATGTATGCTAAAATTACCTAAAAAAATTTGTGATCAAAATCGTAAGACGTCTACAGTGTAGCAGTGTATATACAGAATAATTCTTATAACCTCTTTTGTTTAGCAAAAATGCGATATTATGACTGGCACGGATTGTCTGATTCGGATTGAACTGACATAAAAACAAAGACATTAGGGCCTTTTATACGGGGCAAAATAAGCCGCGGCTTAAATGAGTCGGGAACAGCTCGTATAACGGTCATGTAATCAATAGGCCGCGACTTATTTTAGGTGACTGGCTTCAACCCTGGGTTTTCATTTAACATTTTGGCAACCCCAAAACTTCGGCAAGGCGGAATTGGCCGAATTTAGAATATGTACAGTACAAACAATGTCACTAAGCTATATACTGTTGGGTTTTGAGTAGCCTGCGTGGCATTTTGAGTAGATCTATATATACCTGCATGATAAAGATCGGTCAATACGGATTGTGACAATATTAAGTGCTCAACTCTCAATTTCGATTTAGGTCCATTGTTCGAGGGTATTGGAGCGAATTTCGAATGATCTGTTTAGACAATCGATGAAAGTCTCGGTCAGTATATACATCTGTATATTTTGTTTTTGTGACAAAAATTAATAAAGCTTTGATAATCAAATTAGTACTTTTATTTTCACGGTATATATATATATATATAACAGTTTGAATCCTAAAATGTAGTCGTTGCTACTCTGAGTTTCACGCCTTACGTCTTGAGACGATCTTCAGGCAATCAAACACCTGGTATTGAGCACTCTTCAATCTACTACAAACATAACACATTGGTAAAATATATATATATGTTATATAGTTCAAGTTGGGAATAGGTGGTCGAATGTTGGTACTTGCATGGGCTATTTGATATTTCGAAACAGATATTAGTTTCTTTAATTGTTCTAAATCTAAATCTACATGTATATATATATATATATAAAGCATGCACTAACCTGCACGAGTGTTTTTCAGTGAAAGAAGCTTCTAGGTTGATCAGTCCCTCAAAATTTGCCAAGTCCAATGTATCTCTGTTTTCGCTTTCAGATCCCAGAGAAGGGAGTCTTTTCTTCACGGAATGAACTATGCCTTCAGATTTCATCGACAGCAAGGCGATCGATTGTCGAAGCCAATTGGCCGTCATCTCCCTACATAAACAACAATAATTCGAAGTCACGTTTGATATGCCGGCGAGTTCAACATTCACTTTTTATCGGTTGTTTGGCTTTGGCAAAGTCTCGTTTTATTTGACAAATCAATTTCACAAAAGTAGTTCCAGAAAAATCTGAAATATTTTTTGCCGTTCATTGAGAATGTACATACATTACTGGTTTGGTCTCGGCGCATTTATTTGACGGCTAACCAGCTTTAGTTAGGAGATATTTTAATAAAAAGCTAGTCTGTCCGCTGTTTCTTGGCGACACGATACATACGGCGAGACACTGATTTGATACTGAAATTCCTTGTTATTAGAACTAGAAGTCGACGAGTTGTAGATCGGAAATCACGCAGTGCCGGTATATACAATCTTGCTGGCTGATTTCTCCCTAATCAATGTGTCCACATTTGACAACACAAAGGTATCTGGGCGGCGAATAATTATTTAATCAATAATTTATTCAACCAGTCTTGCGGTGAATGTTGTAATTAGGGCTCGTTTACACGTGCGATTTTTGAAGCGATAAATATCGCCAGCTATTACTGGCTTACCCACTGCTCTATCGAGGGTTGCTAAAATGGCGTACTACGGTGCTGCCCACTGCTCTATACGAGTGTTGCTAAAATGGCGTACTACGGTGCTGCCCACTGCTCTATACGAGTGTTGCTAGGAATATTATGACGTGCTACATTGCTCTATACGAGTGTTGCTAGGTAAGTAGTGCACCCATACGGTACTTAGTATATCACTTATGGTGGTCAGCTCAAGATCCTGCGTGGCAATATGTCCTCTCACCCTAGAATGACCAATAATCAGTAAGAAACGGCCTTGAATTGCCAATAATTGGTAATTGTAGGTAATTCTCTGTCCCACAAAATTGCATATAACAAAAAAAAACAGTAGGGGTGTTTTGTTTGGGGTCTGAGAGGTGGATCGTTTTTCCCAGAGGGTTGTGGTTAGGCTTAGGGCCACTGGGTGTGGGTGGGTGTTGGGGGGTTGGGAATTAGTTCTTTAAAATTCACAATTATTGTTAATTGTAGGCCATTGCACACTTACTGATTATTGGTAATTCTAGATGGGAGGATATGCGGTGCATGGCCCCCACCGGGCTTGCACCAACCTTCCAGACGGGTACGTAAAAAGGTGAACGAGGATGTTAAATGAGGTTATGCAATAACTAAGGTTAACAGCTACAATCATTGACAAAATTCTTGAAACAAAGCTAACATGAAATGGTTTCATGTCCCCCCCTTCCCCCGCACTTCAATCGGTTGTGGAACTCAAAACGTGCGCAATTTGCACTCAGTCACCTGCCATTACATTTAACTCAGAGTAACAACATTGAAAAGGGGAGACGGGGGATAGCAATTTATGCAAAAAGAGGCTCAGCACTATATTAACATGGCATGATTCACTCGAGTTGTTTCAACTAATTTTGTCAAGGATTGTAGGTAACCGCGCGCGGTGCAAGCTGGGGGTCAGCAGCCATGGAAGACTGGTAGCTAGTGGAGCGTCGTCATTGACGCGTTAACGGGCTAGCAGTCAGACGCAGTGTTGGAGTCAGAGAAAATTAGATATTTCCACCATCCCTCCCTTCAATCAAAGAGGTATTAAGCAATTATACGAACGAGCAGAAAAGGTGGTGACGAGTATGGCGTCGGCACATGCGTAAACATGGCAATATTCTGTCACGTCAGCAGCCGTCGGAGCGATACAAGTGCTCAAATATCACACATTTGCTTCGGTAAAATTCTTTAAAATTTTGAGCATAAAGAAATAAAAACATACATAGCTTTTAAAAAATGTCATAAGACAAAACTGTTTTTAATCCATTAAGTTTATAGCGAAGAATCTGTCTTGACAACTTTCCCTAATATTTTGCTGGAGTGTTCTATGTGGAAAAATCTGATCAGATGACAACTTGATCTGGAGGTATGCGTCTAAATAGACGAAAACCGTGAAAATTTGACAAATTTCAAACGCCATTATTACCATGGTAACAGCAGATATTAGCACTATATATTCCGCAACTGCTTCATAAGTGTGGTTCTCCTTCTGCAATTCAGTATACAGAATAATTAATCTGTCTTGACAACTTTCCCTAATATGTTGCTGGAGTGTTCTATGTGGAAAAATCTGACCAGATGACAACTTTTAGAAATTTTGACCGAAGAAAACTGGAGATATGCGTCTAAATAGACGAAAACCGTGAAAATTGGACAAATTTCGAACGCCATTATTACCGTGGTAACAGCTGATATTAGCACTATTCCGCATCTGCTTCATAAGTGGTTCTCCTTCTGCAGTTCAGTATACAGAATAATTATGTAATAGTTTTAACATGCATCTAAATTAGAAGTTAATTGACTACAGTATGGAGGAGAGCTCAAAATCCAACTGATATTTAAGAAATGGTTCATGGTTTGGCGTGCTCCATCAAGTTATGGGATATGGATGCACGCGGGAAGTTCGGAGAGCACGAAAAAAGCGTAAGAGTTGGTCGAGGGTAGCCGAGAACAACTCTAGATTTTTGAGTGCTCTCCAACTTCCCAAGTGCATCCAAAACTTGTTTCAAGTCTTAAATATTTTTTATACAGGGTGAATCAAAAAAAACTGATGCCTTTCATATTCAAATTAGCCGCATAGCGGCTGTAATTTGACAGAAGTTCCCTAAATATCTCATGGGTATACGAAGCATATCAAATAAGTGAACCCTAAATATCTCATGGGTATACGAAGCATATCAAATAAGGTTCACTTATTTGATATTCACTTATTTGATATGCTTCGTATACCCATGAGATATTTAGGGTTCACTTATTTGATATCGGCTTCGTATACCCATGAGATATTTAGGGAACTTCTGTCAAATTACAGCCGCTATGCGGCTAATTTGAATATGAAAGGCATCAGGGTTTTTTTATTCACCCTGTATATTTTATTACAAAGGGCCCGCAGTAATTGGCTACGTGCTGTTGCGATGTCCCTGCCACTTATTTTGCCTAATGTATGGTTTACGTTTTGTAACCTTATATGTATGCTATTTGTAATCATGTATTTATGTATGTATGGCGAATTTAATAAATACAAATACAAAAAAAATCACCAACCATTTCTTTTATAACAAAGAATCAGACACAAAGCAACGGAAAACAATATTTATTTCGCTGATTAAAAATGAGTTTCTCATTACGTTTGAAATTACCGTGCTCCATCGAGTTATGGAGCACGTATACGGTAGCCAATCAGAAACGCCGTTGTAT
Organism: Paragorgia papillata; assembly: GCA_035771165.1. Classification (NCBI taxonomy): domain Eukaryota; kingdom Metazoa; phylum Cnidaria; class Anthozoa; order Scleralcyonacea; family Coralliidae; genus Paragorgia; species Paragorgia papillata. The sequence continues at coordinate 223,746 of JAWNZC010000433.1, read as the reverse complement.
TACATCTATGTTATAAATAGACAATACTCCATGGATCCTATATATAAACCAAGTTAAAACCAACTGTAGTAAGCTATTAGAAATCTTGCATTCTGATTGTCTGAACCGCTCACTGATTATTTTTCTCCGGTAAATTATTTTCAGATCTCACGACATAATCCGTTTTAGAGAAGATAAAACTGTTTCTTGGTCAAGACTGGAGTAGTGAGTGGCGAATTCACGGGATAGCGCACGCGCGGAATTGCGGGGTAAAAATTACCCCTTTCTTAAATTGATTGAAATTTTACCCCCCAAAAACGGGTTTAACACTAGTACAACTTGCTGACACTTGAAACATCTTATTGTGCGGCGTCCCTCCCTTCTTAATTTCGAACCCTGGATCCACTACTGAGTGAAACATTACGCTGGGAAAGTTGAAAAGATTGCAGAAATATACATGATTTAATTAAGACTACCAGTGTACGTGCACTAAAGATCTACCTAATATAAACGAGTTTTTTTATCACATTGTCAACTACCAATTTCCTCCCTATCTGTGCGACTAAGGCCTGGTTCATACGTCGCATTTAATTCAGACGAATTTAATTCATAGTTAGCTTCGTCGACTATAGTCGACGTAAACTCGAATTCGTTTCATGCGACGAATTTAATTCAGTGACGAGCAAAGTGAAATCCCAGTAGATCGCGCCAAAAACGTCCAATACGCATGCGAAGTAAACAAAAATGTGATGAGGGGCTCAAAAAATATGTTGTTATAATTTATGCATTTAATTCGATGCGACGATACAGCGACGTCTGAAACCAACACGCATTTCAGACGTTGTATCCGTCTCACCGTGACGGATACGTCTCATTCGTTTCAACGTCGCACTATACTACAGTCGCATTTAATTGATTGAGTTAACCAGGCCTAAAGCATCGCTGACGCACGCTGACGCACGCTGACTGAAACGTTTGTCGCAATCCTATCAAAAATAGTGTAATTGTTCAATTCTGGTATTTTACATGGCGTTTTATAATCTTCAGAATTCTATAAATTCTTCCCCCAATATGCTGGGAATGGCATTTTAGAGATCACTAGATTTCAAAAATGTCAGGGGCTGGCATGCTCCCATGGCCCCTTTAGAAACGTCATTTAATTGGCAGACTACTTGGTATACTCGCCCAATTGGTCAAACCTGGCTGCGCCACTGACGTTACTGATTAGGGGTTTTGTTTAATGGTTATAGGACTACGTGACCAATAGTGAAAACATTAGATTGTTTTTGTATTAGTCAGATATAATATTATTTCATAGACGCAATATTCTGCGAGTCAGTCTCATGATATTAAGGGGGTGTTTGCATGAGGCCGACCCGAACTCAGGCTGGACTGACTTTCGTTTTCATGAGTCCGGCCTGAGATTCAGTTCACGCCAGCCTAATCTCAGGTCGCCTGCTAGACCGAACTGAAGCACTTTCACCTCTCGAACTCAATACGTTGTTTTAAATGAGATTGGTGTCTGAAATCCACATAAAATAATGATTCTCCGGCGGTCCGACGAGCTGTAATACGCAATTGACACAAATCTTGAAGTAACAGCGAAACCAAATCAAGTACTTATAAACAAAAACTGAAATGCAAAATTCAGGCTTGACAAACCATATCGACCGCGGCTGGGATTTGAACCTGCGACAATACAATACAATAAACCTTATTTAAGATAGCAGAAACTGCTAATATCTTCGACCTTCCGTTCACCAGCCCGATGCTTCACCGACTGCTAAGGTATATGTTCAAGTTGGGAGCAGGTTGTGCAATTATGGTTACTTGTATTTGATATTTCGAAACTAAAATCGCACTAGTAGTAATTAAACCGAAAGTTGTGGGTTCAAATCCCAGCCGCGATCGAGTAAGAGTTTTCTCTACTTATACCCATTATTATCTCACAATATAATAACATCGAATATACAAGCTATACAAAGTAATTGTCTTGCTCTGCGGTTAGTCTTTAGTTTTGCCGTCTTTCCGATTAAGGTTACTGTAGACCTTCGGCTTACGTTTTAGCCTTTAGGGAAAACATTATAGCGCTCCGTCCATTTATTGCATATACCAAAACCTACACATTGTTCGAAAGCTGATATAACTGGCTACAAGACTGCAGCAAAACATTTGGTCATTTTATGAACGCAAACAAAAAATACCGCTTCTGTTTATTAAAGTTTTCATTCCAATTCGGAATGCTATAAGCGAACAACTATATATTTACTATATTATAAGGCTCTGAAAATTGGCAGTTTGGTAGATAAATATCACAGCAAAAAAAGTGTGTCTGAGTTTGTAAAAATTCCAAATACTTTTAGAGTTAAGGAATTTTTACTGATTACAGCAAAACACAATCTCACAGGAGGTTGAATTCCCACACACGCTTTTGTCACCAGAATATTAATTTACTCGAATATCAATTTTGAGATGATTCTGATAAATTCCGGTTCGCTTATAGCTTTTTAAAGTTCTTACTTTAGCTCAAAACATTTTTTGAGAAAAAGTCGTGTGAAAGAAACCTCTTGTCACTTATTCACTCCTTCTTTAGAAATAAAAAAAAACATGATTTCCTTTCCAGAATCTGAAAGTCCTATACTTGTACTAGATTTAAGGCTACGTCCACACGTATATATAGACCGTTTTCACTCACGTGATCGGTGGCCCCATTGGGGTGGTGAAACAATACAAAATATTTGAATAAGAAAGAGCTAATTCCCATACCGTACACCAATATGGCCGCCATTTCATTGTTTTGGTACACCAATATGGCCGCCGTGACGTCAGATGAAAACGCTCTATACGTTTTCGTAGCGTTTTCATATTGTTCTCCGTCCTCAAGGGAATAGAAAACAATGGTCTACTTACCTGAAACAATATGAAAACGCTACGAAAACGTATACCGTGTGGACGTAGCTTAATAGACAATTTCCATTGTCGGTAAAAAATCATTAATTGCTGTATAAAGTCCTAATCAAACGAGAACGCAAGTCATCGCAAGTTGGCAGTCACGCTATCTCAGCCAGCCGCTCTGAATAGTTTCCAGAAAATATCATGTACCGTGACAAAGTTAAAACTTGTTTAAAACACTCATGAAACCTTTATTTTGTTAATTTGGCTGTTCGAACGACCACCACAGAAATTCTGACTGCCAACTTGCGATGACTTGCGTTCTCGTTTGATTAGGGCTTAACATAGTAGACTCTTAATATTTACAAAACGCGCATTAATTGCCGCACGAGACATCAAATAGCGAAGCGCGCAGTTACTATTTATGGACCAAAACTCAGACAAACAAACCAAAATTTAATCTCGAGGGATTTCGAATGAGCCATTTTCTTTTGTTTGAAATGCAACAATAAATTATAAACTTACGCTATGTGGCCACGATAACGTTTCCAAGCGTTTTCGTATTGTTTCTTGTTTTCGATTCCCTTGAGAACAGTAATACGAAAACGCTCGGAAACGTTACCGTGTGCACATAGCCTCAGACAAACATGAATTCGACGTCATCTGTGCGCTTCGCTATTCAGTCTTTTCAACTCCATTATATATATATATATATATATATATATATATATATATAGTTCAATCTACAGACACGGTGTTTCGCTGTACAACAGCTCATCAGTGTAGCTTGGAACAATCTGAATGAATTTCATCAATTACTTATACACATGCGATCGTCGGTGACAACCGCATGTGGGAAAGCATCGGTGAAATACATTCAGATAGCGTGAAGTACGCATGGTCCCAGAGTGCTCAAACTTCCACAAGGGTAGTGAGCGTTGCATTATCGCTAATAGGTACCCACGGCAACTTCACAGAGTATATATATATATATATATATATTGGTTGGCGTCAAGTGTAATTCGAAGAAATTACGTTTGTAGTACTACAGTGTGTATCAAAAAAAACGGAACCCTTAGAAAATGAATTAGTATTATCTATATGGTATTGAGCACTCTCTAACATTTCGTGAAACCATAACTCACTTATATATATATATATATATATATATATATATATATGGTTGGCGTCAAGTGTAATTCGAAGAAATTACGTTTGTAGTACTACAGTGTGTATCAAAAAAAACGGAACCCTTAGAAAATGAATTAGTATTCTTTTAAAACAACCTATTGTAGTAGTTTGAAAGCCCTAAAAGCGCTGCGTTATAAATGAATCAGCACATAAGTTAAACAGGAAGAGAAAAAGCTTTTAAATACTTTCACCATGCATACACTTCAAGTTATCTTAATTTCCCAGAGACCGTGTTTTTTACGCATCTGTGGCTCAGAGGTGTTTAGGGCTTTCAAACTACTACAATAGGTTGTTTGAATAGAATACTAATTCATTTTCTAAGGGTTCCGGTTTTTTTTATACACACTGTATAAAGGCTGATTTTCACTCAGGAAAATTTCCCGCAGGACAGGAACGGACAGGGAAGTTTTCTTTGTCTTGTGAGCTCTCGGTCGGAACTATAATGACTTTAACACAAATTAGGAAACTTTCCTGTCCGTTCCTATCCTGCGGGAAGATTTTCCTGAGTGGAAACTATAGCCTTAACGTATGTTAAAGGGGGTTCATATACGACTATATAGGAAATCTCGAACGGTATATACTCGGCTAGATCGATCACAACTGAACATGCCTTATCTAAATTATACCCATGTATATAAACATGTTTTTCTTTAACCCTTTACTGACCACAGTTGTCTTTTGGCGACTTATTAATCTTACTGTGGCTAACGTCAGACGATTTTACTCGTCAAGGGGAGAGCTCCCGGAAACCTGGTCAATACAGGGTTAAAGGAGATACTTTTATAAACCCTCTATTGGCCAGGTTTCCGGAAGCTCCCCCCTTGACGAGTAATATCGTCTGGCGTTAGCCAGAGTAAAATTATTAAGTCGCCAAAAGGCAACTGTGGCCAGTAAAGGGTTAATAGAAAGATAATAGACTGATATATAGCATACGAAGCCACAATAATCGACATGTATGAATATACAATATAGGTATATTACAATTGACTTCTAAAAGTTACTACTAAGTACCTCTCGGATTTGGTCTTCTGTGGCGATTTAAACATGCTGAAGCCAGAGATTCCTAATTGCCAAAAAACCTCCATCCCTGTTACGTAATTCTGAAAAAGTTTTTAACTGAATTTGATGAGTTCAGCAGTTATATATATTCCGTTTATAAAGCTGGCCAAGAATGGTATCATATATAAGATCACTAATCACATATACTTCAGATATCGACAAGCGCATTCTACCATATCAAACAAACACTGAAACGCCCTGCAGTGGGCGTAACGCCTACTGCTACAAGTGCATGCTGTGCGATTCTTATGCCCATTTTTGAACCCGTTTCCGTTTCATCTCGAGAATATCTCCTTTCAATACGAGAATTTACCCTTCTAGACCATTTTCACAATAGCGACTAATTTGAATATAATAAGCTTTCCTATACCCTCGTTTGTGTGTCTGCAATTCAAAAGAATCTTTGCTTCATAACGAGGCCAAAAAGGCTCATTTAGATGCACATAAAAGAATATTTAAACTGTCGGCCATTATAATATGAAAGTGGTCTATGGTATTCAAAAGAGAAGGATAAAGCGGTCTACAATAGACTTCTTAAATCTTGAATGCCGCTCGATATTTGCTACCTTTCCCGTACCTCGCTACAACTTTGGCTATAGCTTATCCACGTCTTCGTTATTTAGAAATCCGGAATCCCGTTGTTCAATCTCTATACTTCCTGAATTACGACAGCAAAAATTTCTAGATCTTGTTTCCCCGTCTTTTTTAAAATCCCGAATCTCGTCCACTTCTTCTCTTACTCAAAATAGGCGTTAATCCTCGATAAACAATACTTATAATGACGAGACTATTCTCTATGGCAACAATATACACTTAATATCTGGTCGCGAGGGAAACAATTAGTTTTGTTTTCCCGAGAGTCTCGATGTTTCTCGAGACGAAGTCTCGAGAAACATCGAGACTCTCGGGAAAACAAAACTAATTGTTTCTCGAGGGATCAGACATTAAGTGCTTTGTTATATAGCTAGTTTTTTGTTGGATTGTACCTTGGTTTAGGACGTTTAGCTAGGCTTTCACTAAGCAGTTGTTGCCTGAGCGGGCAACTATTGTTGCAATATTGCCCGCGTGGGAAACATTTGATTTGTCTAATGCCAAGTGACCATAAATGAACCAATAGCTGTTACTTTTGCTATATTGATTTATTTCACACATAAGAAAGAATAATAAAATAATTAAAAAGTTATATAATTAAATAAAGAATGATTGAATTGCTATCTACAAATTAACATTTACATACATGCAATAAAAGTATTTAAAATCTCAAAAATCTACTGAAAAGCTTATTCCTGCATGTATAACTTGTACTTTTTAACAATTGGAAGATTATTTCCAGATTTCAGCAGCAAAATAACTTTAGGCTTTGGTAACATCAACATATTTATATGATTATTTCTAACTAATTAAGTCGAACTTTATGTAAGCTATCTAGCCAACAAGTTAATAATGAATTGGTAAAATTTGTAGAGTGGAGTGAAGTGTGGTGGAGATGGGTGGGGTAAGGTGGAGTGGAGTAGATATAGTATAAGGGTAGAGGAGAGGAGATTAAAGTAAAAGAGTAGGGTATATAGAGTAGAGTAGGTAGGTATAGGGTAGAGTTTAGGGTAGCGTGTAGAATAGAATAGAGTAAAGTGTAGTGTAGTGTAGGGTAGAGTAGAATAGAACAGAGTAGAGTAAAGTAGAGTAGGGCTGACGGGAAAAGATTAAGAAGTATTCTGCTGCATAGGCAAATACTCAAACCTTACACTTTTTTCAGAGAATAGAGTAGACGTAGCAATAAAAGTAGAGATAGAAGTAGAGGTAGGAGTAAAAGTAGGAGTAGAAGTAGGAGTAGAAGTAGAAGTAGGAGTAGAAGTAGAAGTAGAAGTAGGAATAGAAGTAGGAATAGGAGTAGAAGTAGGAGTAGGAGTAGAAGTAGAAGTAGGAGTAGAAGTAGAAGTAGAAGTAGAAGTAGAAGTAGAAGTAGAAGTAGAAGTAGGAATAGAAGTAGGAGTAGAAGTAGGAGTAGAAGTAGGAGTAGAAGTAGGAGTAGGAACAGAAGTAAAAGTAGGAGTAGAAGTAGAAGTAGGAGTAGGAATAGAAGTAGAAGTAGGAGTAGAGGTAGAAGTAGGAGTAGAAGTAAAAGTAAAAATAGGAGTAAAAGTAGGAGTAGAAGTAGGAGTAAAAGGAAGTAGGAGTAGAAGTAGGAGTAAAAGGAAGTAGGAGTAGAAGTAGGAGTAAAAGTAGGAGTAGAAGTAGGAGTAGAAGTAGGAGTAAAAGTAGGAGTAGAAGTAGGAGTAAAAGGAAGTTGGAGTAGAAGTAAAAGTAGGAGTAAAAATAGGAGTAAAAGTAGGAGTAGAACTAGGGGTAGAAGTAGAAGTAGGAGTAAAAGTAGGAGTAAAAGTAGGAGTAAAAGTAGGAGTAGAAGTAAAAGCAGAAGTAGAAAAAGAAGTGGGAGTACAAGTACAAGAAGTAGAAGTAGGAGTACGAGAAGAAGTACGAGTACGAGTAGAAGTAATGAAGTACGAGTATGAGTAGAGTAAAGAGTAGTGTTTTGTATGGCATTTATGTTATTACCAATTGGAAGGAGGGAGAAGAGTAACCCTAGGTAGAAAGGGTCGCGGTTTCGAGCAAAATGAGCCAAGTGGACCCTGGACGGGAAGAGAGTTGAAAACCACTGCAATAGATGTTTGCATACGTACGTAGCTGCATATAAACACGGTAACTGTGTAACCAATCACAGCGTGCGAAAGACGAAATTCTCATTTAGTGATTTCCTCTGCGTTGGCCCCCATTTTTATGCCCCAATCTTTAAAACGCCTCGGTTGGCAGTAAATCGGCTTCAGACCTTCTTCGTGAACCTTTCCCTTGGCCACGGCGTCGCAAACCTGGCAGTAAGGAGGGTATTTGGGATAGAAGTGTTTACCAATGGTAGTGGCATTGATATCTCCAAAACCCTTGAACTTCCATTCTAAATACTTACTATACTCGCTCTCGTTGTTTCCCAAGAACTTCAAGTATTCGGCTAAACGTCTCGGGCTCTTAAAGTTACGAACGTTTATATAAGCGTTCCGAAGGTTACCCGGCATGAATTCGTCAATCTTGTCCGTACCCAAGACAACAGGCACCGTACCAGCATTCAAAGCGTGCACCAATTGATCGTCGACAAAATAGTCGCAGTCTTGGTTGAAAAACACAAGCAAGAATTTGTACTTTCTGGCCATCTCCGTTTTCTGTTCTCGGAAGTCCTTGGAGCCGTCACGATGAATGAGACCCCACGTGTTCTTATAACATGCACCGTACGAGTCCACTTCGACGAATTCCATCAACTGACGCATATACTCCATTCGGACGCGCTCGCAGTTCGAGAACGCCGCCATAATGTTCCCAGTTTTTTTCCCGAACGGGACAGGCGGGCTGAAGTTCGGCACGGTAAACGTCGGGTCTGGGAAATCCGAATCGAGGCGATAGCTTTTGAGCAGTTTGAATTTCGACATATAGTCGGGTTTTTCCAGATCGGGGGTATAGACTGGGTTCTCTTGCGTGTAAAGGATCCACGGAACGTCGTTCCTTGGCGGAAGCGGGTACGGGTCCCTGGCGTGGACAATGAATGCGTTCGCGTCATCCGCCCTGGTGACGTCGCTCGTTACTTTACACTCGACAGGACATGCACCCTTCCGCCAAGACTTGTCTAGAGCCAATCTCTTACCAAACCAAGTCGACCAAAAAAGTATTAGCACCGGTCCGGCTTTGTTTTTCAATGTTGGAGCTACATTGGATGAGGGCTTCGTAGAAGATGTACCTAAAAACCCATTTATGTTGTCCGTTGATGGATTGACCGGCGTTTCTTGTGTCTCTCCGCTTTTTGTTGACGAAATTGATTGATTCTTCGGAACAAGTAAGGAGTTCGTTTTATCTGCTCCCCACGGATGTTCTATGCTTGGTTCGTCTCTTTGTCTGTTCTTCATAGGCGAGGAAAATGCGTTTAGTAAATCCGAAGCCTCGCCAGGCGATTCAATCGACTGCCATTCTGTTTTTGAGTGACTTTTTCCCTTTATCGGCGGTGGTACATCGGGGAATCTGTGACTCGGAAGATGCCATAAGGCACCGAACAGCAAAATAAAACAAAGGCACAATGCCACCATTAACTTACGCGCCATAACATTAACAAAAAAGTGTAGCGAGATGTGGATTTGGGCTGTGCTCTATACGATTTCGGTTTCTTTATTCGTTTGTTTGCATGAAAACCTGTTAAAACACACACAAAATAATCGTAAGTATATAGCTATACCCAAGGCTACGGTAGTTGTACAGGTCAGTGGTGGATCCAGGGGAGGGTCTCCCCCTTTTGGGCAGTTAAAAATCCAGTAAGGGTCTTTTAAAGGAAATCCCCCTGGATCCTCTAACAGGGCTCCACCGTCAGATGTCCACTACAGCACTACAGGGCAGGCTCGGACTGAGTCCAATTTAGGGGCCTTGCCATTTCAGCTGTGAGGGGGCCCAGGCCTATGGGGACAATTCGAGAAGCCTCTAGGGGGCCCCGGGGGCATGCTCCCCCCGGAAAATTTTGAAATCTCGAGTCTCTGAAATGGCATTTCCTGCGTTTTGGGGGAAGATTTTATAGAATTCCGGAGATTATAAAACATTAAAACGTCATATAAAACACACAATTTACACAAAATACAACAGATTTCAGGACCTTTCAACATTTAGAACAAAACATTTTTAACATTTCAGAACATAAGAAGTTGCTCCATTTCCGAGGACTTTGACGCAAGTTTTCGATACACTGCCTCGTTATCAACAGCCTTCAGTAAATGAACTTCTATAGAACAAATCATTACTGCTTCCAAAGTGTTACTGTTGATCTGTTGCAAACTATTTTGAGTATTTTCCTTATCACTAATTTCACAAATGCGGAATTAAGAAATTCCTTCAATGCTTCCAATTTGATATTTTATGGTTGTGTCTTGTCAGGGGCCCATTTTGATGTCCCCAGAAGGGCCCATGTGCCATGGCACATGACAATGGCACATAGGCCAGTCCAAGCCTGCTACAGGGTTGATGGCACGATGCCAGAACCCCCTTTTCTAAAATCCTGGATCCACCCATGCAGGCAACAACTACCTGTAAGGCTCTAACAGATGCATGAGTAGTTCTAAGTACCTGAAACTGTAGCTCTTCATAGAGTAAAATGTCTGATTGCACAGTAATAAAATAAAATAAATCCAGACTTCTATGTACCAAAAGAGTGACATAGATTGAAAGTAGTTGATCAAATGCATGGGAGATAAACAAATTGATAACCTGAGATGTGAAACAGATTGCATCTTACAAGTGACTCTGCTGTGTGCATCAAGCTGAATGAACATATATATATAATTTGTAATATATAGATAGATAGATATAGATAGGTAGGTAGGTATCATGTTTCTCTCTGATGAAGGGCCTTCGCTCGAAACGTTAGATTCCTACGTTCTCTGTTTCGGCAGTATATCTAACCTAAGTTACTATATTTCGATTGTTGTTTCAACACTGCCTACGCAGCACGCTACTTTTATTTCACTAGGTAGGTAGGTAGGTAGGTAGGTAGGTAGGTAGGTAGGTAGGTAGGTAGGTAGGTAGGTAGGTAGGTAGGTAGGTAGGTAGGTAGGTAGGTAGGTAGGTAGATAGGTAGATAGGTAGATAGGTAGATAGGTAGATAGGTAGATAGGTAGATAGGTAGATAGGTAGATAGGTAGATAGGTAGATAGGTAGATAGGTAGATAGGTAGATAGGTAGATAGGTAGATAGGTAGATAGGTAGATAGGTAGATAGGTAGATAGGTAGATAGGTAGATAGGTAGATAGGTAGATAGGTAGATAGGTAGATAGGTAGATAGGTAGATAGGTAGATAGATAGATAGATAGATAGATAGATAGATAGATAGATAGATAGATAGATAGATAGATAGATAGATAGATAGATAGATAGATAGATAGATAGATAGATACATAGATACATAGATACATAGATAGATAGCATATATTAATCTTCTTATTACTCAGACATTGATGACTTTGCTCTGATTTTGTGCACCAAGTAAAAACTTACGTTTTTTTGTGCACCAGCAAACACAGCTGAGCATCAAACGATGTTGAAGGTCAGTCAGCCCCTTCATTCCAAACTGCATTCAGTTGGTTATGATGTCATGGCACATTTCTTAGTCTTATTTCATAAAACTGATAAAAATTGAAAATGGATGTCCTGTGTTTATATAGCATTATACAGACTACTGACAGACACTTGAGTGAGTTTGGTCAACGACTCAGGTTCACATAAACTTTCCAATTCTCTCAACTCACTCTCATCTTTGATCAGGCTAGATACAGTCGTTTGCACCTAAGTGGAAATGATTGGCTGAGGACCTAAAGATGTACGTATCGGAGCGAAACTTAAAATGTTTCCAAGGAAACTTCTATGTTTGACATTGATTAGGGACGGACCATTAGATTTTTGAGGGGGGGGGGGGGGAGTTGGCCAATATTTTGGTGCAGGAATTTTTTTTTTCGCTCGAGGTTGTGCAGGATATTTTTTTTCGACATCATTTGCTTGCAGGATATTTTTTGTGAGCCTATGTTTGTTAATGTCCGACACATACAATACGTTTATAGCAATACTAGAAAGGATACAGATACAACCACAAAGCAATTACGCAATGGGCCATATCAGTCATTAACCAATGGATACTGAGATTTTAATAATTTATGACAAACATTTTTTATGTTAATGATGCAATTTGTGACAGTAAAAGAAGGGTACACCCCCCTGAAAAATATACACCCCCCCCTATCAGATGAGTCTGAATCCACCCCTGACTATATATGATATGAGATAGATGACACTTAAATACTATTTTGATGCCTTGTGTGGGAGATTTTTCACCAAATTGGTGAAAAGGGCCACACAGAGCTTTAAAATATTAAGTGTCATTGAATATATCTATGTTTTCACAAATGATGTTTTGCTATACAAATGTTGAGTTTATCATAAAAACAAGAAAGTATTTGAATATATAGACAATCATAAATTATGCGCTAAAAAGACTAATAATATTTGTGTTTTTACAATGCAAAATAATATCTTTGTATTTAGTGAGCAGTTGCTCTACATTGTTAAAATGGAAGTAAACTGCAGAATGTGTTTGTTGCTGCTTAAAAATTGTTCGACTTATTTTGTAGGACAAGTACTTGTTTTCTAACACTATTTAATAGCAGTGACCTGACAAGTCTGTGTTTAATATTAACAACAAGATGGATTCATAGCTTGTGATTTATTTTGTGTTCTGGCAATCTGCTCCTCTATATAAATATTTTTCTATTTTTAGAAAACATGGTACTTTGCAGGATATTTTTTTCTGGGGGTTTTGTTGTGCACGATATTTTTTTCCCGGGATAAGGCTGTGCTCTAATTTTTTTTTGGTAATTGCCCAACCACCCCCTCAAAAATCTAATGGTCCGTCCCTTAGAACATGTTCTGAGGGCGGTGTTTACACTTAGGTGCAAACGACTGTAAACAGATGGCCATTTCATATTTCTTAAATATGTCATTTTTGGAAATACTAATCAAAAATGCAACTGATACATCAGTTGCTATTGATGATGATCAATACCAATCAACAATCACAAAGTTCCTCTGCTAATTATCAGTATCAATCGATTATCATTGATTGATATCAATTTCTATTGATTTCTATTGAAGCTGGGCAAGAAACGATCTGACAATCAGACAATTGAATGAAAACCAGGTTACCAGGCTATTAAGATTTTTAATAACCAAGATGCTACTGTAACATACCTTTTAATACACAGTTTCACTATGATAGCCTTGAACCCTTAATTCCCCGTCCCTTCGGCTTTGTTGTACACACATTTATAATAGTACACCTTCACTTTCTGCATCAAAATATGCACGTGTGTAACAAAATATGTGGGCACCATTGACGAGTGCCTGACTATAAATCAAGCCGCCCAACGTCTTAACCAACTTGCATTTAATAGATTTAGTCATCTGATATTAGTCCATGAATCACAATATATAGTAAAATTTTAGCGTTCTCTGCAGGTGATTTAAAAATTAAAATTCATGTTTAGCCCACAAACATCGTTACCCAGCAGTCTTAAGCCAGTAGTCGTTTAGTACTTCATATCACGAAATTCAAATGGAACAGTAGTAGGAGTCGGAGAGAAATAGATGAGTATTATTGAATTAGCGCTTTCTCCGACCTTGTTTCTCACCATGGGAACCAATATATGGTAGTCTATTTTATTATTACAGTAAATCGTTAACATTAAAAAACACGGGGGCATTCAGAGACTGCATCAGCACCTCCGTCAGCGGGTTATTAGAGGTGTTTAAAAAGAAAACGGGCCATTCTGCTATAAACCTGGCATTAAACTCACGAGGCTTATACATGAATAAATAAATAAAACGATTGGTTGCACTATTAATTTCTCATCTAAATTTCACCCCAATTCAATCAAAATTAAATGGGTTGGTCTTTATTTTGTGAGATATCCTGGCGACAGACAGACAAACACACGGATGGACAGACGGATGGACAGACAGACAGACAGACACAGACAGACAGACAGACAGACAGACAGACAGACAGACAGACAGACAGACAGACAGAGAGGTGAAAACATAACCTCCTAGACGACGGGACGTGTTTGAAAGTATGGGGACTAGGGACCAAAGCCACTGATTAAAAGGGCGTGGCCATAATCCCTTGCAGGTCAAGAGCGTTGCCCATATTTTCTAAAGGGTGGTTCTAAGGCATACTTCCCTCAGAATGTTTGAATTTTGAAAACAAGCTAACACATTCTAGACTACATGAACCATAACATCCCATAACATAAAATATCCGTGTACATTATCTTCCAACAAGGGGCTTTTCAAGAACAATTAACATATTAAATTTCAACAATTAACATATTAAAGGCGCTGCAAGCTCGACAACGAGGTGATTTCCAGGTGTTCATGCACCCATCCAAGTACTAACCCCGTCCAACCGGGCTTATTAACTTTGAAATAAAAGTAGCGTGCTGCGTGGCAGTGTTAAAACAACAATCGAAATATAGTAAGGTTAGATATACTGCTGGAAACAGAGAACGTGGGAGTCTAACGTTTCGAGCGAAGGCCCTTCGTCGGAGAGGAACGTAAATAGTGTAAACAAACAACGAGCTTAATATATAAGAAAGTTAATCATATGATTATGCAGTGCGAAATCAGTTTAATTTATCTTTTTTTGCCCCCAAAAAAAATTACCTATGTTACATATATTTTTTGCTGTGTGAAAACATACGTACGTTTGGTTAACTTTTTTAAGCGTTTTGCAGGGGCGCATCTAGAAAATTTCGAGGGTAGGGGTTGAACGCAAAAAAAGGGCAAAGTCGTTCAGTATTCTAAACAATTTGGGACTAGAAGCCAGTGGCGTGGGAAGCAGAGATTCTAGGGGGTGCGGGTATGCCCCCCCGAATTGAATTTTGGGTCTCTGAAACGGCATTTCCTGCATTTTGAGGACGCTTTTCTCGTATATTCGGTTGCGGAAATTTTTATTTTGGTCTCGCATTATTTAAAATTTATCAATAATTATATTCAGCGTAGCTGACGCCCGGGCCCACTGCTAGAAGCCTCTGAGTCTCGCCAGATTTGCGGAGAATTGTATTGCGTATTACAACAGACGATTAATTGTCTGTTTATCTAATGTCTAACCTTAGTATTAGAGGTCTCACAAAAAGGGCAGGGGTTAAAAAAGGCAGGGGTTGCAATCCCCCCCCCCCCCTTGTTGCGCGCCTGTTTTGCATAAACTGAATGCTAACTACTAAACAACCTTAAAACATGAACAAAACCAGACACAGTGCTAAAAAGCGGTGCCCTGTATGTCATCAAAAAGCCGCCAAAAAGCTGCGTCAAAATTAAAAGTGACACTTACTAACAATTCTGCACGGAAAGTGACACACAGAATATAATGCCATCTAACGCTCTGGCTGCCTCCCTCCCTCGCTCGTCAAGGCACCGCAAGTTTTTGCTTTTGCATAACTAATTATTAAAAATATGACCATGTAAATATTCCATTTTAATTTCTGTAAGCACAAGACAGTATTTTCATTAACTTTGGTCTAAACAACTTTTTGTCTTCATTCAAATAATTTTGCAATATTAATAATTACATTTCTTTATAGTTATTAAGTATTTCCAAAAGCGAGCTGTTGAAATTAATATAGATCATGTTTCTACCAATTTGATTCTTTTTAAAAATTCAACAAATATTCCATCCCTATTTCATTCCTGAGCAAGTGCAAAGATACGCAATAATGTCAATGCGATCTTGTAATTTCTTAAGTCCTGCAAAAACCATTTTTATGCCAGGGATAAGTCTTTTAGGATTTGTTATTATGTGTGCTATTCTATTATGTGAATGTAGTCGAGAATAATGTTAGTTTGATATACGAAAAAACGTTTACAGAGTCAATATTCAGAGTGAATATTCAGAGTGTAAACAGAGTGCATATTCAGGCTGCACACAGGCTAGATCAAATTCTGACACCGCTGCATGATCTATCGCTGTACCAGTCTCCCTCTCGACCCGTAGAAGAGTCACTCCATTAAGCCTGATTCACACTTGTGAAATAAACATACGCATAAGCACAAACAAAATAGTTGTGTAAACCGGGGTAAAACATGGCGTAAGCACAAGCACGAGACAAAAGAACCTTTGTTTTCTTTTTCGTACAGCTCTTGTTCTTATTTCATGTGCTTATGCTTAAGCCTGGTTTCTATATAGCCGTAAGAGTCGGCGGCATGGCTGCGGCAAGGGGCGATGGTCCAATCATAGACAGTGTTGAATTAGCCAGCAATAAAAAGCTGTATGCGATTGGACCATTGCCTCTTGCCGCAGCCATGCCGCCGGCTCTTACGGCTATATGGAAACCAGGCTATATGCTTGTTTCGTCCCATAGGAATACCTTTTTGTTTTATCTTTTGTTTCGTTCTTGTGCTTGTGCTTATTTCACAAGTGTGGCTTAATCAGGCTTTAAAGGGCATATGACTCGAAAATTAAGTTTGTCTTATTGAAAAGAACATTTAAAATGATAAAATAGCATCTTTTGCAGTTTTTGGTTTCCTTGCTTCGTTTTTGAGATATTCCAGCTTGTTTGATATGCAAATGACACAACTTTTTACGTCACATGTGCATAATAAGTTATCAGAAAAGGTTACATATCTCTGCTATTATGAAAACATGGGCTTAACTCAAAGGAAGCATGTGCGTGTTTCTACCCACAACGCCAAACATGTAGAATTCCAAGTGATTTCGTTTCACAATAGCAAAGATATGTAACCTTCTCTCGGTAACTCATAATACTCATTATGCACGTGTGACGTAAAAAGTTGTGTCATTTGCATATCAAACAAACTGGAATATCTCAAAAAGAAGCAAGGAAACAAAAAACTGCAAAAGATGTTATTTTATCATTTTAAATGTTCTTTTCAATAAGACAAACTTAATTTTCGAGTCATATGCCCTTTAACCCGTTTTCCAGTCATCACTGAAACAGGCTCGCAGCGAGCTGTGCATGAGTACTTGCATCTAATTAAAAATAACTCGGAGCGAGGAAACATGCACTGTATGTGAGTTGTTTTTAATTAGAAGCAAACACTCACAGCGAGCTGCGAGCTGGTTTTTGCGATGACTGGAAAAGAGCCTTAAGTCAACGAGTTCTCGAACCTTACAAAACGGTGATGCTCCCGGCCGTGCGACTACTCGTCTTTGTATGTTAGAAAACATTCAATGTTGTCTTTGTAACAGTTCCTTAAGCACTTCATGAGATGAGATTGTATAAACTCTACGGACTGCGGCGGAGTGTAATCGTCGTCGGAAGACCTGTAAGAATCAAAATAATTTTAAGATGCACTTTAAGCCACTTTTCCACTGGCGAATTTTCAGTGTCGCGCGAGGCGACATTTCTATTGTCAAAATTGAATAGATTGGAATAGATTTCTAATTAGTTCCACTAGAGAGCTCATAAGACAAAAGAAAAAGTTGAAAACCCGATATGTAGCGTCCAAGAAAAAAGCTGTGGGTATGCATCTATCTTCATGCATGCGTGAGGAAGGTTTACTATAGTTAAAAAGGTTCAAAGTCAGGTCAAAAAAGTCAGTTCAAAAACAGGTCACAGAAAACAATTTAGTAGAAACTTACTAGTATTCTATTGCAAATGCCGCAATCTGATTGGCCACTCTACTCGATATCTATTCGTCAATAGATAGCGAGTAGGAAATTGAGTACCAGTACTCGCGCGGCCATGGAGTAAAACAACTTCAAAAACTCATTAATAATTCATGAGGAAAATTCAAAAGAAATTAAAGTTTAATCAGTGTCTTTATATGTGATAAAGATACCTCCTGATTTACATAAACTTTAGCATTGATTTTCTCGGCGTAGACAAGGTTATTTTACAAACTTACTACGCCAATGAACTTACCAAGTGGTTCGTTTTTGAAGCCGTTCAATAAACCATATATAGCCAATCGAGATATGGTCTGGAAACTCGGCAAACTTCAAAGCGCCAATAAGGAGCTGTGATTTTATGTTGAACCGTACCTTACACCGTGCATATCCTTTGTTTTAGGTTTATTAATATTTAAATAGCACGGTTGAGTGATTGAACTGAAACGTTGCTATTGGACAATTCGTTCATTATACTAAAATACAATGTGTTCAGTGACCGTGCACCGTGCACAAAAATGCATAAAGGCGAACAAAAAGATAGACCAAAACTTTAGCTGAGTTTCCAGACCATATCTTGATTGACTATGAATAAACTCGCAGTTCGTGTTTTATCAGATATAAAAACACTCTCTTTTTATATCTGATAAAACACTCCTGCTCGTTTATTAAACAGTACATGGAGGCGACGAGGAGTGAAAGATTTGTTTGCTTGCCTTTGGTTCTCACACAGAAACAATGGTTATGCTTCGTTTTTTGAAATAATTTGGAAGTCAAGAACTAAGGTACACAAGTTAGTTTCTACTAAAACTATTAGATTATTCGCTCTCAATTTCTATGAGATATAATAGTTGACTCGAGCTCGGCTCTCGTCAACTATTCACTAGCTCATAGAAATTTCGAGCTCATAATCTAATTGTTAATTAGAGTCGGAGCAAATTATAATTTATCAGGCAGAGTGTTGAGAAAAAAAGTATGGTTTCACAGTAAAACATTAACACATAACCAACAAATGCACTCTACTGGCAGCAGTCGCGGTGATCGAGACCCCTGAGTCTGCTTCTCCGCAAATCACGCTATTTATTTGCAAAAGCCAAAATTCTCGCTAACTTTGAGGAATTAGATTGTGCGGACAACTTGAAAATCTATATCCAGAGGAAAGATCAAAACTTTTTGCAACTCAAAAGAATGATTGCATGTAACAAGATTCTCGTGTACAGTATAATTATATACTTACCGTGCAACTGTTATTATTGTAGGTTTTGGTAAAGAGCTTAAAACATTTTCTAGATCTTTTAACATTTTGATTATTTCAGGCTCCTCAGTGATGTGAACTGGCAGCTCTGTCGTCATGCCAGCAGAATGCACCTATAGAAGCCCCAACATAAAAGTATTTTATGGTAGAATAGTTTTTCAAGCGGATTGCTCTCCCGGGCCCTGAGCCGGTCAATATGTTTTTTTATATGGCTGGGTTCCTTTTCCGGTCAGTATGCAAAACAATGCATGATGATCATTGATTCCCGGGCCGTCGGGATTCTAATATTAAGGACTTATTAACCGAGTGCGAGGTCTGTACGGGAAAGTATTTGCCTGAGGTTTTCGTACAGACCGAGCGACGAAGGAGCGAGGTTTGTGCGATAAAACCGAGGGCAAATACTTTCCCGTACAGACTGAGCAAACGAGGTTAATAAGGAATTTATTATATGGCTATTGGTTCATTCTATTTTTAAGTTTCGAGCGTTGTTTTTGTCTTCGGAGTATGCTGTTTACCTTACTTATTAAGTTTTTCGTGTCGCTACTTGGCCTTCTTGTTTACACCAGTTCGGCTTTTATTTGTCGTGTTTTTAGATAAACAGCTTTAAAGAAAACCAGCAGCAATGTTCTAGCACATTTTATTGTTCAGAATATTTGAATAAAGATAACCAGTTCTCTTTTATTTGTATTCAAATCAACTCAGAAATGTTCTCGCCAAAACTTGCAGGGCCGAGAAAAAAGCGTATTGACCCGGACACAGACCGGAGGTCAATATCGTAAAATGCCGACCTCTCAGGAACCAATCAGCGTGCGTCGTTTTGTGTACGGACCGGAAATCAAACCCAGCCATATAATAAATTGTCTTTATTGAGTGATCAATACGCTCTTTTTTTGGACTGGTATGTTTTGGCGGGAAAATTTCTGAGTTGATTTGAATACAAATAAAGACAACTATAGGTTTCTTTATTCAAATACTCAATAATAATAAAATTTGCTGGAACATTACTGCTGGTTTTCCATTAAGCTATAGATCTACCGCCTCTGTCTTATGACAGAAAAATCAAATATTTTTTATATTTTTACAAGTCTTTATATGGCTATATAAATCTGAACGTTAACAATTATGTTTCTTTCGTAGACCACTCCCGTAGACTCGCGGCTCTGTCAAACTGTCAAACCTCTAGTGACATTCTTCAAGT
This sequence comes from Paragorgia papillata, assembly GCA_035771165.1. Lineage (NCBI taxonomy): Eukaryota > Metazoa > Cnidaria > Anthozoa > Scleralcyonacea > Coralliidae > Paragorgia > Paragorgia papillata. The sequence goes on along the minus strand of JAWNZC010000433.1, from coordinate 203,925 downwards.
CCCTCTCTGCAAAACTAGTACTTTTCAAGCATCCTACTTTAATCGTCCTGTTAAGATCTGGAACACTGTATGTAAAGAAGCCCCTAGTAATCGTTTTCAAGCTCCAGTACCTTTAAACGTCATCTTAGGCGGGTTTATTTCTCCCTAGTTAATTTAGTTTTCGATGCAGAAAGGACTTGTATACCTGTCACAGAACATGTCATTCTTCCTTTTGACTTGTTCCTTCCATATTTAATATTTCTAGACCTTTTTTATATACATGGGTGGGACCGGTGGGTGCCTTCCATGAGTCCCGTTCGCACTGAACCCCTTTGGATATTTTTTTTATAACTATTATAATTTATTCTTTTTTTCTCTTTTCATTCGGCTTTCTCTTTTGTCATCTTGCTATAATACTATTAATATTAGATTGTTGTATTATTTTAATGTTAAGTAAATGATCCAAATAAACTAAAACACGACAAATAAAAGCCAAACTGGTGTAAACAAGAAGCGACACGAAAAAGTTAACAGGTAAGGCAATTAGCGTAATCCAAAGACGAAAACAACGCTCGAAATTTAAAATAAAATTAAAATAAATTCCTGATTAACCTCGTTTGCTCGGTCTGTACGGGAAAGTATTTTCCCTCGGTGTTATCGCACAAACGTCGCTCGCTCTGTACGAAAACCTCAAGCAAATACTTCCCCATACATACCTCACACTCGGTTAATAACTCCTTTATACAGTTCGGCCGCCTATATTGTATAGATTATATAAGCTTACCATATCATAATCAACAGGCTTGTTGTAGGAGTCTTTCCAGTTGTTTATAAATTCCATAAATTCAAAATTGATGGACTGATTTACGTTCTCAGGAGGTTCAGTATCATCTTCTCTTTGCCTTAGAAAACGAAGGGTTGCTTCGAGTTCATCGACATTTTGCTTGTGTTTTCGTGAGGCTTGGAGCATGTCCTTAATAATACAGGCATTTCTAAAGATTTATTCTAACATTCTAAAGCGAATCATGCTTGTGTAATGATGTAAGATGACATTACTATGTCATTTTTAAATGTCAAATTTCTAAATAGCATTTCTGATTTTGGGCTGATTTTCCTCTGGCCAAAATTGGTCGGTCTTGAGATTTGTAAGAAATGTAACTAACACTGCAGATGTCATACAGCATCACTAACTTACACTATATTGTTGTACTGCATGCACTGCACTGTATGGTATGTAATGCACCGCACCCTACCCTACCCCACCCCACCCTACCCCACCCCACCCCACTCTACTCTCTACTCTCTACTCTACTCTACTCTACTCTACTCTACTCTACTCTACTCTACTCTACTCTACTCTACTCTACTCTACTCTACTCTACTCTACTCTACTCTACTCTACTCTACTCTACTCTACTCTACTCTACTCTACTCCTGGTGATCTACAGGCAAGAATGATTTCATTCATGCAACTCACTTGCTGAAGTGTTGACTTACAATGGGGAAACAAGTAAAAGCTTCTGAGTACTTCAAATTCCTCCTAAAAATTATAGAGAAGATGGTAGTACCTAGTCTATCACCAGTCAAAGTAAACACATGGCTTAGAGAGTGTATTTTAACATATAAAGTTTATATAACATTTTATAAAATAAGATGTGTCCTACGCACGTTTTGATTGGACGAGAACCATTTTCACTCAGAGTACAGAGACCACTGATCTCTATATATACTAGATAGCGCATTCCTTCTGTCCAGCAGTCAAACTTTTGAAGCGAAATCCGCTATCTTACTACTCCCTGTCCAGTACTCTTTGCGGGCTTAAGAGTAGTAAGAGTTAACCGGGGCACCGGGGGGAGTCGGAAAAGCAGTAAAACCATACCACTAGGAAACAGAAAGAAAATACAAGCAAATACAGTTGGAAATCGTCAACTAACATACTTCAAGGCTTTGTAAAGACATATTTTACTATCAAAGGTACATAAAGTGTTTCATAATTAAGTTATTGACTGTTTTTGTTGTATTTTTACGAGTTTTGTGATCTAGGCAAGTTTATCGATTACGCGGCAGAGTAAAAAAACCTGCGAAATAACACGTTTTACTGCTCAATAATGCATGCCAACAAATGCAAAACCTTGTACAGTGTTCTTTGTTTGATATACGTAAATAGCATAATTTTTTTAACGTGGCTCGTTTTGTCTCTTATCGTGCTACGAAAACATACAAAGTTTCCGTGGCGGCTATCTTGGTATTCCCAATTCGTCATCTGTGCTGGCTTCATTTTTGGAGCCAGATGAGCAATCCAGTTAATATAGAGATCAGTGACAGACACGTTTGACGTCATTTTCATTTTATATTGTACAACGCATGCTCTGTTTCGTTAAATCTCACGTAATCGTCAGCTGAGTCTCGGTCACTTTTGTGGCTTCTCCTTGTTTTTTGTTTTTTTTTACGTTGTAAAACGGTTAGTTATTTTTTAAAGGAAATAAAAAAAGGCTTTTGTGTCTCTGTACTGTGATAGAAACACGAATGACGCAATTTCAACCAGAAAAAATGTGTGAAACCACTGGGCATTTTTTTCGGTTGAAATGACGTCATTCGTGTTTCTATCACACTACAGAGACACGCAAGCCATTTTTTATTTCCTTTAAAAAATAACGAACCGTTTTACAACGTAAAAAAAACAAAAAACAAGGAGAAGCGACAAAAGTGACTGAGACTCAGCTGACGATTACGTGAGATTTAACGAAACAGAGCATGCGTTGTATAAAGTATATATTGAATAGGAGAACTTCTTTCGTGTCCAAATGATGTCAAACGTACCTTTATAAGAAGAGTAGATATGCACAGGGATTTATGTTTTATGTTATGCTGTTACGCTTTGTGGTAAAACGTTTAAAATGCTACGCCACGTAGGAAAAAATAAGGAAAAAATAAAAAAACTTTGTTGGAGAACCTCCTCAATCATACCCTGCGAGCAGAGCCTTCTTTCCCTTATTTCTTCTCTGAGAGAGAGGAAGAAAAGTAGGCTCTGCTGTATTCGTGTTTGGCTTCGTCCAAGATTTAGGATGAAGTAACCCGTTTAAGACCCGTTTAACCGGTTCTCGTTTTGTTTTCTGCTCTGATTGGGACTGGGTTCGAGATTGTAACCAAGCAACTGACATGCATGCGCAATGGAAGTCGCAACCAGTCACGAATACAGCAGAGCCTACTTTTCTTCCTCTTTCTCAGCGAAGAGATAAGGAAAAGAATGCTCTGCTCACAGGGTATGATTGAGGTACCCTGCGAGCAGAGCCTTCTATAAGTCAGATAAATCCTGCTCGTTCTCGGGATTTATCTCTTAGGGTGAGGCGGTTTTTATAAAAAACCGAAAATCGAAAACCGCCCGAAAAAACCCGAAAAAACCGAGTGAACCGATTTTTTTAAAACGCGTTCGAAACCATAGTTAAAAAAACATGCATGACGCTACTCGCGAAAGATTTCAGTTTCAAAAACAATTGTATTGATTATAACATCCTAACTACGAATTACAAAGAAACATGCAGTATATAAGATAAATTTTACAAATTTTATGATCATATTTACAAATAACACTGACACAAACGACTATAAGTTCTCTGCCAGGAACACAAGCTCATCCACTCTCTCCGGTTTCAGCTGTGCTCGTGCCGGTGTACTAACTTGCCCTGCTTTGCTAAAAAGTCTCTCCGATGGGGAACTGGTTGCTTGGATGGCAAGATATCTTCTGGCTAATTGGCACAGCAACGGAAGTTCTTTTGTGTTTGACTTCCAAAATTCTTCTTCGTTTGATCCGCTTATGCGTTCAAGCTCGTGCGAATCTGAATCGAAGCCTTTCCGTAATTTCCGTTCTTATATCGGAGATCATACCTGGCAATAAACGTACGGTATTTCGAAGACGCAAATCTCTTCAGTCGTTTCCCCGTCAATTCCGTGTGTAAACGCAACAAAAACCCGTGTAAGTATGGTTCAATTTTATTGAAATACCGATTTTTCTTTCGGTTTTTCGATTTTTTCGGTTTTTCGGTTTTCCTCCAAAAGCAACGTCGGTTAAATCGGTTTTCAAAAAACATCGGGGTTTTTTTTTCGGTTTATCGATTAACCGCCTCACCCTATTATCTCTTACATATTATAATATTTACAATGTAGCGTAATGTCCAACCACATGGCGTTACGTTTTACCACATAGCGTAAGAGCTTAAAGCGTAGCGTAACGTTTTACCACATAGCGCAACAGCTTAAAACGTAGCGTAACGTCTTTCCACATAGCGTAACAGCTTAAAACGTAGCCTAACGTCTTTCCACATAGCGTAACAGCTTAAAACGTAGCGTAACGTCTTTCCACATAGCGTAACAGCTTAAAACGTAGCGTAACGTCTTTCCACATAGCGTAACAGCTTAAAACGTAGCGTAACGTTTTATCACAAAGCGTAACAGCTTTCTTATCTAATTAGTATTCATAGGGCTGTATGCTGTATACAGCCCGCGGTACATCAAAGAAAACCGACTCAATCATGAAATAAACAATAATACAAACCTTAGTAAACATCATTTGAAATGGATTCAAAGTAGAAAAGAAATCCATGTCAATATCCAGAATGTATGTGTCCTCCAACTGAGATAATAGTCCACAAATAAACCCTTGATTACCACAAACTTCTGAAGTTTTTTTGTGAGTATTACACTTCCTCATAGGTGCAGAAGAGCAGTTTCCACACTTAACATGAGATAATTGTCTCTCGTTGTCTTCTTTACTACTGCATAAATTATCATTTGAAGTCAAGGGCACATCTTCTGAAGCACTGGATGGCAGATTATCAAATTGCATCGTCATGACAATCCACAATAAGTTCTTTGCAATTTTCAAGTTCTTCTAGTGGACAGTAGAGTCCATCTTCACAAAAATATTTTTCACAGCTGCTCACTCTAAAGATAGAAATACTGTAGATTTGCACATGTAGTTCTAAGGCCATGTTTATATGATCCCAGTATACTGGGATCTCGGCAGTACCGTCGAGAGGGGGGGGGGGGGTAGGGGGGTAATTACCCCGGGGCCCGGGCCCAGAAGGGGCCCGGGCCCAGAAGGGGCCCACTAAAAATTCAGTCTGTGAAGATATATCATATATTATAATAATTATCAAAAACTTAGCACTGGGGCCCAGTAAAATCTTGGTAAAAATATCGGAGGGGGCCCTCGCGTAAATTATGACCTGGGGCCCGTTCTGGCTCTCAACGGCCCTGGATCTCGGCTTGTAGATAATTTACTGTTATTTTCCAAGTTACACTTATATGGCCATTAGCAGGGGTGGGGAGGATGATCCCGAGTGCCTTAGGCGCAAGGCTTTCTAGGGGCTTCTGGGGGCATGCCCCTTGGAAAATTTTGAAATATAGAAGGCATTTCCTGCATTCTGAGCGGTGATTTTCAGTCAGTTCAGAGGTTTATAAAATTTCATATTTTAGGACTGTTTTGGACTGGGTTTTTTTTTTTTTATGTTGACAACATACGTACAGCATTTTGGGGAGAAGATTGTAAAGAGTCTTTTAAGAGAAGAAGATTGTAAAGAGTTTTTTAAGAGAAGAAGATTGTAAAGAGTTTTTTAAGAGAAGAAGATTGTAAAGAGTTTTTTAAGAGAAGAAGATTGTAAAGAGTTTTTTAAGAGAAGAAGATTGTAAAGAGTTTTTTAAGAGAAGAAGATTGTAAAGAGTTTTTTTGACAGACTAGCCCAAATTAAGATGTGCATTTTCTTACGAATTGAGTTTTTCTATTATAACTTTTCTTCTTCCATAACTCATGCATGGGGGTATATAACATTGTTTTCCAAAATTTAGGGGGTATATATACACCCCATCCCCCTATATTTACACCCCTGGCCACTAGGAAGTCCTGCCTGAGGCCAATTAAAAAAATATTTCTGTTTTTCATCACTTTTTTGGAAAAAAATTGGGGTGGGTGGGCAGATTTATTAGTAGTGTATTTTCTTACAGAAAACGGATTAAAAGTTGAGATGTTTTCTATTTCGTACGCTTTGCATGCATAGCTAACGATTACTGTCCAAAGCTATTGCACGTTTAAAGCTAATTTTAACTTTCAAAGCTTTGTATGATTTACCTGCTCGTCCAGTTTCTTCGGAAGGCTACTGTACTCACATGCGATGGTACAAACAAAAGCAAAATATGATTTACCACTCTTTTCTAACAACAACAGTGCATTACGGTGCCAAATTTTTGGTTTCTAACAGATAGCTGATGATAAAAAAAAATAAAATCAGGGCGGATGAATTTTTGGGGGCAGGCAGTGATGAAAAACAGAAATATTTTTTTTAATTGGCTGGTTGAAGCAACTGAGATCCCAGTCAGATGGGACATACGTTTGTCCATATAAACACAATATCCATGCTTGTAAGTGTGTGTGTATGTGGGGGAGGGGTGTGTGTGTGTATATGGGGGAGGGGGTGATTGTGAGGGGGAAGCAATCACATGTAAACTCAAAAATTTCTGTAAGTACACATTTCCGCAGCCACAAAAACGAACGAAGAGAAAATCCAGAGCGCAAGTTTAAATCTAAAATCTATACCTTATCGTGCCCTCTGTTTTGTGTCTTCCAACGTGAAATGCCATAGTTTTATCCACAATCTGACGAGACCACGGCGGCTTAATCCAAATCACTTTCTTAATATGACCAACGTAAACGGCCGGTAGAATCCAATCAGCAATACTAACAACATCAAAAAGCAACGCTTTGTCGTACACATTGTCCGCTTTCAGGTCAGTTGGGGCCATCAAATCCGGATGGGAGTCAAAATGGAGCATGGTTATGCCAGAAAAGGGCAGGTGTTTGGAGCCAATGGCCCGGTAAATGTAGGGCAAGACCTCTTGGTGGTATTCGCATATCCAAACGGGAATTTTCTCGTAGAAACGCAGCTCTTTTTTCGTCTTCTTTCGTGCACATTTTGACGTGTTTACAAACAAAGCGTCCGCCATTTTGTTAAAAACATAGGTCACCCAAGAAGGGTAAACTCATGCGTAAAGGGGGCCTTTTTTAAACAGATATGTCCAAATATTTTTTTGCTAGATTTGATTATAACTTTCGGGAAAGTTCTAAATTAATTTGAATTAAAACATTGGAGTTTCCTGAAACCTAAGCTAACCAAATTGTGTAAACAAAAATATGATTGCTGCCGCAGCGAGCGAGCCCGAAGCGAGCGAGCAAGGCAGCAAACCTAAATAATGTAGTGGGGCTTTTTTCAAATCTTTCATTGGCGCATTGCATTGTGGTCTAATTGCTATAGACCCAAAATGCAGTGCGAAAACAACTAACCAGAATACAACGCGCGAAGTACACAGGTTTTCAGGTATGTATGCAGTATGCTAATTGTGAATTTCATGTAAAATTAGACAAATGTCTTTAGTCATCTGCAAGATTAAACAAATGTCATTAGTCAATTGCAATTTTGTTTCATTACAACAGACATTTGAACTGTCAAATGGCCAATACTGAGGAGCGGGTGCGTATGCATCTTTTCAATTAATAATAGCCTCTCCCAAAGACATCGCGACAACCACAACGGCTGCGAGGGAGACTAAAAGACCTTTAGCCCAAACGCTACCAAGATATCCTAAAGACAAGCCGTGAAGTTTAGTCTACATAGTTCTCAATGAGTCAGTTAGTCATTTATTAAACAATTGTTTAATCTGAATCTGATGTGCGAAGGCGTGTATGTTTATTTTAAGAAGAAATTTTAGCTTTACATTTATATTCAACATTTTACAGTTGCATTCTATTGCTTTAAAAAATACACAATAAAAATATTGTTTTTACTTCTTGAATTTATCTTTCTTGCGTTTAAAATGCATACAGAAAGTCAGAAACACGCAACCACCAAGCCTTCTCCTCCCACATGTCAGAAAACCCACAACTCTGCCACATTACCAAAGGCAGCATTCACATACCATTCAGGTAACCTACAATCCTGGCCAAAAGTGCTTGGGACACTATGCGAAAATCGTCAAAATCGGCAAAGTGGCCCAACAATTTTGTCCAGGATTGTCTGAAAATGACGAGTTTACGATTTTTCAATAAAACACAGCTTTTTAACTTTGTAACATTGCAAAATATATACAGTTTAATAAAAGAGCCCCCATCTCTGCTCCCCCTTACCCCCTCAATGGGGAAGGGATCACTGGAGCAGAGTCTCTGCAGAGTTCCCACCCGCACCGGTACCACCCGCACGAGAGCTCTATTTAATTTACATATTCACCAAACCTTCTATACCCCACAAACAATTTGTTGGTCATGCATGTGGGAGCGTATTTATGTCATTTTCGAGCAAACTGCGCAGAAATCGCCGCCGCCAAATTGTTTTTTTCTTCGATTTTGTTTAATTCGTCATTTTCAGACAATCCTGGCCAAAAGTGCTTGGGACACTATGCGAAAATCGTCAAAATCGGCAAAGTGGCCCAACAATTTTGTCCAGGATTGTCTGAAAATGACGAGTTTACGATTTTTTCAATAAAACACAGCTTTTTTAACTTTGTAACATTGCAAAATATATACAGTTTAATAAAAGAGCCCCCATCTCTGCTCCCCCTTACCCCCTCAATGGGGAAGGGATCACTGGAGCAGAGTCTCTGCAGAGTTCCCACCCGCACCGGTACCACCCGCACGAGAGCTCTATTTAATTTACATATTCACCAAACCTTCTATACCCCACAAACAATTTGTTGGTCATGCATGTGGGAGCGTATTTATGTCATTTTCGAGCAAACTGCGCAGAATCGCCGCCGCCAAATTGTTTTTTTCTTCGATTTTGTTTAATTCGTCATTTTCAGACAATCCTGGCCAAAAGTGCTTGGGACACTATGCGAAAATCGTCAAAATCGGCAAAGTGGCCCAACAATTTTTGTCCAGGATTGTCTGAAAATGACGAGTTTACGATTTTTCAATAAAACACAGCTTTTTTAACTTTGTAACATTGCAAAATATATACAGTTTAATAAAAGAGCCCCCATCTCTGCTCCCCCTTACCCCCTCAATGGGGAAGGGATCACTGGAGCAGAGTCTCTGCAGAGTTCCCACCCGCACCGGTACCACCCGCACGAGAGCTCTATTTAATTTACATATTCACCAAACCTTCTATACCCCACAAACAATTTGTTGGTCATGCATGTGGGAGCGTATTTATGTCATTTTCGAGCAAACTGCGCAGAATCGCCGCCGCCAAATTGTTTTTTTCTTCGATTTTGTTTAATTCGTCATTTTCAGACAATCCTGGCCAAAAGTGCTTGGGACACTATGCGAAAATCGTCAAAATCGGCAAAGTGGCCCAACAATTTTGTCCAGGATTGTCTGAAAATGACGAGTTTACGATTTTTCAATAAAACACAGCTTTTTAACTTTGTAACATTGCAAAATATATACAGTTTAATAAAAGAGCCCCCATCTCTGCTCCCCCTTACCCCCTCAATGGGGAAGGGATCACTGGAGCAGAGTCTCTGCAGAGTTCCCACCCGCACCGGTACCACCCGCACGAGAGCTCTATTTAATTTACATATTCACCAAACCTTCTATACCCCACAAACAATTTGTTGGTCATGCATGTGGGAGCGTATTTATGTCATTTTCGAGCAAACTGCGCAGAATCGCCGCCGCCAAATTGTTTTTTTCTTCGATTTTGTTTAATTCGTCATTTTCAGACAATCCTGGCCAAAAGTGCTTGGGACACTATGCGAAAATCGTCAAAATCGGCAAAGTGGCCCAACAATTTTGTCCAGGATTGTCTGAAAATGACGAGTTTTACGATTTTTCAATAAAACACAGCTTTTTAACTTTGTAACATTGCAAAATATATACAGTTTAATAAAAGAGCCCCCATCTCTGCTCCCCCTTACCCCCTCAATGGGGAAGGGATCACTGGAGCAGAGTCTCTGCAGAGTTCCCACCCGCACCGGTACCACCCGCACGAGAGCTCTATTTAATTTACATATTCACCAAACCTTCTATACCCCACAAACAATTTGTTGGTCATGCATGTGGGAGCGTATTTATGTCATTTTCGAGCAAACTGCGCAGAATCGCCGCCGCCAAATTGTTTTTTTCTTCGATTTTGTTTAATTCGTCATTTTCAGACAATCCTGGCCAAAAGTGCTTGGGACACTATGCGAAAATCGTCAAAATCGGCAAAGTGGCCCAACAATTTTGTCCAGGATTGTAGTAATAAGCTAAAACGCAAAACGGGCAATTTCATCCTGGATATTCTACCATACATGAAGTAAACGTGAGATTTGAGCCTGCGAATATATATATAGCCTGAAAGCCTTTCACAGTGAAAGGAGCGATTTGTTTGCGTGAAATTTGTCCTTTTAAATATCATGCCATGAACAATCTTAGGTATCCTTTAGTTATGTGTTGTTGTAGATTTATGCCTGCAGCTTCCATTCATCAGTCAGTGATCACACACAAGTTTGATAAATACAACTTTGGGAAGAAGGCTTCCAGGTAGGTACACTGGTTACTGACTTACTGGTAGAAATGAGTAGTTTATAGTAGAGATGTTATTGATAGTATTAGATCATAGATACTGTGTCCTGATCAAGTGCGTGGTCAGGATTTGGAAGGAAGGAGGGAAGGAAAGAGGGAGGGAAGGAAGGAAAGAGGGAGGGAAGGAAGGAAAGAGGCAGGGGGGATTAAGGGAAGGAGGGAGGGAAAACTTAAAAGGGAGGGAGGGAAAGAGGGATGGAAAGATGGAGGGATAGAGGGAGGGAGAGGAAGGAAGGGAGGGAGGGTGTGATGGTTGGATGGAAGGTGGAAGTGGGAAAGAGGGAAGAAAGGGAGGTGGCAGGTGGTTAGGAGGAGGGAGTGGAATGGAAGGGTAGGAGGGATGGTGAGAGGGAGGGTGGAATTTGGATGGAAAGAAGGAAGGATAGGATGGTGTGGAGGGTGGTAATTAGGTGGGTGAAGGAGAGCGAAAGCAGGAGGAAATTAGGGAGGAAGCAGTGAGGGAAGTAAGAGGGAAAGATGGAAATCTTCAATTACTTAATGTTATACTTTGGCTGTCACTCCCACCTCCAGCTCTCTGTGGCTAGATCCATGACTGAAATTTTGTACTGTAGAGTTTTAGATACCCTGTGAGCAGAGCCTTCTTTTCCTCAAGTAACTTGTTTAAGACCCGTTTAACCGGTTCTCGTTTTGTTTTCTGCTCTGATTGGGACTGGGTTTGAGATTGTAATCAAGCAACTGACATGCATGCGCAATGGAAACCAGTCACAAATACAGCAGAGCCTACTTTTCTTCCTCTCTCTCAGCGAAGAAATAAGGAAAAGAAGGCTCTGCTCGCAGGGTAAGTTTTTGAAAGTGTGTCTCAATTAACCCATACATTTTTTTACAACAGGAAATTTAAGAACAATGTTGACAAGGTGATTAAATTCTATTTTAAAGAAAGAAGTATTTATTGTGAAAAGTCTGATTTACTGGATCAGTTATGTTAATCCTTATTTCTTAGCCATTTAGAAGGGTATTCCTTGTCCAAACCAAAAATATATTTAGTGTACTGTTTGTGTGTTGTTCGTAAGCCTGTTAATTCATTGCCGGGTGAATGAATGAATGAATGAATGAATGAATGAATAAATGAATGAATGAATGAGCGAATGAACGAACAAATGAACAAACAAACAAATGAACGAATGAATGAATGAATGAATGAATGAATGAATGAATGAATGAATGAATGAATGAATGAATGAATGAACAAACGAATAAATGAATGAATAAATGAATGATTGAATGAACGAATGAACAAATGAATGAATGAATTTATGAACGAACGAACGAATGAATGAACGAACGAATGGATGAATGAATGAATGAATGAATGAATGAACAAACGAATGAATGAATGAAATAGATAAAATAATGGATAAAATAAAGAATGATGAAATAAATAAATATGAATGAATGAATGAATAAATGAATGAATTTATGATTGAATGAATTATTGAATGAAATAGATAAAAGAATGGATAAAATAATGAATGATGAAATAAAAATAAATAAATAAATATGAATAAATGAATGGTTGAATTAATGAATAAAATGGATGTGTAAATGAAAGAATGAATGAATGAATGGCATAAATAAATAAATAAGCAAATTAATTAAATAAATAAATCTGGATGAATGGATATATATATATATATAAATTGTGTTAACTTGCATTTTTGAAGACCAATAACCGAGGTCCAGATTTCTTTCTCCTTGATCCACTCCGTGGCAATGATGTTCCCAGAGTTGAGCCTAGTGTTCGGCAGAAGACATTGGGAAATGTCTTACAAGATGCAGTCAATGCTATTTTAGCATCAACAGATGTCCCGTCAGAACTACAACATCAATCTGTAGAAGTGACAGAGGTATAATAGTAAACTTAGTCTAATCAGTGGCGTAGCCAGGGTCTTGGGTTTGGGTGGGGGAGAACGTCGGTCTTCTAGGGGGGTACGTGGGGCATGCACCTCGGAAAATTTTGGATTTCTAGGGTCTCTCAAACACTATTTCCTGCATTTTGAGGCATTAGTATTTAAGAGTAATCTGAAAGCCTTAAATTACATAATTTTGTTAAAATCAAAGCAGAACATAGAATGATACGTATCAGAATATCTTTAGATTTATTTATAAACAAGTCGTAAATGTAAAAACAGGTTGGAGGCATTTTGTATAGACCCTTAGTATTGTATTTTATAGCATATGCATGTCTACAATTATATAACACATCACTATCTACTCACTTGGACTTAAAACAAACTGTACCCCCCCCCCCCCCCTACAAGTTTCTCCACGGATTTAAACTTTTCATGAGAACGGTCTTGGAGACCAATGGGGGGGCGACCATCCCCCCTCGCCCCCCCCCCCCCCCCCTTGGCTACGCCACTGAGTCTAATAGGATAAATATTATACTTGGCTTTGTACTATCCTGAGTTCTGATTGGTCAATGCATGGCCCGTTTAACCATATAAGAAACAGTGAAATAAAAGTGGTGTGCTGCGTAGGCAGTGTTGAAACACAAATCGAAATATAGTAAGGTCGAGGCCTTCGCTCGAAACGTTAGACTTCTACGTTTCCTATTTCGGCAGTATATCCAACCTTGTTGTGGGAGAAATACACACAATGCTCAGTTCCTTCGAATTAATTTGGTTTAAAGTGCCTACCTATATCATGGTTGGGGATTTTACATAATAATTTAGGATATTTGGAACCTTCTGAAAAGATTTGTAATATATCTTCTTTTCCTAAAATTACATCTTCATGGATTTTTTTGTCGTTAAAGTTGACGGAAGTGACGCCAAAAGAGGAATCTGTAAAGTGGTTTTCATATAGACAAATTCCTCTTTCGACGTTACTTCCGTCAACTTTAAGGGCAAAAAAATCCATGAAGATGACATTTTTGCCTGAAAAGATATATTACAAATCTTCTCATAATGTTCCAATTAGTATAAATATGTAAAGTCCCTGAGGATGACATAGGCACTTTAATAACAGCAACGATATAAGTTCTCCTATAAGTTATGCACATGCGACGTCAAGATGTTTGATTTACATATTAACCCTTTTTACTGGTCAGCGTTGCTTTTTGTCTACGTATTAACTTTACTCTGGCTAACGCCAAACGATTTAACTCGTCGAGGGGGAGAGCTCCCGGAAACCTGGACAATAAAGGGTTAACTGATAACCTGAAATATCTCGAAAATAAAGCAAGGAAACGAAAAACTGAAAGAACATTGATGCTTTATCATTTTTAGTGTTCTTTAAATAAGACAGACTTAATTTTTTTATTTATAGACACTTTAACTTTTCTGTCTTTTTCTTCAGATTAGTGTAAGCCGTAACTCATCTGTAGCTGTAGTGTATTGGAAAGTGGAAAATGAGGAAAGAGAAGAATTGGTCGAAAATTTACTGAAGGAAAATATAGATCAAATAAGGTTTGTAATGTATACTATTACTGAGCCACAGAAGTTAGTGGTCACTTGTTTGAAGTTTAATAAATCTATTTTGGCTATCCACCCCTCCGTCACACTTGTTTCCGTCGATCGGGGCAGTCATGCTAGTAAATCAATTAAGCTATCAATCAATCAATCAATGAATAATCAATTAAACAAACAAACAAACATCACTCAATCTGGCCAGCCGATTTCCATCCATCCTCCCTCCCTTCCTCCCTCCCCCCCTCCCCCCCTCCCTACATCCCCCCCCCCCCTTCCTCCCTCCCTCCCTTCCTCCATTCCTCCCTCCCTTCCCCCCTCCCTCCTTCCCTTCCTCCCTCCCTCCCTTTCTCCCTCCCTTCCCCCCTCCCTTTCTTCCTCCCTCCCTTCCTCGCTCCCTCCTTACCTTCCTCCCTCCCTCCCTTTTCTTCCTCCCTCCCTCCTTCCCTTTCTCCTCCCTCCTTCCCTTTCACCCTCCCTCCTTCCCTTCCTCCCTCCCTCCCTTCCTCCTTCCCTTCCTCCCTCCTTCCCTTCCTCCCTCGTTCCCTCCCTCCTTCCCTTCCTCCCTTCCTTCCCTTCCTCCCTCCCTCCCTTCCTTTCTTCCTCCCTCCCTCCTTCCCTTCCTCCCTCCCTTCCTTCCCTTCCTCCCTTCCTTCCTCCCTCCTTTCCTCCCTTCCTCCCTCCCTTCCTCCCTTTCTTCCTACCTTCCTCCCTCCCCTCACATCCCTTTCTTCCTCCCCTCCATTCATCCGTCCATCCATCCATCCAATAAAAAAAATTCTGTAAATATATATAGTTTATTTTATTGTATATACACGGCTTACATGTAGAACAGTACTGTGCTTTTTATGTTGTATAAGCAACTGATGTAACTACCATGTTTAAATAAAGTTATCGTATCGTATCGTATACCTCAGATTTAATTAGCAATCTTGAATGCATACACTGACTTTATTGTTATGTTTGATACGATGAGTTGACAGTTTGTTTACATTAAAACTCAAATGAACCAATGGGAATTTAGCCAGGTTGAAGTTAAAAGTGATGACTCAAAAAGACCCATCCGCTCCTTTCGTGACTTTTCCAAAATATGTCGTCAAATCCAGTTTCCCCCCAAAAAGCTAGGCGGTAAACCAGATTTTTGACTAGGGGTTAGGGTTTTTGTTGTGGTATATGTTATCCAGAAGATAAAGCTAAAATCTCGAGACTCAACGATGTTTGACGACAAATTTGGAAAATAAATTTGATGACATAATTTGCAAAAGCCGCGGAAGGACAAGACGGGTCCCATCGAGTCATCCCTATTGAAAACTCAACCGAACGCGGGCCACTCGTGCTATCTATCATTACTTTATTATATCTCATTGCAGAATGATTCTTCCGACGTATCATCATCTCACGCACACCCCAACGATACATTTCGCGAAGGATCGGAAAGATAGTTATTTACGTCGTCTGGACTCCCTGTTGAACTCGTGTTCGCAAGAGGACGCCGAGAGATAGTCGTAGCGTTACGACTTCAGCAGGACATCGAATTAGACGAATTGGAAGTGATGAAGAAGTTGTCATTATGCGCGGCAGAGCGGAAGATGTTTATCCCTTATTTGCTCAAGCCTGGTTTCCCTATAATCGCTACGATCGCTCAAAAATGAACTCGGCGATCAACAATCGTGTCGCTGTCTCAATATGATCGCGGGCAACATCCGCTGAAGAATCGTCAGCCATTAGCCTAGTTTCTAGGCCTTTCGTTTCCGTCATGTGCTTGGTCGCGTAGTCGGTTTGGGTTCTTGGGAAGACTGGGGAGAGGCTGGAAACGAGAAGGCCTAGCAACATTCGCAAAAAGGTCCTGCCCAGAATCGTTCTGGCCCTTCGAGTGTTCCTGGGATCTAGCGTACATCTACCGTAAACAACACTGAGCGACAGTATAAAAGCACAAGGATGTCTGTGAAGATTTTACCAAAGATCTTGGCGATCGAAAGAAGGGAATTATGGAATATATTCCAATTGGAGCTCGGAATGAAAATGTAATTGTTTAACTTTCAACTTTTGGCGGTTGCAGAAGGAAAGCTAGTGATAAGAAAGCTAGGCTATAGTGAACCTTCGTCGATCCGAGGTGAGCAGGCTTGTATTATTTTATGCAGATGGTATATTAAATGTCGGAAAACACTTAGAACATCATAATATCACAACTCTTCCTCAATAAACAACCAAGCTGTAAAGTGAAAGTGTTTACGAATTTTGCTAGGCCTTGATCCCCAGCGGGTCCGTTCGGATCACTTCCGAAACGCGTTAACCGAGGAAGGCCTAGAAACTAGGCTAGTCAGCCATCTTGGTTTTAATGGTCCGCAACGTATGCTGGGATACATGATGATCGCCAAGCTAAGATCGCTGAGATCGCGAAATCACCGTTTTCATATAAAACGCAACGATCGCCACGATCGCCGAGATAAAACCTTTTCTATCTCGGCGATAGCGATCGTTGCGCCAGTGGTTTAGATATGATTGCTGAGTTTATTTTTGGGCGATCGTGACGATTATATGGAAGCAGGCTTTATATATGTCGCGCTTGCTTTCACCCTTAGCGGGCTTGATAATATAGAAGCATAAACTTAGGGGGTTTTCCATTTACACGGTTAGACCGGTCAGTCCGGTTAAATGGGATACGATTCGTTTGAGGCCTGGGATGGTCTGACTGGAAAATCTGGTTCTAATTGAAAGTAAGTCCATTCTGGCTGGTCTGACCTTGTCAATTGGAAAGCGTCCTTGGACTGACATCGTCTTTTTAAAGTGCCTATGAAACGAAAATTAAGTTAGCCTTATTTCAGAGAACTCTTAAAATGACAATATAACATCTTTTACAGATTTTCGTTTCCTTGCTTCGTTTCTGAGATATTTTAGTTTGTTTGGTATGCAAATTTGACTTATAAGATAACTTTACGTCACAGTTTCCATAATGACTTATCGCAAAGTGTTCTATATCTTTGTTATTATTGAACAAAAGCACTTGGCGAATTAGGAACCGAATTAGGGCATATTGATGGGGTTTCTTTAACTATACATAGATATCCTTCAAGTTCAAAATGGCGCATATGCATTGTCGGACAGCTAATTGCAAATATATGATAACCTTCTCCGATAACTAGTCGTTATACAGCGTGACGTCGTTTCCTTGCTTCGTTGTTGAGATATTTCAGTTTGTTTGAAATATAAATTAAACAACTTGACGTCACATGTGCATAATGAGGTTATTCAGAGAAGGTTATATATCTTTGCTATTATCAAACATAATCACTTGAAAATTCTACATGTTTGGCGTTGTGAGAGAAACACACGCACATACTTAAAAGTGCGTTCGAAATCGAATTAAGTTAAGAAAAACCGGCGGCGGTCATCTTCAGAGTCAAGTGAAAGGTTTCTGTCAGGTGAAGATGCCGTCGAAACGTCAGTCAACAAGTCTTTCTCAAGACTACACTAACCTAGACGATCAACTTTCACGAACATGTACTAATCCTAGGTTCAAACCATTTACTAAATCATTAGGCCTTATCCATGCTGCATTTAAATGGCTCAACGTTTGCTTTTGTTATTGACCTGGCCGCTTTGGCTTCGCGTCGCGAGTATCTGAAGTCAGACAAATGACTGAATGTTAAGCTACGAGAACATCAAGAAGAATTTGCTGTGGCTGTTCGAAACTTTTCAAACGCCGTTGTCCTCATTTGTCTGGCATTTTTCCGGATAAAGAACTGCCCAAGACTGCTCAGTTGCCTCCAGAAACTGTCAACACAATGCTTTCTTGTCTGCAGGCGTATTCTGGGTGAGTATTCATGGTACCACAGGCTACGAGACGAATAATAGACCCTTTGCCGTTATTCCCTTGGTGGAGGAAAAATGCTTTTCAACAATAAAATTTTCATTAACACTTTATCGCTAGGCGATGTCTTTAGTATTTTACTCTGGCTAACGCCAGACGATTTTACTCGTCAATGGGGTTGCCTGCACTGGCTGATTTAGGGTTAATGATTCGTTCTTTTGAACTGCGGAGCTTTGTAGTTGTCCTCCAGATCGTCATGCATGTGCAGTGGGTTTATAAACAGTTATTGGTGGTTTATATAATTTCTTTCTGAGTATCCTAACCACTGACACTACTGATTTCCTTTGAGTTTATCAGTTTATCTCATGCATTATTAATGAGTTTGAGATTTATTTGTGAAGAATCTGTTTGTACCTTCCTTCCTTCCTTCTTCCTTCCTTCCTTCCTTCCTTCCTTCTTTGTTCCTTCCTTCCTTCCTTCCTTCCTTCCTTCCTTCCTTCCTTCCTTCCTTCCTTCCCTCCCTCCCTCCCTCCCTCCCTCCCTCTTTCTTTCCTTCCTTCCTTCCTTCCTTCCTTCCTTCCTTCCTTCCTACCTTCCTTCCTTCCTTCCTTCCTTCCTTCCTTCCTTCCTTCCTTCCTTCCTTCCTTCCTTCCTTCCTTCCTTCCTTCCTTCCTTCCTTCCTTTCTTCATTCAAGGTTTAGGGCTCTTTGCCCAGTACTTTCAGTTTGTATTATTTTTGCGCCATGATGTTGACAATGCGTTTATTTTTGTTTGTTTTCAGCCATGTTTCACTTGAATTAGGGGAAGAAGTGAAGCAAATGATTGGTCGTCATGGTCCATTGCTCAAATCAAGACAGTCTTCAACCAGTGTTGGAATGCCTTTAGCTAGACAAACTAGCAGAGATCCTAGCTTAGCTGGTCAGGTATTAAGATTTTATTATTATTATATAGCTGGGTTTGTTTTCCTGATTGGTTCCCGAGCGGTCGGGTTCCTACGATATTGACCCGACCAGTCAAAACGTTTTTCTCGGACCTGTAAGTTTTGGCGGGAAAATTTCTGAGTTGATTTGAAAACAAATAAAAGAGAACTAGGTTTCTTTATTGAAATATTCTGAACAATTAAATGTGCTGGAACTTACTGTTGGTTTTTGTTAAAGTTGTTTGCCTAAGAACACGACAAATGAAAGTGGAACTGGTGCAAACAAGAAGCGACACGAAAAAGCCCTCAGGCAAATTCTTTCCCATACAGACCTCACACTCGGTTAATAAGCTTTTATTATACGCTGTAAGTACTGAGATTTTCCTGCAACTAACGAGACAGATTCCTGGACAAATAAACCCCGTATTATTTACTTTTCCAAAGCTCTTATTAACCGTACGATATTTCTTCACCAGTAAGAAAGTATCGTATTGGCTTTCTGATTGGTGATATGATTTTTTCCTCTAGTGAAAAGATAATACTTTTTTTTAGATGGATTCTTTAGCTGCTCTCAATATTTCATCTAGTTCCATTCCTCCTACTCCAACTACACCATCTGCTCAATCCTACTTTCCCTCCCCACCCTCTGCATGTCCAGCAGTGGTGGACTTGGCTCACGCTTGGATTAGGGTCGACCATTGGGTCACCTTCTTCAAAACCAATCTCTCAGCTTGGTGCAAGTAAGTTCGTTGTTTGTTTGTTTTGTTTTGTTTTGTTTGTTTGTTTGTTTGTTTGTTTGATTGATTGATTGATTGTTTGTTTGTTTATTTATTTGTTTGTTCATTTGTTCCTTCCTTCCTTCCCTTCCTTCCTTCCTTCCTTCCTTCTTTCCTTCTTTCTTTCTTTCTTTCTTTCTTTCTTTCTTTCTTTCTTTCTTTCTTTCTTTCTTTCTTTCTTTCTTTCTTTCTTTCTTTCTTTCCTTCCTTCCTTTTTTCCTTCCTTCTTTCCTTCCTTCCTACTTCCTTCCTACTTCCTTCCTACTTCCTTCATTATAACTGATCTGGTTTCCTTTTTCAAGTCTTTCTTCCTCTGGATTGTCAGGTTCTGGTAACCCTCTGCTTCAGCAACTACAAGTTGGTTTGTCTACTGATAGTTTTCATTCTCTTGGTGTTGGTGGTTGTGTTGCTGGTGGTGTTGCTGGTGGTGGAATTAGTGGAAGTAGTACAGTGGCGAATTTTACCTCAACTAAACCAACATCACTTGGATCTCTATCATCATTTCTACCGTCTACTCAACAAACATCTCAACCTTTACAACAACAACAACAAACACAATCGTTGGCTTCTCAAAGATCCCAAGCAGACCGACTGAGGCAAAGTAAGAGTTTTGGAAACATAAAGGGTAAAATATTTATTTATTCTTTACTTTGTGAAGTGAAGTGAAGTGAAGTGAAGTGAAGTGAAGTGAAGTGAAGTGAAGTGAAGTGAAGTGAAGTGGAGAGAGGTGAAGTGGAGTGACATGAAGTATCGGGAGGGAAGTGAAGAGAATGGAATGAAAGTAAAGGGAATGGAAGTGAAGAGAATGGAATGAAAGTAAAGGGAATGGAAGTGAAGAGAGTGGAAATGAAGGGAATTGAAGTGAAGGGTATGGAAGTTGAGGGAAGGGAAAAGAAGTGAAGTGGATGGAGTGGAGTGGAGTGAGGTGAGGTGCGGTGAGACGTAGAGTATAGTGAAGTGAAGTGAAGTGAAGTGAGTTGAAGTGATGTGAAGTAAAGAATGATTGAGTTGAATGCAAACAAATAGATAAGTGTTATTAATTATAGTGCATGAAACAGAATGGTCTTATATAATAAAGGCCATACTATTTCTTCCTTTGATTTCTAATAATTGTGTTTTTCTTGACGTAGCTGCGGCTGGTGATATTACAGCTGTCTTACCTGGGGTAAGCCAATCATTTCCAGGAGATGTCGAAGCTGAAGCTAACTCATATTTCCAAAAGATCTACAATCAACCTCCTAACCCAACAATGACTATCGATGAAGTGCTGGAAATGCTAAAGACATTTAAAGATTCCCCATCCAAGAATAAAAAGGTAATGAAACCTATCATTGCTTACTTCAGTCTTGTACGAGTACCGTTTTCTAAGTTTTCAAAAAGTTTCACTTCGAATTGATACTCGGAAATTTTTTCCCAAAACTTTAGGCAAAGATCTAACCACTGACCAAAGCTCAAGGCTGCTTTATATTGTGCAGCCTGTTCGTTCGTTCGTTCGTTCGTTCGTTCGTTCGTTCGTTCGTTCGTTCGTTCGTTCGTTCGTTCGTTCGTTCGGCATCAATAGACACGGCAATTTCAAGTTTCCCAAAAAATAGCGGTTTCCCCCTGGGTATTGCGGTGTTCAACATAATGAAATGCAGGAATAAATCACATCGTTGAATGCATCTTTAAGTGTAATCCCACAAGTAAAGAAAACCTCTCGTGTTATATCGCCTTGCTTTGCACATTAGATTGGGGATAAAATCAAAGCTTTTGTACTTCATCGCGTTGCTAGGGCATATTGTTTAAACGCGTGTACTGGTGGTAAAAGCCCGGGCGGACTCCTTTAATGAAATAATATCAGACTATAATATTTATAAGAATATGGAAATATAAACCGGAAAACCAATCACAGCAGAATATTACATTGTTTACCATGAAATAAGGAATCATATTACCATTTACCGAGAATTGACTACTGTGAAACCGAAAGAAAGATTTCCAAGACCTGAACTGAGTCAAACGATTTCGAGTTTCTCTTGCTGATTAAGTTTACAAGAAACTACTACACGTTTTGAAGAAAACGTTGTCTACAATGGCTACTTCTCCAACCGACGCCGTTCCAAATTGAACATGTGAGTAAGGATTCTAGTTCATCAACTCTAGAATCCTTACTCACATGTTCAATTTGCCTGGAGACTTTGAACGAACCTCGAACATTGCCTTGCTTTCATTCTTTTTGCAAAGTCTGTTTAGAGAAGTTTGTAAAACGCCATCGTGAGGAAGCAGTTGGTAAAGAGATTGAAATATTCAACTGTCCAACATGTCGGTCAGAATTTAATCTGAAACCAAAAGATGAAGTAGCAGGAATGGCGAGCAATCATTTTATCCGAAATATGTTAGACGTCATGGCGATTCAACGACGAGCAAAGGTTTCTAAATGTTCTCATTGCCAAAAGCGAGCCGTTAGCCGATGTACAACTTGTGAGATGTTCATGTGCGAAAAATGTTTCGCGTCTCACGAAATGTGGCCAACCCACAAGAAACACTCTGTGCTATCAATAAACGAGTTGAGTCAACCTGAGAACCAGGCAAAGATCAGAGCAAAACTCCACTGCAAGAAACATGACAACAAGACCCTTAAGTTCTATTGCGAAACATGCAAAGAACTGATCTGTAGTCATTGTATGGTCTTGAATCACATCAAACAAAATCATTCATGTCTCTCGGTTGACGAGGTAGCTGAAAAACAAAGAGCGGCATTAGAATCAGGCTGTGCCACTCTAGACGAGAAGTTATCTGAGGCCAAGGAAGCACTGGAAGCCATCAGCAAGGTCACACACTTCCTTGAAGAGAACGCCAAGAAAGTCAAGGCTAGAATCATCCAACAAAAAGAAGACATCTTGAAAAAAGTCGCGGAGAAGCTAGAAAAGATAGCTCAGCTTATGATTAACGAAGTAGACAAGATTTATAATGAAATGCACACAGATCTGAGCAAACAACAGAATGGCATAGAGAGTTATGTTGATAAGGTGAATAACTCAGTTGGTCTACCAAGGAGTCTTTTGGAGAAAGGCAGCATCGAAGAAGTACTTTCCTCTCAGAAGATGATTGAAGAAAATATTGAACATGTCAAGAATGAGAGTCCAAAGAACTTGAAGCCCGTGCATGATTGAATATGAAAGTGAGAGAATAGATGACTTGAATGTTGATGATATTCTGGAGAAATTGGGAGAAATAGGTAAGATCATAGAATGACATGATTACTGTTGTCAAGGGGGAACTTATTAAAGGGGAATGGGGCTTATTAGAGGGAGGGGACTTACTTATTAGAGGGAGGGACTTATTAGAGGGAGGGGCTTATTAGGGGGAGGGACTTATTAGAGAGGGGAGTTATTAGAGGGAGGGACTTATTAGAGGGAGGGGACTTATTAGAGGGAGGGGGCTTATTAGAGGAAGGGGCTGATTAGAGAGAGGGCACCTATTAGAGGGAGGGGACTTATTAGAGGGAGGGGCTTCTTAGAGGGAGGGGCTTATTAGAGGGAGGGGACATATTAGAGGGAGGGGACATATTAGAGGGAGGGGACTTATTAGAGAGAGGGGACCTATTAGAGGGAGGGGACATAATAGAGGGAGGGTACTTATTAGAGGGAGGGGCTGATTAGAGAGAGGGGACCTATTAGAGGGAGGGGACTTATTAGAGGGAGGGGGGCTTATTAGAGGGAGGGGGGCTTATTAGAGGGAGGGGGCTTATTGGAGGGAGAGGGCTTATTAAAGGGAGAGGTGCTTGGAGGAAGGGGCTTAATTTCTTTGGGTGGGGTGGGGGAGCAGGAGGCTAATTCGAGGAATGGGGCTTATTAGAGAGGGGGGGGGGGGCTAATTAGAGGGAGGGAGCTTATTCAATGTTCTAAGTCAGTAAGAAAAAATTCTGAAATCTAAAACCAATTGTTTTCTGCTGATTTTTTATTAATGAAGTTCATTATTGTAGACAGTGGTGTAGAAAGTCAATGATTATGGTCATAAGAAATGAGAATTTAAAGTTTTTTTAAATTAAATCATGTTACTGTTCATGTGTAACTTTATTTAGCTGATCACCTTATGCCTGGTGATTTATTGAGTGACTCTATTATTCTGAAATGGGAATCTAATTATATAAATCAAATGAAAGAATGGTTGGGTTATCAGTTTAAATGGTGTCTTTTTCACAGATGTTGTGACAATAAAGGACCTACAGTGACTTTACTGAAAGTTGGGGAGTATATCTTTGGTGGATATACAGACCAGAACTGGGGAGGTAAATGATTTAGAAACCATTTTAAAATAATTTTAAATAATTTTAGAGACACAGTAAGCCAAACAAATTGCTTTACAGCCAAAATTTCTCCATGTTATACCAAGTCCGCAGCAGACATAATCTGTCAGTCTGAAATAATCTTCCTTCATGAGTTTTGCTTTTGGAGAGAATGTTAACAAGAAGTATGTTTAAATAAAAGAACGCCTGTGGCAGGCCTTTAGAACAATTATTAAGATCGATATATCTGATAAATCTGGGATGTCTCTGTCATTGAATATACTGTAAAAAAACTCAAATAGAACAGATTGTTATTGTGTAAACATTTTGTATTTTATTTAAGGCGATGAATGGAAACGGTCCAACTCCTCGTTTTTGTTCTCACTACAAAATAAAAATAACTTGCCGCCATTTAGATCAATGGTTTATAGAAACAAGCAACATGCAATCTACAGCCGTCCTAACTACGGACCAAGCTTTGGTGGAGGTCATGATTTCTACATCAGTAATAACTCTAATCTCAATCTGGAATCATACTCCAACCTTGGCGCCACATATCAACCTCCCCCGGGATACCGACCTTACACTGAACAAACCAGATCTCTTCTGGCTGGAAGTTGCAAATTTACTCCAACTGAAATAGAAGTGTTTTACTAATAGGTGCTTTATCTTATGGAAGATGGTGGTCTGGGGTTAAGGTTTTCATTAGAATTAGAATTGCAATCTGGCTAAGATTAGAATTAGGATTAAAGTTAGAGTTATGTTAGGGTTAGGATTAGCATCAAAATTATATAGCATCAGGATTGGTGTTTGGATTAGAGTTATGCTTGGGGGGGGGGGGGGGGGGAGGGGGGGGGGTATACAGATCATTAAAACACGATCAAGTCGGGGTTTTTTTGTTTTTTTGCGGGATTTATATCCCATAAATCCCGCATTATAAATTCATAGGGATTATATATAATCCCTATCAATTTATAATTGCCCAATTCATAGGGTGCCTGCTACAACTATCTCGTATGGTAACGCCGGTATAGCGCCAACATACGAGAAGGGGAGCAAGGGTTTGCTTTTCGCTCCACGTAGTTTACGAGAGGAAGGCAAACCAATGAAAATCATCAAAATCTGTTGGTTAAGTCAGCAATTTATTACACTGAACGTTGAGCATAAAATGTGGGATTGATACTGCATCAATACGCATGCCCAATGCTGTAATGATAGATCTAGTAGTAATTATTCATACTAATTATTCAAACAAGCTTGTAGAAGTATGTGTATGTGTTCAATGAACCTTTACGTACTTATCAAGTTGTTTAATAAACTATTATTCAAAGTTGCTTTGGAGTCTTAGTTTATCATGCATAAATTATCTTTGATGTGCCGCGGTCAATAAATAGGTTATTGACCTTGCATATTGAATGACCTACTATATCGCTTTAAAACCACGTCTAGAATACCATTTTTTTGTTAAATAACGACAAATATCGTCTGTGTCATGAATAAACTAATGGTTATTACCCTCGGGCCTGCGGCCCTCGGGGTTAATAACCAGCGTAGTGACCTCGGTTTCGGTCACTAACCTATACTTATTTCATAAAGTCCCGTTAACATTTGACATAACAATATCCTTCGACACTCGGCAAATGCTATCTTTTAGAAAACCTTCTTCAATCGTGTTTTAAGCCAGATAAATACCTCCAACGTCGGCTTTAAGCCACGATTGTTATACTGTTGTATTTCTTATAAACACTTGGAAAAATGCGAAAATGTTGCCTTGTTTTAACTCATAGTTCCGTAAATCATTAAAATAAACTTACTTTTGACAGTTCATCTCTCATGTTGTCTATTTTCAATGAGTTAAAAGTTGTAGCGGCAATAGTTTCGAACGGCGTGCGACCCTAAAGTGAGGTTGGGCTATCCGTGATTTACCAAATAACGAGCTGGACTATTCTGGCAAGGTTATAATATCAAAATATTTTATTAATACGAGAAATATCAGACCAGAGCCCAGTTGAATAAACGTTAATAAGCCAGTTCTTGATCTCGACTGCGCATTAAAATAACGAGTTATGCATCGGGAGAAAACTTAATATTTCAATACATAACATCATGCTAACGCTGCAAGATTCATTTGCATTTAAACTTTCCAATTCGTTATACTGAATATTCGTCATACTGAATCCCACAGCCTGATGTTAGGAATTGAAGTAAGTTTTATCCCAGCAATCGCTGGCTTATTCCAGCCTAAGGGCCTGTTTATGTGGAGGCGAGTTACTCGGCACATGGCGGGTTCCCGCGGTCGGTAGAACAAACACTGTTTTTCCCACCGTTTATATATATATATTATTTTTTCCCCTCACTGTTTATATGAGACAGACGGGTAACTCGGCCTGGCGAGAACTCGGCACTGGCAGCCGCGGGATCTCGGCAAGGCGGGATAAACTTTCCCCATATAAACATTTTTACCCGGGTAACTCGGCATAGCGGAATGAATTTTCTATATTCGTTGTTTATGTCACTTTCGTTGATGATAATCATCTCAAATATTACAACCCGCCACGTAACTCGCTTTCATATAAACAGATTGTAAAGTTTATCCCGGCAAACCGGGTAACTCGGCTGACTGAGTAACTCACCTCTATATAAACAGGCCCTAAGTTCTAACGTTCGACGTGAAATCATTCAAATCAGACGCAATGCTCATGGTTGAACAAACCGGTAGGCAACGCTCATGGTTGAACTTTATAATCGCGCAACGCTCATGGTTGAAACTCGCTAATCGCGCAACGCTCATGGTTGTACTATTGATGGCGTACAGCTCATGATTGCACGAGTTTATGAACAAACCCATTAGCCATCCATCAGACGATTGGTTGGGTAACGTCATTACAGTCGGACCACGAATACCATTGATGCTTGGAAGCTGAGAATATCACAACAGTGATCTCTCAGTTTGGTGAGCGGATCAGGATCAACACGACCAGTCAACCTGATCCTTCTCCAAGCACCAAGGCACAACAAGCAGGAACCAGTCGGGGGACCTGTTACCCAACCTTCCAAACGCGTAAGTATAAAGAAGATCCTTCTGGCAACCGACCGACAGATATAGTGGAGGTATGGTGAAATTAGAAATTAGGCCAGACGTTAGCATTCTCGTCCCCAGAGCCTCTCCCGTGCTGGCGCGCGGAAAAGGCTCTGGGGGAATCCATATATCATCGCGATCTGATTGGTTGTTCAAATTCAAAGGCCTATAACGATGGAGCTTAGTGAATGTTTATAAACAAACAGTATTTGAGACACGAAAACTGACAACGAAGCACAATTCTAATCATAGTTCTAATCTGAACAATTTAATCGAACGTTTTTCAAAGCAATCAACCCAGAAGACAGACAGCAATTTGAAACCGATAGACAGCACACTGCAGGCTGTTCGTGCATGGTACATATTAAGAATCTCATTGAAATATACAAGTCAAATATAAACGAACGGTGCAAGAAATTAAAGAGAACTATTTAATGTCTTTTGCCCCGTCGAATAAACGCGGCGATGAGCCACTCTCGACAAGGATCTTCGACGAACGGAATCTACCACCATCAGAATTGTTCCAAAGTCAAACGAGTCAATACGAGACAGCCAAACCGCCAGAATCGAAAACGAAAGGAAAATTATGTTGCAAACAACTCCCAAACCGCGAACTTAAACGCATGCGCTTTAGAAAGAACACCAAAGAATCTTGGTGTTCCGGTTTTGGATTCCCCCAGAGCCTTTTCCGCACGCCAGCGCAGGAGAGGCTCTGGGGACGAGAATGAGACGTTAGCGTTTATGCAACTGGGTCCCTGTCTTTTATCAGTAATATATCATACACGAGAGTGTTTCCTCAGGATATCCAAACACCGAGAAATGAGGATGAGAAATTAGATGATATAGCCAGGTGTTTTTAATAACCTACGAGATATTTGGATATCCTGCATGAAGCATCTTTCCGAGAGTTTAATGTAAAATACCAGTGTGACGAATGCAGTGGAAATGTTCACCTCTATTTTCTCTTAGTATAAAATACTGATTTGTTCGACTGTTATATCAAACTCATGACGTATGCAGTGGGTTATTTGCATATCAAACAAATCTTATTTTCTCAAGAACGAAGTGAGATATGGAAAAACTGTATAAGATGTTACTTTTTCATTTTAAGAATTACTCCAAATAAGACAAACTTCACTTTTATTTCATAGACACTTAGTTAAACTTATTCTGTGATTTGTGATAAAATCCTATGTTATATTATCAGTATAGTTACGTTTAGACTAGAAATTCTTTGAACTATGTTACGTGTTTAAAACCCGTCTATAGTCCACTCTAGTTTGTATTTTTTACATTAAATATTTAAAAACTATGTTGTCTCGCTTATTATATGCAAACGTGAGTCTGGCGCTGTCATTGAAATGTTTTTTAGTTTTAAATGTGCTTGAATTGCAATTACTGCTCCATTTAAAGCGGTTGGCATACACCCGAGTAGCGTTCTGCGCTTACGACCAAACCTTGAAAAAGTGTTCAGTGTTCCTCGGATCCTGAATTTGCCGTAACGAATGTTGCTCAAAAGTGGTCAAATAGCAAGCTTGTATACCCACCCAGCCCAAGTAATTGAAATTTGTTAATAACGTGTATTTTAATTTCCCTATTAAATCTAAATTTTTTAAATTTCTTTTTTATTTAAACTTATTTTAAATTAAACAACATTTTCTCCACGAGCCGAGCTCATCGAGGGAGATCATGTTCCAAACATTACATAAAAATATGATATATGAGAAAGTGCATATTTGCACACAACAATAAAAATAGATCGCCAATTGACGTTATTGGAGGATTGGTGCCAAGCCACAGGGGGGATGCCACCCCCTGATCAGAGGTAACCATGGCAACCCCGCCACAGCCCACCTCCAGGCACCAGTCACACTGTCAAGCAGTGGAAATATATATACTTACCTTGCATTCAATCAGGAGTGGGTGGGTGGGTCAACACAGTGCAAGCAAGAATCCCCACGTATTAATTCAAAGAACAGCGCGCGCAAAACCAGTCAAGCTCAGACCACGCTGACAAGACTTTGATGAGCGCAAGTCAAGCTCAGACCACGCTGACAAGACTTTGATGAGCGCAAGTCAAGCTCAGACCACGCTGACAAGACTTTGAGGAGCGCAAGTCAAGCTCAGACCACGCTGACAAGACTTTGATGAGCGCAAGTCAAGCTCAGACCACGCTGACAAGACTTTGATGAGCGCTGAGATAATCCCCACATATCATCATGAATGACCGCTGACTAGCATTGTCTCCTTTTTTACCTTGCCTAAATTACATTTAGCCACATTTATATAAACAATTAAATGAAACAGCAGAATCAGTAGAATCTGTTTTTACATGGTTCTTAAGCAATATTTTTACACTGCATGTCCAACAGCGTGGTCCGCGTCACATTTCATACGCAACATAGCCGGAGGCTAATTGCGCTTTTTATTCAAATTCCCCTTCACCTCTCCATCGTTCATCAACTTTACACGACTAAACTCCAATGTGATTCTCATTAACTACACTTAAACCTATACAAAATTTAATCAATACGATGAATCGATATTAATCGATTGTTGACAACGATTAATCGATTACGAAAATGAACCGATGCATGGGAGCAGCTCTAGTACTAAATTAAATGTTTTTCAAATTACTATATAGCTAATCATATTAAAAATTATCATTCTGTATTTCTGAACTTCTACATTTTCTAACTTGTCTTTACACTACTAAATAACTAAGTATGTTTAAGTAGTAACAGTTGATATTTTACTTTAAACTAATTAACTAACACAACAAAATCTACCTAACTTCTGAAGTTGAAAAAAAACATAAACGTGTTTAAAAATAAGCCGTTAAAATGTCGTTTTTCAACTTCGTAAAAACATATAACAAACTGCGAGAAATGCCTCTTAACAGACTTCGGTTAAAATCAAATAATTTTCCAAAAGGCTTCTGGGGGAATCGCGTTTTCCGTTCGGAATATTTTTGAATTGGTGCTCTTCTTTTGAAATTTCTAGATCCCCTCCTAAGAGCTTTAGTTTGTGATGTTTTCTGTGTGCTGTTGCACTGTAAGTTCACTCTTACTCTGTAAGAATTAGAACTGGGATTATTTATATAGAGTTAGGGTTATAAGACAACGTTAATTTTAGGTTTGGTTGGGGTAGGATTTTGTTCAACGACATGACCTAGGTTCTTTATAAGCGTAAACAATTTAGTGCTGCGTACGTAGTGTTTTGGATAATAGTAAAGTGAAAAGGTAGCAAACTGCCGATATTTCAGAAACAAAATACTGACGTTTCGAGCGCAGTCATGCATCAGAGTTTACTTAAGAAAACTGATAAAGGGTACTACTCGAACTGACATCAGTTATTCGTTACTGTCATAAAAGGCTCTGCTGGAAACATCAGTATTTCGTTTTTAAAATCTCGTCAGCTTGCCAACTTTTCGTTTTATTAAGCCTGTTTTCCAGTCATCGCAGAAACTGGCTTGCAGCTCGCAGCGAGTACTTGCATCTAATTAGAAAGAACTCAGAGTGAAAAAAACAAGCACTGTGAGTTAATTTTAATTAGATGTAAGTGCTCGCATTGAGCTGCGAGCGAGTCAGTTTTCATTTCATATACACTTTAAGGAATACTAACGTTTTTAGCGTAGGTCCTTCGTCAAAGAGAAATTTGTACTGAAATAGAAATACAACAATATATACAATATTATTTTAAATTTCACTACACTATATACTCTCGCTCTGATAAAGGATCTTCGCTCAAAACGGCTAGACTTGCTTCGTGAGTATTTCAGCTGTACACCAACTTTTTGTAGTCAAACCGGATGTCCTCTTGCGTGCGACTTTGCATATTGATACGCGACATTGCAATTTTGATTGATGGATTCAATCAGGAACCTGCAAACGCTTTATCACGATTCCTCGATGGGTTGCCTTAACAATCGTTTTAAATGCCAAACTTTGGATAATACGAAATTCTACATAAAGTTAGAGCCATTACCTTCAAGTATAACATCGCATTTATGTGTTGTTCGATGTTCAATATTTTAAGCAACCCGTCGAGGAATCGTGATAAAGCGTTTGCAAGTTGCCGATTGAATCTGCCAATCAAAATTGAAATTGCAATGTTGCGTACAGTAAACACCCACGTGTAAGAACCTAGTGATTTAAGAACCTGTAGGCAGAAATTTTGGATTTTAATACCCCAAAATATAAGAACCTGTTTAGCCAACCAAAGCCACAAGGTTCTTATATGAAGAGTCACTTTGAATAATGAAACAGTGCTGTAGCCAAAATGTGGGACTATAAAATATAAATTTGCTATATATTTGGCCCTTCCATAAAAATATCATTACAGAAATTACATACATACAGTATAATCTCTCTATAACAAAGTGGTTTATATATCTGGTCATATAACAATAGCATTTCCCTTAAAGAAATTTTAAGAACCCATTAAGAACCTATTTTGCCTAAATTGTCAGTAATTACCCCAAAATATAAGAACCTCTTACACGCGGGTGTTTACTGTATTCCCAGTGTGGAGTAAAATCGTCTGGCGTTAGCCCAGAGTAAAATACGTAAGACTTGAGAGTCGAATGCCGCTTAGAAATGGTTAAGAGAAAGGTGTGAAAGTTAACTTTTTTCCCTCTAAAACGTTTTCCAGTGTAGATTTGTGCTTCATTCTAGCTCCTTGCATAGCTCTAGTGTCAGTGCTGATAATTGAAGTCTTTTTTTTACATTGGCAGCGTGTGTGTATCTGCCTTCCGGAGAAAAATTAGATTTACCGCAAAAAGTGCAAACTTAATCCAAATTAGAATTTCAGAACTTACTGGGACAAATATTTCTTCGCTCCTGAGAACTTTGAACTAATACTTTTCAATACTAAAGAGTAACACCAGGCAGTGGCGTCGCCACGGCGTGGACTGGGGTGGACATGTCCACCCCAGTTCTTTTCCAGATCGATTTCTTAATTTTTCCAAATCCGTGGAGAAAACATTGGGGGGGGGGCGAAGTAGTATTGAGACTTTTTTTGTTTTGTCAGTGGCGCTCACGGCTGTTACACTCCGGCGTTGGTGCATTTCATGAAGGGTTACATAAAGTACGCTCGGTCGGCGGTCGCATCCCCTCCGCTGATACGAAGTAATTAGGGCTCGGGCGAAATTTCGTAATCGCCTCATCGAGATAATATGGAATTATGATAAGATCGAGATAATATGGAATGATTTTGAGCGCATTTTATAATTATTATGAAAAATTCTATGAAAAATAATAAAATATATATTCAAAGTCCTAAAATGTGTTTTCTTTTGTGCATTTTTTTAGGACGTTTTATAACCTTCAGAATTCTGTAAAATCACCCCTCAAAGTGCAGGAAATGGCGTTTCAGGGACTCTAGATTCCAACATTTTTCGGGGGAGCATGGCCCCGGACCCCCCTACTGGCCTACAGGTTTGTCCACCCCAGTTGTATCACCCTGGCGACGCCACTGACACCAGGGCTGATGAAAGAACTAAAGAATAAAACACAAATCTACACCGCAAAATGTTTTAGAAAGGAAGACTTTTAGTTTTAGATAAAAAATTTAAAAAAAACCAACATTAAAACAATCCGATCTAGCAGTCATTGGCAGTCATGCTACTATTTAGTTTGACGTCATTATTCAAGATGGCGCCACTCGTGGTGAAATTAGCTTATACTCGCACATAATCTTTTTGAAAAGTAAATTATTTTTAAATTTCTTACAAGGCATTTTCAAAATAGACGAAGACGTTGACAACATTTTGATGCCAACTTGTTAAAATAGTCGGAGATCCCGATTTTGACATTTTCGATTGGATTTTGATATGAGCGTGCGTAATGTGTTATCAGCGGTATTACTCAGTAAAATACTTCTATTTCAGTTGGAGTCAATCTCGTTCCCAGAGCCCACGTTCCCCACCCGGGAAACGAGAGACTCTGGGATAATCCGTTTCAAATCACAGGATTCTTGTTATTCCAGTTGAGGTACGCATGCGTAAATATCCGAGCGGAATCTGGATAAGTATGTTCTCCTTGTTTGACTTTCCCCAAACAAGTCAATGGGGTTGCTGGCGAAGCTCGAATTACAGCATCTACACACATACGGCGAAGATATCGATCGCGGCAACGTCTTCACTGGAGTCTTGTCGTCCGACATCTTTGTTATTTTGGTTTTATTAATTCTACTTCCGGTCACTTCAGACCAACTCATGCTCACTATTCAGCCAATAACGTAACGATTTGAAACGGATTATCCCAGAGTCTCTCGTTTCCCGGGTGGGGAACGTGGGCTCTGGGAACGAGATTGAGTTGGAGTAAACTTGAAACTTCCAGCCAGAAGAGAAGAGACTTCAAGAGATTGGGTTTGGTCAGTGCAAGGTTGGTATCCTGGGGGTCGTTGATATGTGTCGCCAAGGTTGGAGAATGATAAATCAGTGATAACTCCAATCACAATCAACATCTGATTGTTGATTGTGATTGGAGTTACCACTGATGTGAAAATCACAACCTCCAAAGGTTGGTCCGTAGTTAGGACCGCTGATGATTGCATGTTTCTCGTGGTGAACGTCGCATTTGAATGCAGGTATGTCGTCTTTATTTTTTAACGAAAACAAAAACGAGGAGTTGGACTGTTTATAAACATCTTGACCTGAAATAAAATGTAAAACATTTACTCCATGTGCTCATCATTTTTCCTTTACTTCATCATTGACTTTAAAAAACATTTTAAACCAAAACAAAGAAAATTTTTAAAACAGTTCTGTCATTGAATTCTCTTGAATGTACAGTTTTAGCAGAACACTATAATTTTCTACATGTTTGATATAAAATACAGAAATATAAAAAAAAAATTCAACTTCTAAAAACTAAAGTAAGGTTTCATTTGTTTTAAACAAATGTGATATACAGTCCGTTCTGCGCATGTACGAAACTAATGTTTACATCTTTATTTACAAAAAAAAATACTAATACCTTACTCAAGATTGTAAGCTTTTCTTGGTTCCCATTCATTACTTGTACACAAAACAAAACATTTTCAGGAGAAATAGAAGAAATCCGAGGAGATATCCTTGCTGAATCGCTTGGTTTTCTGCCACGTTGTTCCCAACAGTTTACATTGAGCTGAGTACTTCATGTAATTATCTATGACTGCCATGTTTTGGGGACCACATTGCGGTCATGCACAGAACGGACTGTACATCACCTTTAAAGTGTATATTTAATACTAAATATATATGCTGTAATTACAATTAAATATACTATTATAATAATTTTTTTCACTACTCTAAATTATTTTATTGTTATAGTCAAAATGGAAATACCTTCCCACTTCTTCTTCTTTAGTAGAAAATTTTTTGTTGAAAATTGTACATATAAATAGTATAATTTAGCTTTAAATGGCATTTATTGATAATACAACATTTGGATATTTATCCCAAATTGATACCAACAGACGAATATACATCAAGAATTTGCGACTTTTATCACTAGACTTTCCTCACGCTTCAGTAGCAGCTACAGAAATACAGTAATACACAACCAACTACAGAAGTGGAACTGGGAAGGTATTTTCATTTTGACTGCAAATTTAATATTTTTTCTAAATTATCATGTGTGGTCCTGATTCAAACTTGAATACTAAACTATCAGGAAGTCGCTGCATTTTTCATTTTTGCAAAAAAAAATCAATAGTTCTCAATATTTAAAGTAATAATCATGGCATCTGATTAATCTGACATATATGTTGGCCTATAATAGAAAATACTTTTCATGACTTTTTGAATCTTGTGCTGCAACATATGCTGTTAACCCATTGCTGCCTAGGATGTCTGAGGGTTCTCCTTTTGATGAGTAAAATCATAAAGGTGTCATTTTTGACCATGAGTGAAACAATAAAGGTGTCATTTTTGACCAGCTCAGGCATGAATCCTGTATTTCATGATACTTTATGTATTTTATCTGCCAACAGACTAAAAATAAAATTTCAATTTTGAAAATGTAGAGTACATGACATCAAACTCTTCCACAAAGATAAGATCTCACTCCAGGATCAGGGTGGCATGGGTTACTTAAGCTGGCGGTCTTAGTACTTGGGAGCAGCTGTGCAGCCTATTGTAATTCCTGGGAAAATGATGATAAAAACTTTTTCACAATTACTGTACGTATGTTTTTTATAGCAGGCTTGGACTGGCCTACCTGCCAATGGCACATGCACCCCCTTTAGAATACCTCAACTGCGCCCCATGTACTATATTAATTTTGCTAAACTAGGTATAAAATAATATGGCTGCCCATTGCATGTTTGTTACTGAATAATATTCTGCTTTTTTAAATTCATGTCTTTGCATTATCTTCCAGAGACTGTTTGGCATTTGATATCAACTCTAATGTGTCGTTGCCTTCCTTCAGACTTCCTTCCAAAATTGTACAACGCGATGCTAATACTTCTCTTTGTTTCTCAACACTTCGTCAACCGAGAGACATGAATGATTTTGCTTGATGTGATTCAAGACCATACAATGACTACAGATCAGTTCTTTACATGTTTCGCAATAGAACTTTAATAAGGGTCTTGTTCTCATGTTTCTTGCAGTGGAGTTTTGCTCTGATCTAATTGAGTCAACCTGAGAATCAAGCAAAGAATCTTTGCTTGGTTCTCAGGTTGACTCAACTCGTTTATTGATAGCACAGCGTGTTTCTTCTTGCTATGTCTGTACCAAGTTTCATGAGCTTCGAAACATTTTTCGCACATGAAAACCTCACAGACCTCACAGGTTGTACATCGGCTAACGACTGGCTCTTGGCAATGAGAATATTTAGAAACCTTTGCTCGTCGTTGAATCGCCATGACGTCTAACATATTTCGGATAAAATGACTGCTCGCCATTCCTGCTACTTCATCTTTTGGTTTCAGATTAAATTCTGACCGACATGTTGGACAGTTGAATACTTCAATCTCTTTACCAGCTGCTTCCTCACGATGACAAAACGAATGAAAGCAAGGCAATGTTCGAGGTTCGTTCAAAGTTTCTAAACAAACAGAACACGTGAGTAAGGATTCTAGTTCATCAACTGGAACGACGTCGGTTGGAGAAGTGGCCATTGTAGACAACGTTTTCTTCAAAAAGTGTAGTAGTTTCTCGTAAACTTAATCAGCAAACGAAACAGGAAATCGTTTGTCTCAGTTGAGGTCTTGGAAATCTTTCTTTCAGTTTCACAATAGTCAATTCTCAGTAAATGGTAATATGATTCCTTAGTTTATTCATGCATAAATTATCTTTGATGTGCCGCGGTCAATAAATAGGTTATTGACCTTGCATATTAAATGACCTACTATATCGCTTTAAAACGACGTCTAGAATACCATTTTTTTGTTAAATAACGACAAATATCGTCTGTGTCATGAATAAACTACATGCATACCAGTACATGCGTATTAGACAGCACCTAGCAACGCGATTAGGTACAAAAGCTTTCTTTTTATCTTAATTTAACATGTAAAGCAAGGCGATATAACACAAGCGGTTTTATTACAGGTGCAGTTACACTTAAAGATGCATTCAACAATGTCATTTATTCATGCATTCATTATGTTAAACACCGCAATATATGAATATAACCAGTCTCACAATACCTGGGGGTATTACACGAACGAACGAAAGAACGAACGAACAAATTTAATCATATTACTGTACATCATGGTGACACATGAAAAGTATTTTACTGTTATTGCACTATCATCACCTCCACTATCACCACTATCATCACCACCACTACCATCATGATTATTACCACCATCATCAATCATCAACATCACCACCACTACTATTACCATCTCTACCACCATAACCACCATCTCCACCACCACCATTACCACCACCATTACCGCTATTACATGTAGAGACCTTAAGATACCCCAGGTTCAGTTTACGGGTACCACCATTTTTGTTTACTCGTAATATCTACCCGTTTTCCTGTGGTAGATCATGGTCTACCCGTACATATGACTACGGGTACGGGTAGATTACCCGTACCCGTAAACCGAACCCGGGGTTTCTTAAGGTCTCTATTTCAAGCAAACAAAAATGGCGTTACCCGTAAACCGAACCCGGGGTATCTTAAGGTCTCTTATGACGATGACGCGGTCGACTGGAACTGAGTAAAGTCCACAGAGAATGCATGGCAGGCTCTGGGAACTCACTGAATCGATGCTGACGTTTGCTGATGCTAAATATTGCTCATGCATGTAATTTTACTAGAAATACATGAACGCAACAACCCCTCGCCCGCTTTTACATGCTTTTTTGAAAGACCCCCCACGCACCCACCCATCCCCTGATTAAGATAAGCACTCCTGATATACAGCCAATATAAAAACAAACATATAAAAAAACAAATGATATTAAATACTTGGGATAATTATAGAATTTATGGATAGGATGACAAAACTGATTTAAATAATTTAATGAAAGTTGAACATATCAAAGCAAATTTTAGATTTCATTATTAAATTCTGGTTGTAAAAATTATATTGTTTTTAGGAGGTTTCAAAAGGGATTATTCTTAGCCAGCTTTATTGGCTTCCCTATATGCAGACATGTTTTGCAAAGGCAGAATTAATAAAAGTCAACAGCTAAAAAATTACATTTATAATAGAGTCCGAGGTAAAAAACAATTCAGTAGAATTGGATTCTAGAAAGAAGTATTAATTATACAATAAATACCCTGGTTGCTATGCGTGTTTTCATTGGTTGTTGACCATGATCTATTAGAGGACAGACACATGGTCACATCACATCACGTCAGCTGACTTGCTTTTTTCCCTTCTTCATGCCCCAAAATCCGGCAAGAGTTTCGACAAAGACCTTTTAAATTTTTATTGTATAAAACAAATAGATTCCATTTTTTTGTTGTCTGTTCAGTTATAGATGCACAGAAGACGTTATAACGTGGTAAGAACATCAGTGACCCACTCGACTGCGTCTCGTAGGCCACTTTTTTGTTCTTACCACGTTGTGACATCATCTGTGCATCTATAACTGAACAGACAACGGCAAAATGGAATCTATTTGTTAAACAGACAACGTTTCAGTCGAAAATTTGGAAATACAACCAAAAAAATCGCCAAAGCCCATGAGTATTTTATGATAATATAAAAAGCATGCAATGCCAACGAAAAACATCACGTCTACATATAAGCTTATAAAGGTAGTGTTTTAAGTTAGCTTTAGTTAAGCTGATTTATGGTTTGGACGAGCAAAGGGAAAGCACAGAAACGTGAAGCTGTATATTATTTAGGTTAAGGGAAACTTGAAAACAACAAGAATCCTACCGTTAACTTTAAAATGATTTGACCACGGAATGACTACAAACGGCGTTTGGTTTCTTGGTTTCTCTTCAAGATATACTAAACGGGTTGTTTGTGTCCTTCTTTTCTTCGTACTCCATTTCGTTTCGTTTAAATAAACGAAAGCAAAATACTATTTGTTTGAGCCACCTGTATCCAACAATTCTTACCGCGTGTCGGCGTGTGAATCACTCAAAATATCCCCTCCTGCTTTTTCTACACGCGTGTAAAATGACTCCACGCGTGTCGAGATTAGCACCCTCACCGAGCTTCGGGCCTTCGGCCCTACGCCTGGGCTCGGGGACAAAACTTTATTAGTTTTATATATATACAAAACTTTTATAATATTCAGGTTTTGCAAAACATTTTAACAGATGATTATTGTTCAGTTTTATTTTACAAAAAATAAACCTTTTTGTTTCTTGAGAGTATTAGTTATTTAATGCATTGATGGTTACTTTAAAATGGGGTTAAAAATCAGGCATTATATTGATGAAACTTTTTTAAAATTCACGAACCAGTTTTCAATAGTTAATTCGAAACTTGTCACCACTATCATTATCACCACTACCATCATAACCACTACCATCATCACCGCTACCATTATCATCACCACTACCATCATCACCACTACCATCACTACCATCACTACCATCATCATCACCACCACTACCATCATCATTATTACCACCATCATCAATCATCAACACCACCACCACCACGCACCACTACTATTACCATCTCTACCACCATAACCACCATCACCACCATAACCACCACCACCATTACCACCACTACCACCACCATTACCACCACCGCCACTACCACCACCACTACCGCTATTACCACCACCACCGCTACCACCACCATTACCACCACCATGCACCACTATTACCACCACCACAACCATTACCACCACCATCACCATTACAACCACCACCACCATTACCCAGGCCACCATAACCACCACCACCACCATCATCATTTATTGACATACTTTATTGGCCATACTATATCTTGTGATGTTGTTAACTGCAGAATATGCGTTGTTTGGAGGTAGGTGCCGTTGGTGATCAGGCTAGTCAGCAATCTAGCCTTGTTAGCAAGCAAAGTAACTGTAAGTAATTGGGCCATGAGCAAATAGCCAGCAAACTAAGCAATAGCAATTAGGGTAATCAGAGAGGCAATAGTGCTTTTGCCATGACAACTCTGCCAAGGCAGACCACCAAGACGGTCAGTCCCTTCAAGCGCACGACAACAAGTTGTGCGCCTGAAGAGGAAGTGCCTTGGCAAATTGCCATGGCACTATCTCCAACGACTGACCGCTGTCCAACGGGCCACACGCGAAGAAGATAGACGAAGGAACAACCTCGAAAACTAAACGCATTTATTAAGTCGCACTTAGCAAATTATTTTTGCTATGTTAGATAACAAAGTGTGAGGAGTCCGTATATAAGATAAGTAGGTGGTGCTGGTCCACCGTCCCAAAGTTTGGATCAGGTGCTCCGGGACCCCCGCTAAAGCCGCCGACGTAGCCGCACCAATTCGAAAACTGTGGCTCCTAAAATGACCGGTAATACCAGCTGCCTCTAACAACTTGCGTTAACACTCCATGAAGAAAGCGCGTGTAAGTGGGAGACCATTAGATCGAATAAATAGAGAACCAGAGGCACCACCACGACGATCCAGGTAATTTAACATGGCTTCGATGGGGCATAACGGTGGGTGACCTATCCCAAGTGTAATGACACAACCTTGGCGAAACGGGTCGGTTTTTGACACTTTGATTCGGACTTGGTTACACGCCGGGTTATAAACACGGTCAACGGTAATGTCATTCACGGAGAGATGAAGAGCTGAAGAGAAGCTGGCGCCACTAGGCAGGGTAAACTCTGAAGATCGTAGAAAGCCGAAATACGCCAAACAACAAGCAGCCCAGAATAAAATGTCGTCGTATACCGCAGAATCGAGGCGAGAGTAAATAGCACGTAAGATATCCAGTGTGATATAGGCAAACGTTTATCAGGCGAAGTACCCTTGCACCGCTTAATACCTTTGATAACGCGTTGTAGACGAAGGCAATCTTTCAAAGGATCACCAAAAGCTTGTTCAATATGCAGAGCTCGGACTGCAGAGGGATAGACTAATTTGATCGTAGCAGGTTTTACATCGGCGGCCAACCACGTAGCATAAAGACACAGCGTCCATTCGGTATATAGCTGGGAGCGGGGAGCCGTTAGTGTTTACCCGATTGGTATCACGGCAGAAATGTAAAAACGACCGTTGGGCAGACGAGTACGTCCTGTGGGTCGACGACGCCAAGCCGTGTTTCATGTAATTTTGACATTGTAGTTCTAATTCGCGGGATCCAGTCGGTCCAAGAGCCAGTCCGGAATTGGGATTGGCAATGGAGCACAGTCGGGTGCAAGTTGGTGGAACGCCTGCCAATTAAAACGAGAAAGTGCGTCAGCAACGAGGTTGTCTGAGAACCCCACAATTTAGCGGCTAACACAACAGGAAAAAACTCTTTATAGGCGATGGACAGTGGGACCTGCGATGGTAACCACTTGTGAATAAACCACTGCTGCTGATACACAGCACCGTAACCGATAGGTCCGGCCGCGTTCGAGGTAACATGTAGATCAGCCAATGGAACGAGACCTTGGGAGGAGGAGGAAATTGGTACGATTCCATCACTCAACAAAATCACACCACCACTGAAGATCAAGCCGAAATTCTACGTTAAGACGAATCGGATGATTACGACTGCGGAATGCGCAAAGCAAATTGATCATACGGCGTAGAAAGGTACGTCCCGGCCAAACGACTAAGCACGCGTGGTGGAGTTTCCCGATTAGGGATTCTAGCTGCGTCCTCGTGCACCATTTCCGCTGCCTCCATTCAACGAGGAGTTGTTTGAGAGCCGCAAGTTTGGCCCCAGGTAGGCGAGCGATCTGGTGGACAGAATCAAGCTCGATGCCGAGAACAATTAGACACGTGGTGGGACCTACGGTTTACCGGGGTGTAAAGGTAAACCTAAATTCTTACAGACCGATGGAGCAACTGCTAAATTACGGGCACAGAGGGGCGACTGTGGAGGACCAGCAGTTATGAAATCATCGAGGTAATGCAAAAGATCAGGAATAGCGTAGTTGCAGTGCAAAATCCATTCGACAAGATCAGCCACCGAATTGAAAATAAAGGGGCCGAACGTAAGCCAAACGGTAAGGTGAGATCGACGTAAAATTTGCCTCGCCATTTCATGCCACATTCCGATAAGCACTTTGAACGTCGAACTTGGCCATCAAAGCCCCCCGACCAAGTGCCGTAACCATCACGACTACATCGTCGAATTTAATGTACTGAAGCGAAAACAGTTCCGGATCAATACCATCATTGACTCTAACCCATGTGGGGAGGAAAGATCCAAAATCAACTGCCACTTTCCTGGTTGACCAACTTTCGGAATAACACCGAAACCGCTAACGTGTAATTCCGCAACTGGAGGATTATGAAACGGACCTGCGACCCGGCCCAAGGCGACTTCATTATTTAAATAGGCATCCACAATCTCAGGGTGCTCATAGGCTGAAGCTTTGTTCTTACGTGCTGAAGTCAGAGGAAAAGAGGGGTTGAACCCAATAATTGAACGAGCAATGCCGTTGAGAACATAATCCACCTTCAAGCGGTCCGGATGTAGTTGGAGCTCGGTAGTAACTGTTGCAAATTAAGTGGGGAAACCCGCGAAACCGGAGGCAGGGAGCCTAAAAAAATAAGATTAGAAGACCAAGCGGAACTAAGGCTGAACCCCAACCAACGATAGCCTACAACCCAACATGGGGAAAGAACCAAATAAAACGGATCCGCTAGCAGAACCTTCGAGTGACGCGATAATTATGGTCAGCGGCGACTATGTACCCCGCGATTGACAATCACGTAAGTCCTGACTGTGCGGAAGACGCTTGTATCTGTTGTTTATACGGAGATTAAGCTAACTTTAACCATTTCACTAATCATTCTTGACGTGTTCGACGCGGGAACATAAGCAATGGAAAGGTGCTACCATGCTACTATTGAGTATATAGGCTATACGGCTAAACTGGTATCTGAATTACCGGTTGCAACGTGCCAAGAATTGGCAAGAATTCGGGTGCTAAGCCTGAGGCTAACCATATATAAGACTAGAAAACCGCATTATTCGAACGAACGGCGCACACCTTAACAAGATAACCTATTTTTCATTACCCCC
Organism: Paragorgia papillata; assembly: GCA_035771165.1. Taxonomy (NCBI): domain Eukaryota; kingdom Metazoa; phylum Cnidaria; class Anthozoa; order Scleralcyonacea; family Coralliidae; genus Paragorgia; species Paragorgia papillata. Next base: position 161,510 of record JAWNZC010000433.1, on the reverse strand, counting down.
CAACATGCAGCTACCCTAGGGCTCCCCTCCCCCATCTAACTATCCGCGATCCCGGATATGATAACAATAAGTACCGACGACAGAACGTCTGCGAGCAAGCCAATTAGAATGATCAGACCGGACTAATTTAAGGTAGTACTGGAGTCTCAAGTCGACTCTTGCGATCTTAACAGTTTTTGGTCAGTTGGAAGATATAGTAATAAGTTTGTATGCCACGTTTTACATCGCTGTGTTCTATACTTTTCGAGATTTCGGCGATCAAACTTTCGTATCTAAGGGCGAATGTTCGCGCCAAAACAGAAGATTAAGGCTGAAAGACAATGTTTGCTCTCCTACAGCGAGTTTTGACAGAATTTTACACCTTGAGATTCGTGTTGTGATTTGATATGCGGCAATCGTCTAGCCATTTTGCCCTTTTCTCCAAGGAGCACTTGTCCTTGGAGTAATATGGCTGGTACATAATAATTGAGATAACTTTATTCGTTTTCTTTCGATGTCCATCCAAGGGAGACAAGCTTCTAGGTGCTGAAATTCATCATGGACCCGGACCAACCGGTACGCCGTACGCGCAGCCATGTCGCGTGAATATTACTTCGCAAAGAGCAATCAGCAGGATGTAACCGAATATAACATCTTGACATGTCATCACTAAACACCCGACGTGTCGTTGCAGGGGCGGATCCAGCTATATTTCTGACCGTGTCAGGATAAGGTCCACGCACAACTAGGGGGGTCCGGGGGCATGCCCCCCCGGAATTTTTTTGAAATTTGAACCCCGTAAATCGCATTTCCGGCATTCTGAGCTTCGAATTTGCTCATTAACTTTGCTATTATTATACCTATATTGCGAACTAAAAAAAAATAAAACACGCAAAAAGTATGAAATTTATTTATCAACATACCCGTTTGTTGAGTCAATGGTGCAACATCAAATGATGATTAATGATTTTGTAATAGCTGTACAGTAGTAGCGAAGCATGCTCCCTTGCACACTTAATTTACATATACAATTTGCATACATGTATACCTTGTGCGTATTCAAAACGATAGATATATTATTTAGATTAATTCTCACCTTACGGGTAAACAAAGCAAAGATCTATCCAACTGGCTCTTCGGAAATTGAAGCTTTGAAAACTCACAAGTTCTCACCGTATTTTGTCCATCAGATTCATCTGATATAAACAAAACCGCACGCTGTCTTTCTTCTGCCAAGACGCTTTCGCATTGTTGCCTCAATAAAACCAATTCTTCGGAAATATCCTCTGGTGAATTTAAGCGCCCAAAAAGTTGAGTAAGCTGTCCCAAAACATCAACCTTCGCTTGGAAAGCCATTCTTGTTCGAGGTCGAACAACAAGATGAAATGTGCTATTTGAAATTTGAGTCATTTGACGAAAAGCTCCCGATTATTTACCGATTGTAGCTTCTTGGTACTATTGCGCAACAAAAACATGGCTACCGTGGCTCACCGTGGCTCAAAACTCAAATCCTTGCGCTGTGATTGGCTTGCACCCCTCCACCGTGGCTCAACTTGCTATTTTTAGTAACGTAAAGCCCGCTGTCCTTGGCTCAAAATCGCGGTTGCACTTTTACGACTTCGTTCCGAACGTAAGGGCTGAGTTCGGAAAGCTTTCGGAGAGTTGTCGTAGAAATAATTTGATTTCTCAATTACCCGTAATTATTTTGAGACTTTGATGAAGTTTAAATAGTTTTTAAAGGACTTACATGTTGATTTTGTTGAAATTATAAAATATAGGTAATCTATTCAAGTTTAAAGTAAATTAGTGGAGTTTAAGATAACCACCGATTAACTGTGCGTTTCTGTGGAGGTCGATCAAGATTTTTTTTAGATCACAAAAATCTGACCGTGGCTTTAGCCACGTTCGCACCCCCCTAGATCCGCCCCTGGTTGCCAGGCTATTACGATCTAATTGGTTAATTCATTTTCGCGCGGAATTTTTCCAAGCCAAAAATAGGGGTTACATTACTTATTCATCCTTTTAATGGGGTTATGCAATAACCAAGGTTAACAGCTAGGTAACCAGGCTTCGATACGTCAGCACGTCACGTGGCCGAGGGGGGCTAGGTAAGGTGAGCGTGATAGAGCATTGGTATCAGTTATCGTGTTACGCGAAGCAAGACCGACTGGAGGAAAGCAAAATCTTTCTTTTTTTTCCCCTTGATTCGTTGTTTCACTTGGTTCTCCTACTCAATTATGTTCTCTTAAATTTCCACCAATTGTTAATTGGTGTGAAGGTGTTAGTTCTTCGGGGGGTGGTGGTCAGCTCAAGATACCACTTGCATGGATCTTATCCTGAGTCCAAGTAACAGTATTCATCCCAGGCCACCCCTCGGTCAGCTGAGCTAACACCTAACCATCCAAACGGGTAAGTATGGTGGAGTAAGGTGTTAATGGGGGTAAATTCTAAGTATTAGCCACTGGCCATTCACTGTTGGCTCACAAGAACATAGAATAATCGTGCTCCATCGAGTTTACAAATCTGGCGTTCTGATTGGCTGAGCTACCATTGTCTATTGGTGATAGACCATGGTAGCGTTATCCAATGATAAACCTTCTTATAGCTGGAATACTCTTATTCTAACCAATCAGAAGCCACGGCATATTCACGCCACGAGCAAAACCTGGAAACTAGGCTAAAAAATCAAACATGGCGTCTGCTAAAATTTTTGTACGAGTGAAGAAAACATCGGGTCTAAAGTAATGGAAATATATTCAGTTTGACATTTTCGGATAAGAAAATGAATTCGCGCTTATGCCTATGGAGTATATTTACACCAAATTTGAAGCAAAGTAGTTACAATCTTGTGTTTTGTGAGCGATTGTTTACCATACGCCATCGATCTGCTCTGCATTATCTATGGGAAGGCTTTTGGAAACAAAAAGGTAAAAGTCGTAAAACTATCCGAACATTTAGAACAATGTTTGATAAGATTTCTTTACGTTAAAGAAAAGTTGTTTATGGTTGATACTAAAACAATTAGACAACTCGTCCTCGTTGTCTAATTGTTAAATGGAGCACGCACAGTAGCCAATCAGAAACGCCGTCGTATTACATCTATGTTATAAAATGAATTGTTTTGGAGTAACCATGATTTACATATCTTTTTCAAATTTTAAACTTGGATTTTGAGTCGAGTAAATTTGACTCATGACTATAATACTGCTTAGCAACGAATTTTCTTTGCAAGAGCGACACGCATGCATGCAGAAATCACGAATACTGGGTGTTTAGTTACCGTAGACATACCGATATTTGTTGTTGCAATATTACAGTCGCACGGCTATAGCAGTAATGCAAGTATGCAAATAAAAAATTTATTGTAATCATATCACGTTTTTGGTTTAAGGACGTTTGATCACGATAATAATTGATCTAAAAATATAAAGACCTTCGACTAGTTAAAGTCTGCTAATGTAATTTAACATAGCCAAGACAAGATTTCCCGTCTTGAATTGAACGAACCAACAACCTTGATGACCTTACCTTGTGAAGCGGAGTGTTGGCATCGATGCTTCGCTGTATTACGACCAACAACTATCTTTGACAACTCACTAAAACATATATTCATCCGAGGAATAACCCATGGCTTTAACTGAACGAGCGCGCGGCCATACCTATTTATCAATTATCCTTGTTAATTAAAATCATGGCGAAACTGGCGAAGCAAGAAGTATATCGCTTCGGTTTTTGTCGAATTCGTCTTTAATCGTCGTTTGGATCACTTTCCTGTGAGCTGGTATGTTCCTTCTCTGATTTTAGACCATTATCGCTGATAACCAATGTGTAGAAATGCTATAATACGAAAGTTTCCTCAACTGAGGGGCACGATTTCAGCTATACGCAATGTAAAACTTAGCTCCAACTCTCTTGTAAATCACTCGAAGTCTCGAACTTTAATTGTATAGTAACTAGAGGTTTATCTTTATCATTTAAAGTCTGAAATATGCTCTTTCTCGTTATCAAACGAATTGTATTATGCATAAGATTCCCTACTCGCAGGAAAGGCAAGTAGGACGGAAACTCGTTAAATACAGTTCTCAAATCATTAATAATTCATAAGCAAAATACAAAAGAAATTAATGTTTAATCAGTGTTTTGAAACTGGAGGAAGAACCATCTTGAAAGCAGGTGGCGGATTTGAATATCTCCCAGGGGACAGCGGGGCTGATTGAAATATTCATTTCAAAAGTACTAGTACTTTGAAATATTTCAAGGTACTAGTACCTTTCAAATAATTCAAGCTACCTTTTCGTTCAAAAATATACCCAGTCTAACAAAAATATACAGAGTAAAACAAATTTAACAACACGTTTGCAATCAAATATTATTATACTCACTTTAACAAAAATATGACACACCTTTCTAATCACACTAGTTGTGGTAATTTATAGTTACAACGCAATTATTCATGTTAACAGGCTGATTGTTTGTCTTTCTACCACTTGCCTCATTCTCAACTTTGTCAAAACTTTGCCCTTCCCAATCCACATTAAGCAACTCATCACTCCGCAAGTATAATCTTCCATCAACGCTTCGAACTCACAATTGAAGTCTGACGACTCGCTCCGCTCATTGCAATCGATTTTATCTTCGAATTTTAACACTTCGTTTTCATTCATTAAAGAATCTTCAGTTTTGGGAGGACCTAAGACTTTCGAAACGCCTAATTCCTGTTGCAAACTCGGTCTCTCATAGTGGAACAAAGCATCCGACGTATGGCCAGTTCTACTCCGAATTAGCTCCTCTTTCTCCTTCTCGTTAAATAATCGAGATGCACAAGTTACACGCAAACAGTGACTTGTCCGTTTCTCCAAACCACCTTTCTCACACAACAAAGGAACAATGTTGTTCAAACTATGTATTCCAAGTGGAATATTTTTCAATTCGATTTTGTCAGTATAAGCTTGGAAATAGAAGGCACTACCTTTGATTCGCAAGCACTCGACTAGCTCTAAATATTGTTGATAAAGTCCAACAAGACAACGAGTATGCTCTTCTCCCTTGAAACACTTCTCGCAAATATGCTTTATAACTCTAGCATTTTTCTTTAAATCACACAATCCACCCTTATGAGTTTTAGACGAATTTTCTGTATACTGAATAAAATGATTGCCAACTACGAAATCTCGGGGTCTTATAATCCTATGCTCCCCCGCTCGTAACCCGAAAATTTTGCCATTATAGAAGTATATGGTATTCATTAACATCTTAGCTGTACTGTTCCCAAGAATTCCTTTTTGCCACATCATTTCTTCTTCCTCCACTGTAAAACCTTGCTTCTCCTGTTTCAAGTTCTTAATCCCTTCCCGATGAACATCTTTCATTTCGGCATCTAAAATTTGACGCAATCCAGCAAACCTGTAGAAAAAAGTAGACAAATTATATAAAAACAAATGTGATTACTATAACGTGCACCTTAGATGAAAGCAATATGTTCAACAACGCCTACCGGCTATCAATCTTGCTCAGCATAATTATTTCTGTCCGCCCATTCCTATCCAAATGTCGCTTCAGTGCAGCAATTATTTGATATAACGTCTTTCCTGGATATCTCTGTCCTTTTTGGTCTCGTACTTCTTGCACAAACTTTCCCAACCAAAAGTTTATCGATTCTGCTTTCATTTCATTGAACGCTACATCTAAATCTTCAACAATGTCAAGTTTGGCTAATCGGAGACAGCTATATTCCTGAGAAGAATGTGTGTTATCTCGTTGGCTTTTCCAGTGTTCAAACAACTTGACCGCCCATTTATTCTTATACTCCGTCGATTTCGGAACGGCTGCAGCTAAAATTTTACTTTCTTCTTCAAGGCTTCGAGCTCGACAAAAACGTTTATTTGGCTGAAAGACAACATCTTCATCGTTCTCTTCCATTGTCACGTTGCAACGCTATACTCTATGACTAACCTTAACATGCAAATTCAAAACCTCATTTGCAAAGTATTCTATAAAAGTATTCTAGCGTATCGATGCTCAAATTTTTACGCCCCTAGGGAAATTAAATACACTGTGGTGAGTTTGAGAAGTCAGTTCAAATACTCGACGTCGGACTTTACCGGGATTCCAAAGCCCTCGTGCATTAAAAAGGCTCGCCTTTGGCACGCCTTTTCAAAAAGCACTCGGACTTTGAAATCCCGGTAAAGTCCTCCGTCTCGTATTTGAACTATTACTTTAAAGCCGGTTTTCCACTAGGCGACTTTTTTCGCGCGAAGCGACTTTTTCTTTTGTCTCATGAGCTCTGAGCTGGAACTAATCAGAAATCTATTGAATTCGAACAAAAGAAAGTAGCTTCGCGCGAAAAAAAAAAAAAAAAGCCGGGAAACCGGCTTAAGTCTAACTAAAGTATTAGAATAGAATCGCACATATTTATTGTATTTTTATCGAATTAAACGTGTAATTTATTTTGAAGAAGAACCGAAGCAATTATATTTGGGAAATTTGACATCATTGGCGTTGAAAGGTGATAAACTGGACAAATGTTTGCTTACGCGAAGTTTCTGCCGAAATCTGGTGATTTGACCGCTTATTAAGAACCAAAATGTTAAGATAATACCTCTTCACTCAACTTCTGGACTGCGTTTGTTGTTGTTGTTGTTGTTGTTGTTGTTGTTGTTGTTGTTGTTGTTGTTGTTGTTGTTGTTGTTGTTGTTGTTGTTGTTGTTGTTGTTGTTGTCACATTATCCCAAAATCGACAAACAGCCGCGTCCCGTGTCTGCCACAACGGCGTAGCGACCCCTCAGTTGAGGATTATTAGTAGCGTTTCTACACGTTGGTTATCAGCAATAATGGTCTAAAATCAAAGAACGATTATAACATAGCTTTGATATAGCAACGTTTTTGATTGGCTGTCGTGCGTGCTTCATAACTCGATGGAGCACGGCAAAAATGCGCGGGGAAAAAATTCAAAACAAAACTGAGTTTTAAATTTTTTACGGCCTTTTATATTATCAAAATACCGAGTCATTTAATTTAATTGAGTAATAAAGAACAACGACCCAGAAGACATAAACTGGGTCTGGGTAACCGAGTTTAAACTGTCCTTTTGGTTGGATTTTAGTGAACAAAAAAGACTTGGCTCATGGTTTAGTGTGCTCCATCGAGTTATGGATGCACTGGGGAAATTGGGAGAGCACTCAATGCTTATGGCTCGCCTCCATATAACCTTCAATTAAATTATAACTTTCACAGTATTATAACTTTCACGCAACTGAATTAACCATAAAAATTCGTAGAGATTTCGCCTCGTAAACTCGGGACTTCGTCAGACAGAGTTAAGGATTTAAAAAAATAGAATTCACGATGAGGTGACATTTGTCACAATGATACGACGATCCTTAGTTTTAAAAGGGCCATCACGAATGTTGTTCACTTTTTAATGACCGTAAAAAAATTTCAACGAAAAGAAAGAAGTACAAAAATACATGTCATGTTTTATGGCTTCGCGTTTGCACCAAATAGTTTTTAGCCACAGTAAATCAAAATATAGTCTGGATAATAGACGGTCCTCATCGTGCACAAATATTTTGTTTTTCGCTTATTAATATTTCAATAACACGGTTGAGTAATAGAATTCAAACGCTGCTATTTGATGGATGCTCATTTATACTAAAAATAAATTTTTCTCACCATGGACAAGTTTGCATAAACGCGTGAACTAAAAGATAGACTGACAACTGTGACTTTCTCTCTAAGTTTCCAAACCATTTGCAATTAACTAAATGTTTTAGCGAACCCACAAGTTGAGTGAATACGAAGATAGCGGAGTAATGTCAGCACCATGAGCGGGGTTGTAACCGAAATCCGCGTACTGCTTTTGGTTATTTCCACCAAACCTTGCAACATTTACTTCAGTTATTCCAATACCATGATCCGCTCTAGCACAGCCACTTCCTCCGCCTCCTATCATTAACACTGCTCCATCAGCGTCCCAGTGACACCAGAAACCAATGTAGTTGCTGCTCTGAATATCACTGCTACAGCTGTGCTGTTCAAACCCAGCTGTGCTCTTGTACTGACCACCATAACTCACTCGGCAACTGCCCAGACACTTGTTACTCGCCCAAATTGCTCCGTTTCTGAAGTTTCCATAGCTGGTGATTTTCTTTCTAAATGTATTCCCCTCAAGGCAGTTGTCTATAGTTCGAAGCAGTGCTGTATGAGTGGAGTCATCACTTCTGGTTATCTTTATTTCCTCTCCAGCGATTTTCCAAAACCCTTCAGATATCATGTCCTTATTTTCACCAGGGTTATTTGTAGCACCGTAGTTCGACACTCTATCATACCACATGCTATGTCCACTTATCCAGTTCTTTGAATCGCTGTTGGAAAATCGTGCTATAAGAGTCCATCCAGAAGACATGTCACAATACACCTTTAAAACAAAACGATCAGCTATACATATATACAAAAACGTTTTTGTGTCTACGTTGCTATAGCAACGCTAGACGTTATGCCGTAAAAAGATATCTGACTATATATTGTCACTTTTGTGACGTAATAGGCTGCCTTAGTATCGGATTCGTCGGTGCGCGAAATGTTCGCAGCGAATGAAGCGAAGGTGTGCCGATGTAGTAACGAAGTAAGTAACAGGCTAATGTGATCTAGTGGGGACAGGCTTTCGCTTCATCCATCTTGTCTACGGTAATACGAGTTATTTCGTTGATTTTGGGAAGATTTTATCAAGGTAAGCAACCTTACAAGTGTCACATTAACGTTAATCTATATGAAACTTGTGGATACACCATGTGAATTACTGTATTAAAATTAAAATAAACCGTTTTTCATATGATCAGAGCACTGACCAGTACATAACATGCGAGGTTATATACAGGTCATTAGATAAGAGTCGTTTGGAAGGAAATATATATCTGCGGTAGTTTCGGTCTCAACTCCGTCATTTTGTCCTCAACTCAGAAGCACTTCACCCCCATCTCCCACAGTCCACGGTCCCACTCAAAGTGGTCTCTTCTGCAGCTCTATAAAATGCAAAATACTGCTAGTTCTGGCTACAGTCTTTTTGTATAAAGACAAGTTGTACTCAATGTACTGTGCTGTGTTGTGTTGTGTTGTGTTGTGCAGTTAAGTTATAAAGGCTTGCAGCAAGACCTGTTGAGCACCGGGCTAGTTGAGCACCAGAGTCTACAATTGTTTTGAACACTATAAATTACAGTAGGACGACACGCAAGTTTGAAGTTTTTCACGAGGTTTTTCATTTTCTGTACCACTGTTATATATTTAACAATTAGACAACGAGACCGAGTTTTCTATGAGCTGATAGACAACGAGGTGAAGCTGAGTTGACTATCTGCTCGTAGACAACGAGGGTGAGTTGTCTAATTGTTTTAGTATCAACCATAAACAACTTTTCTTTAACGTAAATAAGTCAAACATTGTTCCAAATTTTCAGGTAGTTTTACCTTTTTGTTTGCAGAAGTCTCCCCATTTAAAATGTAGAGTAGCTCGATGGCACATGATAAACAATCGCTCACAAAAAAACGAGATTGTAATTACTTTGCTTCAAATTTGGTGTAGATATACTCCATAGGCATAAGCGAATTCATTTTCTTATTCGAAAATGTCAAACTGAACAATTCTCCATTACTTTCGGGTCAATGTTTTCATGATTTCATCACTCGTATATAAATTTTAGCGGACGCCATGTTTGGCCTAGTTTTCAGGTTTTGCTTGCAGCGTGAATATGTCGTGGCTTCTGATTGGTCAGGATAGGAATATTCCAGTTATAAGAAGGTTTGTCATTGGATAACGCTACTAGTGGTGTATCACCAATAGACCACTAGTAGCTCAGCCAATCAGAATGCCGAATTTGTAATAGACCACTAGTAATTGGTTGATACTAAATATATATATATATATATATATATATATATAATTACAATATATATTTATATTGAAAGAAAATTTGGTTTTTGCTTCATGGTACAGCACCACATGGCTTACATGAAGTACCTCCACAAAGTTGGCCTATTGGCACAGTTTATCGATTTATTATACTATACTATTTGCTTACATATATAATTGTGTAACTGTGTATATAATCAAGCACTCTAACCAAGCAGTCAATTTCTTTAAAAATGGATTAAAGAATTAAACTCTCAGTAAATGCTCCTGCCATGATTATAATTTTGTTTCATACATACTTTCATATTTCTGATTTTTTTTTGTTTTCTGTTGTAGTGGGTGTGAGTTCATAGCTTGTGACAGTTGTCTCACAGGAACCATTGTGTTTGTGCTGATGTTATATTTGCTGTGATATTGATTGATATTGATCACACAAAGCAAGCTGTTGTGCTTGTTGAAAAGCTAAACCAGCCATCATAGTCATTTGCCCAGTGATGGCAAATGACTCACCCTAAGGCAAACAACTTAATTACCAATTAAGGCAAACTTGTAACCAGCCTGTTTAGGCAAACGACTACATATCGATATTGCTGCTACTGTATTTTACTGGAGTCTACTTGTAGTATGCTATATTGTGTATAATCTTTTAAAAATTTTAGAATCCTCTTAAATATTTATGATTTTTTGAGTTATTGTTGTTTTGTATATTATATTATATTGTATATGTTGCATATATTACTAAGAACGGTAAACAATGTTAAGTAAAATCCTTGACGCAGTATTTCTGCATGTGTATGTAACAAATTTTTGTATGCTATATTAGTCAGATATCAACAAACATTCTGAAAAGTTTTCAGGCCATTTCCTGTTTTAGTACATTGCCACATTATGGTGTGCTCCAATGTTATCTAAGTTATTTTAATAATACTGTCACTATTTTTGATAAATTAATTATATTAAATTTTAATATATAATTAATTCTGATTTTTCTCCTGGTGCATGTGATTTAGTGGATTTACTCACTAAAATATTGGGTTATTAATTATTTGTTGGCAAATTCTTGCAAACACCGTAGTTGTTGGTTAAATTATATGCATTAGAAAAGATATCCAATTCAATATTGTGCATAGAGTCCTAAACGTGTATGCGTGTACGCGTTGCGTACCTATTTTTTAATTAACCCCCTCACAATCTCATCTTTTGGAGAAAGGTCAGCAAACTTTTTATAAAAAGTTGGTTTTATATAAGGTTGGTTTAAAAATTACTGTTTATTCCTTGTGAACTTGTCGTCTTGAGATAAATAAGATAAGTATTATATACAATGTGAGCAAGCCGCAAACTGTATATGGGCATATACGATTTATTTAATTTACACATCTAAATAATTGTTCGGATTTATCAACAATCTTTAAGATATAATTATAATACGTTTACGAAAATCGATCAAAAAGTATTGGAAATCAGGACAAATTTGTATCCGATTTACAACGCCCGATTAAATTAAACATTCATTCTTAGGAATTTTTTTAACGAATGATGAATGATTAGATAAGCACTATTAGACTATTAGACTATTGAGCCAAACTAAAAGACAATTAGACAAGTACGGTACAACTCCATCTAAGCCATGCAGTCTTGGAAATATATTCTGTATTATAATGTTTTTCAGTGCGAGGTGGGTATATTTCATTGCTTTCCTATTTGACTCTTTCTCCAGAAGTTTTGCAATGCGTATGTAGTCTCGTTGGGATTTTTAAATAGCGCCGTCCCCGAATAAGCACTGTACCTGAAAACGCTAAAACTTTAAAGAGCGCCACAGTACTACCGACTGTTTATTCCTTGTCATCGCAAAATAAATAAAATATTTACCAAAGAGAGAAAGAAAATGCCAACGAGGAGAAGGAACCACTGTTTTTAAAGCTAATATTATACGGCACAAGTTAATTTTGGTGAAACGTGCCAGCTGATTGGCTGAGACAAGTCACGTACCAGTTGGTTATTAGGGAGCTTAAGCAAGCTTGGACGACGATGGCAATCTAAAGTTCAGTATCTAGCAAAAACCACGATTTATCTACGTTAGTATTGAATACTTAAAGAATGTTTTCGACATCCAAAAGTTTATAGTTCCAAAAGGATTTTGTCGCATAGTTTGAAGTCAAACTCAACTAACAGGTTTCGCCGTTTCAGGAGCCACCTGAAGACGTGTAAATGACAGAATAACGTTGCATGTAGAACATTGTCAATTTCAATTTTAAACATTATAGTGCATGAGCCAGCATCCCAAAATTGATCGATTGGTACAACTTTGAGGGGCATGCAAATGTTAATGTTCATGGTGATGTAGGTCAACATCCCTAGTTTACATTTTTGGATGATAGCATTTCCAGATGTGCCATTTTCAGGGGGAAATGGCTATATAGTTTTCAGACCCTAACCCTAACAGGCAGGTTTCCAGGAGAGCTATAGAAACACCATTACATCGCTATTTAATTTGTTTTAATATACTAAACTTCTATAATACTACATGTATTATAGAAGTTTAGTATATTAAAACAAATTAAATAGCGATGTAATGGTGTTTATTATATTAAACATTTTAGAGTCTAAAATAAAAACATCATACCAACAGTGCAACAAAAAATAACCATTTTTGGTCAATATTTTGCAAAATATTTTCTAGACTCTAAATAGATCGCAAAATAGAAATTTAGATCTATCTAACATGGCGGCATAAGGCAAAATAATGTGCTAAACCAACTTTTCTGAAAAATGATAGATGACACTTTGGCAAATGCTCTCACATATATTCATTTACTACGCATAAAGACCTTTTCAAAAATGTATGTCACCCCTTGTCCCCCAGAATGGTACCAACAATCCGTCTGGCTCATACATGCACTCCTATTACATTGTAGGGACTTTTATTAGAAGTAATTTAATAATAATATTTTTTGACTGAATTTCTCGTTGAAGTTTATTAAAAAATAACTCATAATCGTACATCTAGTACCAAAGTAAAGACAGATAACGGAAACTATTTCTATTGCAAGCTAGGACATGCCTCACCTTTGATGATCCAATGCTGTAATACCCACTAGGTAAACTAGGCTTGTCTTCTTTCAACATTTTACATGACTCTGAAACATTGATATATATATTGAAAGTTTTCAAGAAAGTATAATGATAAAATAGAATGAATAATTGCATGTTTCTTTGTTGTTGGTTATATTTTATCCTCTTGAATTATATTTAGCTAAGAAGCCTTATTTAAAGTGCCTATGAAACGAAAATTAAGTCTGTCTTATTTGAAAGAACACTTAAAATGATACACACTTTAAGAAGCCAATTCTCAGTTACGAGCTTCGTTTTTGAAATACTTCAGTTTGTTTGATATGCAAATTAAAATTGACGTCACACGTAGATAATGAGTTATCGGAGAAGGTTATATACCTATTCTATTATCAAACCAAATTAATTCGAAGGAAGCATGTGGGTGTGTTTCGCCCACAACACCAAACATGTACATTGTCAAGTGATTATATTTGATAATAGCAAAGATATATAACTTTTTTCGATAACTCATGCACGTATGACGTCAATGATGTTTAATTTGAATATCAAACAAACTGAAATATGTCAACAACGAAGCAAGGAAACGAAAAACTGCAAAATATGTTACTCTATCATTTTAAGTGTTTTTTCAAATAAGACAAACTTAATTTTCGTTTCGTATAGGCACTTTAATAAAGCTTTGCGTGTTCGTCTGAACACACAAAGTAAGCAAAGCTCATTTTGAAGTTCAAAATATTGAGTTGAAGCTATGCGTGATAATGCATTTATTGCAGAAACACTCCGATGCATATGCATTATATGACTTATTAATCGAGTGGGAAGTTTGTACGGGAAAGTTTTTGCCTGAGATTTTCGTACAGTGATTTTGGTTTTCTTCTAGAAACTGGGTCCTGTTTGTCTTATTTCATCGGATTTCGGTTTGCATTTGTTTTGCATGTACCATTTGCAGGATAACGCGAGACGGCGTTGGGCGAGTACAACTACCAGAATGCTTTGCAAGTATTCCAGAGTTTTGGCTAAAAGGGATGACTCCAGTCCAGTCCTTTCGCGCCTTTTCCAAAATATGTCGCCAAATATGTTTTTCCAAAAAGCTAAAGGGGGTAAGCCAGATTTTTGGTCAGGGCTAGGGTTTGTTGTGGTTAGTGTATAGCAGGGGCGGATCTAGGATTTTTTTTGACTTAGTCAAAGTTGTGGTCCACATATCTAGGGGGGTCCGGGGACATGCCCCCCCGGAAAATTTTTGAAATTTGGGTGCCTGAAATGGCATTTCCTGCATTCTGACAACACTTTTAAAGAAAATCTAAAGTTTAAAATTGTGTCTTTAATAGCACATGTTATCACTTTTTTGAAGAAAATTTTTGTCCAAACTGAAAAAATGGTTGTGCATATAATTATTTTTATGGTTGTCTGAGTGACCTTTTTGTTAGTTAGTAACTGTATAACTTTCGCCCAAAACAATAATTATAAATGGGGTAACATTTTCATATAAAAATTTTCAAATATGGCAATGCCATTTCCTGCATTCTGGGGCGCTCTTGCAGGGCAAAATGCAAGTGTCTCAATGCACATTTTTAATAATCACTACCACCTTTTTCAAGAACTGTTGCCATTTTATTTCATCATAATTTGATAGGGATAAAAATATCTCGTTATACATGTACGTCATGCAATTGCTTCAACCTAAAACAGATTACAAACAAAACTATTAAACTAATGACCGTAAGTCAGACCGTTTCGCTCCATGTCAGAGCTCATCAGCATGCCTAGGAAACATTGAAAACACCTTGCTGATGTAGCCAGTGATTCTGACATGGACGGCTTGGCCAATGGACAGGTTAGCCCGCATTAAGAAATGTTTTGTGCTTTCTTTGGACCAGTTCTTGAAATTTCTTTGTAGTTCATCACCAATCAAACCACCTTGCTTCACAGATTGAATATCGTGCGTAATTAAATGCTGATTATTAAGTAAGCAAACCCTTGCTGAACAAAAGCATGAAGAAATCCCCTGAAAACCATCCTTCCAGTCTGAGGAATACTTGTTCAGTATATGTAGTTAGAAAGTATATAAAAACCTTATATGTTACATTTACTAATGTTTTGTCTTGTCGATGACTTCACAGTGACAGTATCCCTGGCATGGGAGGCTAGGGTGTACTATCACTTGCCCAAGGTGAACACCCAGACTAGTGGAGGGAAGGAGTCACCTTACTTCTCCATTCTAGGCTGGCATAAGCAGAGCCTAACCACTGCCCAAATAATAAGAAACATGTATGTAATAAGGAAAGTGAAACAGATTTTTATCTGTTTAGTCATTAAGTGTAGTGTAACATGTATTAATCTAGATGAAAATGTTTTTCAAGTTTATTTATTTAATTATTTTAAATTAATTTTAGTTAATGATACCATAACAATCAGAAAGACTCCTCTGCTCTTCACAATGAAAGCAATGCAGTTTAATTTTTTAGTTATATTAGGAATATTACCCATTGGTACAACCCTTACATGTACCACAAAAATTGCCCTCCACAAGTCAAATGAACAAAAGACAGCAAAGATAACACACTCCCCTCCTCTTCACAATGACAAACAAGAATTTCAGACAGGGAATACAGTAACATACTGTATGTATATAGTAGGTGCAGTGTAATATTTCATAATATTATGTTACATTATTAAGAAAAATCTGAAATGTAATATAATACATGTATATACTGTATAATAATAAATATAAATCTGAAATATACAAAACAAAATGTATTGGGGAAACAAAAGTGTGCACTGCAGATAATAATGGACTGAATCAAGCCATGTTGGCTTACTATTATCCTATTAAGACAGATATAACTTACACTGAACAGTTATAAACTGAAAAAATAAAGGCACTCTCCCACACTATTTTATTTAACCTTTTTAAAATGTCAAAATATACATCTACTGTGCATTCTGCGATTTTAGTATTCATGAATCACAATTGAGACTAATTACCATAAAAATCACAATGAGATCATTGAGATGCATATCATGCATAGATTAAGCTTATTAAAGCCTTCTTACCTCAAAGCAAACAAAAACACTTTCTCCTTTCTTCTTTGGATTCTTCCTGTGGCTTTGCTTTGCATAATCAGGAATAAAAATTTCAGCATTGATATCCCTGAAAACACTCGTTCCAATGCGGTTGATAAGATCAGCTCTAGCGCATAAAGCACTTGACGAAAGTCTTGCAGACATTTCATCGTAAAGCTGTCTCAAACTTGCTTCATCCTTGGTTATTAAAGCACTGCGAACTCGTTCTTGCATGGTAGCCATGTTCAAGCAGACAAGCAATCGAGCGGGAAGAAATTTGCATGATTTGCGTATGAAACTGCTAACCATAAACTAGTCAAAACAGGCTCAAATTAGTCAAAATGGCGTCGGAGTCTCTGCACCAATCATAACTCCCAATGGTTACGCTCATAACCAATCAGAAACGCTGTATTAACATTACCCCCTGGAGAAACTCGTCAAAATGGCCGAACTTAGTCAACTTTAGTCAAAATTCCTCGGGATCTAAGGACTTCCTGTGTCAAGCCTGCGCTCAGGTTGCCTGCTTTCCCCAGGTCCCTTGGCAGTATTTTCGAACTCTGGATATTGCGAAACAGCGAAGAACGGATATTACTTCCCGGATATTACTTCCTTTGAATTTTTTCACTTCGTCGCGCGACTAACTTGACGTAGTTTAAATCCGCCCCTGGTGTATAGAAAAGATTGAAAATCCTTGAGACTCGCTGAAACGTGGCAACAAATTTGGAAAAAAACAAATTTGACGATATATTTTGAAAAAGCCGCGAAAGGACTGGACGGGTCCTTTTGAGTCATCCCTTTTAGCCGAAAGCCTAGAATACTGGCAAAGCATTCTGGTACTTGTAGTTGTAGTCACCAAACGTCATTTTACGTCATCGTGCAAATGGCCTATTAATTGGCGACGTGGAAGATCATCGGGGGAAACAAATTTTTTTTGGTTCTTGTGATGATCGCCGATGATCGGGGATCGTCTCCGATTGCCGGTTTTCATATATATATAATCCTAATTCGTCGCAATTCAACGCAAAGCTATATATCGGCGATGAATTACGACATCAATATAACACATAAATATCACAATGGTTATAATGTATCATGCATGATATGGAAAAAATACACATAACAAACAAAGAATCGCCTTACTATTGCGTAATTGTTCCAAAGATTGTACTCTCTTCGTTATTTCTGATAAAGAGTTAAAAAAATACGGCATTACCACATTATAAACACCGCTGCCAAACGTTTTGCGCATGCGCGACGTCCGAGCTCGTCCTCAGAAAAAGAGCGGGAAAACACTGAAATATTTGGACTGGTCCGAGAGTCCGACACAAAAGTTAAAATTATAAGTATACTACCGAAAAGATAAGGTAGATAATTTGTGCATGGCTTCTTTGTCAATATTGTAACATATTCTGAACTTACCCCTTCGTAATTTTCTTTACCCTTTTTTTAAAACACAAATGAATAGTCGAGTCTTACTTAGTCTTCGCCGTCTGGTTGTTGTCGCCACGGCTTCTCTTGATATTTATTCTAGAGAATTCACGCATGCGCAAACGTTTGGCAGCGGTGTTCACATTATATATACAGAACTCATTACCAGGGCTTGAAATTTGCCGTATCCCGATATCCACGGGATACTAGATTTTTGTTTTGGACACTAGAAGTCTTATAACTTCAGTATTTCAACGGCAAAAAATTTCGATAGCCCACAGCCACAGAATCTGAAGTAACGTCTTACAATGTAACGTATAATGTCTTATATAATGTAACGTAACGTCTTATAGTGTAACGTAACATCTTATATAGAGCGTGACGTCTTAGAATGAAGCGCAACGTCTTAGAATGTAGCGTAATATGTCTACATAAAAAACTCATTAATAATTCATGAGGAAAACACAAAAGAAATTCATGACCGTATCGTGTCTTTATATGTGATAAAGATACCTCCTGATTTACATAAACTTTAGCTTTGATTTTCTCGGCTTAGACAAGGTTATTTTTCAAACTTACTACGCCAATGAACTTACCAAGTGGTTCGTTTTTGAAGCCGTTCAATAAACTCGCAGTTCGTGTTTTATCGGATATAAAAACACTCGGCTTCGCCTCGTGTCTTTATTAAGAAATAGAAAACATTTTCCGTGCTTCCATAGAGTTATGGAAACACGGTGTTTCTATAAGTGTTTCTATAACTCTATGGGAACACGGAAAAAATGTTTTCTATTTCCTTTATAAAATAACCTGTCGAAAATAGGTATAGAACGTAAAAATAATCACTGCATCAAAGCGTAAATTCTCCTTACTCTTCATAATGGCGTACGATGGCGTATAATGGCGTATCCTACACTGAATGATGCCGTATTGAATGGCGTGGACCTTGCCGTGTTTCCATAAAGTTATAGAAACACGACTTTCAACCAATCGCCAGGCTTGTTTTCAAAATGTTATTTTATAATATCTGATAAAACACTCCTGCTCGTTTATTAAACAGTACATATATATATATATATATATATATATATATATATATATATTTCTAAAACTCATTAATAATTCATGAGAAAAATTCAAAAGAAATTAAGGTTTAAGGCAACAATTTATTCAAATAAATTGCGGTTAATGCACAAAACACTCTGCACATGCGTCGTGCCCTCTGGGTACCTGTAATCAGCTTTGGAGATAAGCCTCTTGAGCCTCTCATGCAACATACGTAACATACCAAGTGCCCTCTGAGGACAAAATATACCAGTATAAAATGGAAAGAATGCAAGATAAGTACTCGGCATTCCCCGTATTATTCCATATCATGATCCACGTGCCCGGCACGCTCTATATTCACGTGTCGGTCCGAAAGTCCAGAGATATAGATTTAACTATCCAATCGCAAAACGCAAAGCATCCTTTCTCCGAGCAAAGGTCATTTTGCGCACTACTTAAGCAGCCAAAACGTGCCAAATATTATCAGTCTACTGGCAAGTGATCCAAAAACTAACAAAATGACAATTCTGAATAGCAGTTTAAGTTTTTCGGGGATTTTTATCCTAAGTTCAAAGCCCGCCTCGTCCACGTCGTCAACCCTCACATAATTCATCATCTAACCTGGTCCACCACCAACTGCCACAACCATTTTCGAGCAAGCCATTACAACCGAAGGCTCTGGTATGTAACCACAAGGCCCGCATCAGCGAAAAGTATTTGTGAGTATGCTCCTTGCTTTCCCGTCCCTAGCATATATACTTGTGTCTTTACATCGCTTGAGGTTTGGGATTTCCTTCCTTACTAGACCTCGAGAATAACTTATTATTGCGGTCAAATGACTCGACCCAGTTAATACTTGTCGACAGCCACGCCAGTCTCGGTCAGTCGACGATTAATATATGGATACAAAATGAAAGAAAAGAATAGTATATATAAATAAATAATGAGGCAATCACACAACTGTTCGAAACCTTCGATATCCTTCAATAGTTCTCAACTAACGCGTTAATTTCTGACAATAAACACTTAAACGCATGATCGTCCAACAATCTGTTTCTAAAAATATCCAGGGCGGTTGTTCAAAGGCCGGTTAGTACTAACTTTAACTCGTTATGCTGCGGCTACCATGAAACCTACCCGAAACCCGACGAACGAATATCACTAAGACGATCGAAAGTCCTGCTAATGGAAATTATCGAAAAGGACAACATTCTTACGATCAACAAAAAATAAAATTATAGACTAGTCGCTTCAGTTAACGATAAGAAACATACAAAATGTGTAGCCTGATGTCTGTTGTTTGACATAGAATTCGGCATTCAAGACACGATACGGAGCGGCACAGTGACGCTTCAAAATTTTAAAGAAATTTCCCTGCGCGCGCCTTTAATACAATACTTTATACCTTGGTGATCGATTACATAAGAGATTATTTAGAATATGTTTCGGCCCACGCATATTGGCGTCCCTATTTGATCACTGAGAGCGCAATAGGTTAACAGACATGGCGAAGAGCAGACACGGTTCTAGCGCTGGTATATTGTGGCCTGTTATGAAAACCTATTTTTTCTTCCAAATTAATATTTTATTTTAGCCTATAGTCATTGCAGAGTCCCAGCCTATTAGTTTCTTTCTGTTCCACCCTCTTACGATCTGTGATTGCACAACCCTTCCCTTTGTTTCTTTGCGTGTTTTTCCTTTGTTTTGTTTTGCTTGTCCCGTTTTCTTGTTGTTATACCAATATTAGATGACAGTTTTTGGCAAACCACAGACCCCCAAAACCACCAAAAGCCAAGACGGAAGGCACGTGGTTGCCACGGCGATATGACTCCTTATTGGTCTACATCCACTTGTACTTCAATTTGAAGTCAACACATGCAGAGATTAAGGCAAAGACTCCCCTCACGCACTCACGCAAGTTACGAACATAACCGCAATTGACGCAAATTTTTGTTTTCTCAGTTCCGCAATAGCCTATTCTATTTTGTCCAACACCGTTGAATGTTGATCCCATTCCGACTTCGATCATCACCCCTAGACAGTACTCAACAAATCATGTGTTAAAATTACAAATCCAATAATAACAAACTCGAACCAATTTCCTACGCGATGCATACTATAAATATAGCTTGACGTTGTTTCGCAAGATATTGACACTCGGCACCAAATTTGTAACATAGCTGCTTTGTGGAGAAGCTGCTGGTTCGTCTCGGCTCCACCCAACTTTTTCCTGTCACTGGCTTTTCCCACGGGGTTTTTACCAGTGTTAGGTTTTTCTGGCCTCCCTGACATTCCAGCAAGTAAGCTTTGAGTGTCGGTATTTGCCTAACAACACACCCATTTTTCCCAATCCTCGATTCACACTTTAGTAGTACAACTAGCGTCAACTGCGGTCATTTATATGTTAAACTGACTAATGATTTGTAGCAATTATCGAACTATATACAGTACTCCTAATCCAATCCATAAATATTTCTACTTTCTAATTATTACTAGTTTAAATAATATACTTTTACTACTATACAAATCCAAAACCTTCAGTGGGGGAATTATCACTGCGTTCAATTCGTTGATCCCAAGGTCCACATGACGATTACTGATATCATTTTCGAACCAATAATCACTAACCCTTCATGCGTGCTAGTTAAAATTAAGAAGTCCAAAATGGACGACCCCCTTTTCTCCCGGGAAGCCTATCACGATTGCTGCGTCCAGTTCCCACGTATGTGCTGTCAAAGCAATGAAAAATTACATCCTACAAGCATCGTATAGCACTGGATAAACCCCTTTTTCGACTCCACAACAGCAGACCTCTGACACGCACTTTGGTGTCTACCGAACTCCGTCGCCTACTGGCTATGTGTGGTCTCGACACCTCTGCCTACGCAACTCACAGCTTCCGTATCGGTGCTGCAACGACGGCCGCCGCCTCTGGAATACCATCTTGGTTGATCAAGACAATGGGTCGTTGGTCTTCCAACTGTTACGAAAGATACATTCGCACACCATCCGAACTAATTAAAACAGTACCAGAAACTATGGTAAAAAACAATTAGGACAGAGCTTGCCGATTAAGGATAATTAGTTCAAATAACTGTGTTTGTTAATCCGTTTCGTTGTTATGGTTAAGTTTTAAGTATATTAGTAATTAGTATGTTAATCGCCAGTCAGTTTCAGTGGGGGAATTCTCGGCTTCACCTCAATTCTTGGCAGGGAATCGCTGTCCTCCGGACACCTCCTACCCCCACTTAATAACTTAATCTGGCTCAGTGCAAAGAAACGTGTCCTGAGCCACTTTTTCTCTCCCTCCCCTACACAGAGTAGCTGGGGTTCCGACTTCCGAGATCAACCCCAGCAGTCGGCGCTCCCGACTTGGGCACCCCCCTTGCTCTGTGGAGACTCATAGGCCTGGTATAATGTCACTTCAAAGCGGGTACACACTACCTAGCTTGATATTTACCAGCCAGAGGTTGGCACCCCCACCTCAACGTCTCAACGTCCAGATTTGTGTGATGCCACGATCATAGCTGCTGGACGATCTCCACAGCTAGGTATCCACACTTCTGGTCCCCCAGATGGATCCTTACCCCGACCCGGGCTTTGTGTCCGTTGGACTAGCTTTTCTCCTGCTTCCTTACTGCCAAATAAGTCTAGTAGTCTTTTCTCTTCCTTTTTTCGGACCTCATGGTAGACAGAGGAGTGCAGTGCATTAATCAATGTCTGTTTACCCCGATACAGAACTAATCAATAAAACATCAGTACCTGTAAATCTGATACAGAACTCATGTTTTATTAATCAATTCTGTATCAGATTTACACCATCCCCACTCTTTACGAATTTACTGTAAATCAAAGTAAAAAATCATGAATTAAATTCTTTATTCAGTTTCACGTCAACAAAATTACGCACACTAGATTACACACAACTCGACCATTACTGTTTTGGACACATGTTAACAGTTAAATTCACCGTACAATAATTGAAAATAGGATTCACCATAACATTCGAGTTATTATCTGTATTCAAATGATCCTTGCTTTCCTTGTTTTCCTCAGCCTTTGCTATTTCACAAAGAAGATCATCTGAATTATCGTCATCAAACAAACTCGAAACATATTCATCCCCTAATTCAGGTATCTCGATTTGACTCAGAATCTCATCGGTCACTTCCAATTCATTCCAAAAAATACTTTCATTTACTTCAATATCGGTAGATAATTAAGACTCGTACGAATTTACGGGGCCTAAGGCAGTATTGGCCTTTTCCAACTGCTTCTCTGTCGGATGCTCATAACGTAGAAGTGCATCAGATTTATGACCCGTCCTTTCACGAATAATCTTCTCCTCTGCCCCACTCTGAAAAAGGTTAGTTGCACAAGTTACCCTTAATGAGTGTGCCGTCTTCCTTGTTAATCCCGCTCTTGCGCATAGTTTTTCAGGCAAAATCTTATTCAATGTATTAATGCCAACAGCTACACTCTCATAATCAAACACTTTGGAGTTTCTATGCGGTTGGAAGTAAAATGCTTCTATGTTCTCTGCTAGTTTCTGGATTTTGCTCAAATACATCTTATAGATATACACCAAACATCTGCTATGTTCAACCCATGGTTAGTTTGTGACAGAAATGTCTAACCACACGTGGTTGATATTTCAAATCATTCAATCCACCATGGAAAGTCTTACTATAACTTTCATCAAACACAACATGATTATTTTCAACTCGAATATTACGAAACCGCAATTGACGATGTTCGGCAGCTCGTAAACCGAACATTTTACCATTATAGAAATATATTGTATGTAAAAGACACTCAGCTGTTTCGGTCCCCAAAACGCCTTTGGCCCACATAATCTCCTCTTCTTCAGCCGTTATCTCGCGTCTTTCGGGCTTTTTGCATTTCGTCGACAGTCCTTCCCTCGTGCCTTCTCTCATCTCTGCGTCTAACACCTTGCGAAACAAACTCAGCCTATAGAGCGTTTTCATCTGACGTCACGGCGGCCATATTGGTGTACCAATACAATGAAATGGCGGCCATATTGGTGTACGGTATGGAAATTAGCTCTTTCTTATTCAAATATTTCGTATTGTTTCACCACCCCAATGGGGCCACCGATCACGTGAGTGAAAACGCTCTACAGTGTGTATCAAAAAAATTCGAACCCTTAGAAAATGAATTAGCATTCTTTTCAAACAATCTATTGTAGTAGTTTGAAAGCCCTAAGCACTTCGCTGAACCCACAGATGCGTAAAACACACGGTCTTATACACCTGGGAAATTAAGATAACTTGAAGTGTATGCATGCATGGTGAAAGTATTTAAAAGCTTTTTCGCTTTGTTTAACTTACGTGCTGATTAATTTATAACGCAGCGCTTTTAGGGCTTTCAAACTACTACAATAGGTTGTTTGAAAAGAATGCTAATTCATTTTCTAAGGGTTCGAATTTTTTTGATACACACTGTATAACAGAATTCCACTGCTGAATTAATCACATTAATTGGCGATGTTATTTATTAAAGAAATTCAAACTTACCTTCGATCAGTTTTGTCCACTAAATTAACACTATCCTTGGGCCTCAATTCTGCCAAATGTCGATTTATACCACATATATGATGCAATATAAAGTCCGTGGTGGGTACCGTTCACCATTCTTTTTCGCTACTTCTTGTACAAATTTCGCAAGCCAAAAACTAAGCGACTCCACTTCCAAATCTTCTACCTTAGTACTTAGATCTTGCAACTGGCATTTATTATCCCAACGTACTTACTTCGCTTCGTGTGGTGTTGATTCGAGTAGGGTTGACTTGTGTTTTCTCGAACAATGAAGCGCTTTAGAGGGGCAAAAAGCGAAGAAGAAGAAGAACGACGAATGATGGAAGCAATAGTTCCGCCAAACACTCGATACTCAACGAAATGGGCTTATAACATCTTTGAAGAGTGGAAGATGAACAGAAAAAATACGGCGGTAATTAATGAGCCATCTTATATCTGTGAATCTGCAATGCTAAACAGTTTTTAAACTTTGGAATTCAAGCTCGACAAAATTTAATACTCACCACACCTCTGTAATCCTTAAGGGACTTATCTCGTTATTGAAATTCTCTAAATTTGCATACAGCTTCTCCAAACTTTTTATTGTCGGAATTGCACTGATTTTAACTCGCAATATATTTTAAAGAGGACTTCTCGTTTTAAAACAAGCTATTGAGAGTTTTAGAAGTCATTTACAGAATTCGTGGCCGTTCTGTATCGCGGGATACAGGCACTCGGCTATCGTCTCGAGTTTTATATCCGATAAAGCCCTCCTGCGCGGTTTATAAATATTACATATATATATATAAGTAATATTTATAAACCGCGCAGGAGGGCTTTATCGGATATAAAACACGAGGCGATAGCCGAGTGTTTTAGAGCCGATAAAGCCCGTACTGCAAGGTTTTTAAATGACTTCTAAAAAGAATCACTTCATACGTTCATTGGCGTAGTAATTTTGAAAATTAAGCTTATCTCAGCCGTTAAAAACCAGCGAGAAACTTAGAGCGAGTCTATATCACATATATAGATCCGATACGCTCATGATTTTTCTTTGTGTTTTCCTCGTGAATTATTAATGAATTTTAGAAATATATATATATATATAAACATCACAATCAAGTTAAAAATATATTTGTTTGACACTGACTAAAAAGATTAAAATACAAGACGTTTCGACTTGCGATCTCCAGTCTTCATCCGTTAAAAATATTACGAAGGCCATTTATAGTTCAAAAGGTAAAAATTAGAATATCTCAAATTAAGTAACAGATACAATATGAGCGGCCATACAGTTCGGACGCGAACTACGATGAGTTTATATCATGAATACTTTGTTTAGCAGTCGTAGAAAAGGCAAAAACAAATTATTTAAACAAGGAAAAAGCTCAATTTGAACCAATGGTTCCTAATTAGTATGTTGTATATCTGATACAGCAATGATGCTTTATTAATCAATGCTGTATCCTATTTACAACACCTGTTTAAACATTAATTTATTTTGAATTTTCTTCATGAATTATTAATGATATTTTAAAAAATATTACAACGAAGTCACCATGGATTTATACATAGATGGTATTTGTATATGTTCGTTTCCTGCTTTTCGGTCGACGATTGAGTGCCAGGCTTCAAGGAAAACCCTTTTATGCGAATCCTTTTCTTTGTCCACAATCGAAATTTTATCAAAGTTGAAAGAATGTGATGTTTTATTTGCGTGTTGAGCCACTTTAGAATTTCGGTCGTTTTCGACACTGGCTTTCTGACGTTCTTTAGATTTTGTTTCAAGTGACATCTGGTCACCACTGCGTTTGCCCATACATGGACTGTTATTTTCAAGGAGTTAATTTAACTCCTTGTTATTAGAGTTAAAATTGAGCGTATCGAAAAAGAAAAATGAACTTTCCCACTTCCCAGCCAGTGGTTTGTTCTTTATCTCTTTTGTCTTTGGGTTTGGTGAATATCTGGGATAATACATGCACGAACAGGTTTGTTTGCTACTTTGAGTCCTTCGTTTCTTAGTATTCGGATTAACTTCTCAGGGACTCCCTGGATATATGGTAATGTCGTGAAGAATTCCCTCGAATTCCTCAGTATTGTTCTGTCTGGTTTCAGTCCGCGTTTCATCCATTGCGATTTTGATATAAAGACTGTAATTTTGTACATGTATTATGACTATGATTTTGTGTTTTAAAGACTGTGATTTTGTGTACCATTGTACATGCATGCATACTGATTTTGTGTACCAGAAAGCATGTGTCGAAAACGACCGAAATTCTAAAGTGGCTCAACACGCAAATAAAACATCACATACTTTTTACTTTGATAAAATTTCGATTGTGGACAAAGAAAAGGATTGAAGCCTGGCACTCAATCGCCGACCGAAAAGCAGGAAACGAACATATACAAATACCATCTATATATAAATCCATGATGACTTCGTTATTTTTAAATTGACATATGCTAATTTTTACCTTTTAAACCATATAAATATGCCTATATTTTCATTTTGAAATTATATATATATATATATACAACTAACCTGAAAACTAACCTGAAATTATACGTGATGTTTCACTTCTCTCCAGACTTAATCTGCGTGCTAGATCGTTATTCTGTAACAAATTTTAAAATTTAAATTAGCTCAATGACAATGTTAACAAGGTTAATTTTCATCAAGATAGAAAATATCAAATAATACTCTACCTGTTTTTCTTTGCCAAGAGCTTCCCAGCTTTGTCCATTTGATAAGTAAAGTTTCGTGTTGTCTTCACGATAAGACAATAGTCCCTCAACTAGAGGAAGACTGTTAAGAGTCTTATCATTACCTACTTTGACAACCTAAAATATAATCAGACATTAATAGAAGTGTGATATATAGCTTAGAATGCCTTGTTGTTATGCATTTACACGCTAAAAATCGTGAACTATGTTTAAAATAGTTAAATGCAACAAAAAATTGGATCAAAATAAGTCTTCGTTTACACCTCTTTCATATCTTGCCACGTTCTTAAGATATGCCAGTTATCTAAATAAGAGTGTAAGTGCTATATCTTCTTTCATTTTATTGCTATAAAAATATAGAGCAATTTAGTGATAAATTTTAAATCGATAATATTTAAGTGGAACTTTAACTCAGACCTACAAATAATATACAATTAGGCCTACTGTATTGTTAATTGATAACACCAAAAGAGCTCTCTTGACAATACACAATTATCGTTAATCTGATCTGTTTCAAACTGACTACCTAAGTATTGTATTATATCATACTCACCCCAGAAACAAGATTTGGTATTTCTTTCTTTTGAGCAAGAATCCTAATTGTCAAAATTAGAGAAATGTGATAATATGTGAAGATGTTGACATTCGCTGCACTATAGTCTTTTTTGTACCAACCTTCTTCGAAACTCCAGTGATTTTATCGATAAAGTGCGTTTCAGTTTTTCCGTCTGGGGTTGGAACTTGAAACTCTGTACATTTATTCCACACAGGTTTTTTAGGGACGGATGAACGTACCCAGAACCATGTGTGAGATGTTGTAGTAACCGTTCCACCATTGATACTTTGACATGCTGGGGTACAGAAATCACCTGATGCTCCTTTAGGACCATAGCAAGCACAGCACTAAACATATAATAGAACAAATTGAAATATTTATTGTAATGCTTGACGCTTGTTTGGAAGAAAGAAAGAAAGAAAGAAAGAAAGAAAGAAAGAAAGAAAGAAAGAAAGAAAGAAAGAAAGAAAGAAAGAAAGAAAGAAAGAAAGAAAGAAAGAAAGAAAGAAAGAAAGAAAGAAAGAAAGAAAGAAAGAAAGAAAGAAAGGAAGGAAGGAAGGAAGGAAGGAAGGAAGGAAGGAAGGAAGGAAGGAAGAAAGAAAGAAAGAAAGAAAGAAAGAAAGAAAGAAAGAAAGAAAGAAAGAAAGAAAGAAAGAAAGAAAGAAAGAAAGAAAGAATGGATTTCGAATAGACAGAAGAAAGTCTTAGAAAAACAAGAGAAATACCAAGAGGTTCGTGATGAACTAAAAAGAAGATATGTCAACTATAAAGTAAATCAAATTAATGTGATTGTTGATGCCCTCGGTGGGTACTCAAAGGAACTACAAGATAACCTCGTGTGCCTCCTCGGAAAACAAGAAACAATTAGAGTTTTAAAGATAATGCAAAGATCTGTCTTGTTCGGATCGATAAGGATCAAGAACTTGTTTAGAACAACTGTCGCCGCATCTGTTTCTTAAACATTTTTCTATTTTATCTTATTTTATAACAATAACAAAAAAAGAAAAAATTATTATAATTTTTAACTAAGTAAATATCATATGATTTGTAAATAGTTTTCTTCGGTTTGTGTGGATAACAGATATAGGCTACCCACTAGGGCCCCATATATCTGTTTTTTTTATATATTGTTAATTAAGCTGAACTGTTTAATTAAATGGATTATAAAAAGAGAAAAAAAGAAAAAAAGAAAGAAAGAAAGAAAGAAAGAAAGAAAGAAAGAAAGAGAGAGAGAGAGGGGGAGGGAGAGAGAGAGGGAGGGAGGGAGGGAGGGAGAGAGAGAGGGGGAGGGAGGGAGGGAGGGAGGGAGGGAGGGAGGGAGGGAGGAAGGAAGGAAGGAAGGAAGGAAGGAAGAAAGGAAGGAAGGAAGAAAGGAAGGTAGGAAGGAAGGAGCAATAGAAAATAGAGGAAATAAAAGGGGGAAAAAGGAGAGAAGAAAGAAGAAAAAAGAAAGAAAAAAAGAGAAAAAACATGAAGAAAGGGAAAAAAGGAAAAGAATGTTAGAAGAAAGAAAAATAATTTTTCAATTTCTAGATGCGAGTTCTAATTAACATAATGTGGCCAATACCTTTCCATGCCCACAACCAATAAACACTGTTGAGTTATGGCTACCACCAGACCTTGATGAAACTGTACTGTAACTATTGAAACAAGAAGATTACGGCTTTACGTTTATTAAGAAAGAAGATCTTGTTGTCAGTTCAACTAAATTTGTTAATTTAGAACACCCTGCATGCTCAGCACTATACTTTTTTAACACAACACGTACATTGGACAGTATATTGACCCATTACCTGAATGCTCCATAATTATCGTATCGAAAGTTAGTTCCTGGAAATACAGCATATCCTTCCTTACATGGTTTTCCAAAACAGCTATTCATCCTTTCCTACGAGAAAAATTATAATTGTATAATAAACTTTTAGAAAATAGCTAAGCCTAGTAGAAGTGTAGACAATTATCTTTGTTTATTCTCCAAGTTTTTTCACGTCATCAAACCTTCACAAACTCGCAGACCGGAATTTATTGCCCTCCAACAAGTTTATCATCCTTTAAAAGGGCGCTGCTTAGTCACTTGCGAAACTAGAATCACAGTGGAGCTCTTAATTTTATCATTTTTTTACATGTAAAGGAGAGTAGCTCATATAAATATGCTAATATCAAGCCATCCTTTTATGCATATTGTCCTCTAGTTATTCTTAATTATTTTGTTCTTGACATGTATATACATATAGGATTTGCAAAGATTTATTAAACATAGCCTGCGAGCCGGCTGACTTGTTAGGCCGAGGAAAAGGTGAGCCTGCAGGGATAGCATTGTTTTACAAATTATGCCCCCAACTTACGTGACAAGTCAATGTACAATGGAAGCAAATCAACGTAAATAAACAATTAGCTTCTCTATTTTTAAACGTTGCGCATCAATTTGTCTGTTGATAAATGACAATGTTTATTCTCAAAAATCAAGCAAACCAAACCAAACCACAGTAAAACGTTATCAGGAAATCTGATTAAAGAAATCTGATCGATCTGAACCTTGCCGGAAAATTGATTTCAAAAAAGTTGACAAAAAAATAGGGAGGCTGGCGTGAGAAGCTATCAGTTGTTGAGTTGTTCCTTTGTGTTGCCGTTAAGAACGATTATATCGGGAAACTATCTCATCATTTGTCAAAGCGTGCTGCGTACATGGAAAGATTGAAAAATTCAACAGAATAAGACAACGTCCAGGTGCTGAATTCGTAAATGCCAGAAGTCCTGACCGGTGCAAAGAGCTGTGTGCATGTACTGAAGCCGAAAGATATTTCAAACCTTTAGAAATTTTGTTTTGGAAATAATGTTGTCTCATTAATACCACATTTTTACTTAATTGACTTATCCACGAGAGAACGATTTGCTTTCACACTAAAGTGTTTAACAACCGTGGGAAAACGAAAAGGTGGTTAAAATTTTGGAACGAAATGCTGACAATCGATCGAGCAAAGCCCTTCACCACCAGAGTATTTACTTTGATGATGGACTTACCTCGAAACGTCCGTGTTTCTCTGTCCTAATGAACATCATTGTGGTTTGTACAACCCTTGATAAATGGTCAAAGCTATTAAGAACATTTACCTGATGGCATAATGTATTTTTACACAAATGCATTGCTTTGATATTACAAATTACCAAAAGTCGGCAACCACAGAATAGTAAGCTACAAATCTACGGGCTATTAATTAAGGTAATATGTCAAATTTCAAAAGTTGTCACTTTCAGCGCATCAGAATGCTGCGTTCTCCCATAGCCACTGCATGGAAAAGGAGAGGGCTGTGAAACTCCGCTCTGAAACAATAGAATTTCCGGTTTGATGTTGAAAATTGCATGCCTGAGCGTCACGTGATCTTGAACCGGCATGGCCAGTGTGTTCTTTCATATGGCTTACATTAGATTATACCTTGTTCTTCGTTAAACGGCACGATGTTGGTTATGGTGACTTCTAAAAATCCACAAGAAACATGATATTTACAAGTCCATGGAGTACCCTTGTTGGGAAAATATTCCCAGTGATTTAAAAACCCTTTCTGTTTCAATGTAAAAAATATTAAGTCAACAAGTTTGATCTGAATTTCATTCTCGTATTATACAATGTCTATTTTCTTACTTCGACACGATCTTAATATTTCATCCTCTGCTGATCCCCAAACTTATTATGTAAATATAGGCAGTGATTAAACTCGAAAGCTTAATATACTTTAATTACACTCTCACATACATGTATGTATATTCTTTCATAAAGTATTTTGTTTTATATCTAACTCTGATTTATTTATGTATCACTACGTAAACTTCGTATTTTTCATTGTAAGTATTAAAAATAGTGTGAATAAATTGAAATTATCATAAATCGCCGCATGTCTACACATTATTTGAACTAAAAGAAAACCAAGGAACACTACGCAGTCGAAAAGCATTTGTCGTCTCCGTGCCATTATTAAATCGGAGCTTTGCACTTTTGTTGTCAGATCAGTGGAAATGTTTCTTAATACTTTAGTTTAATACGCGTACGAAAATTGCCAGTCCTCACGGTGTTTATGAAATAAACCAGTGATGCGCAATACACCAGACATTTAGTGCATTTAATATTCAATGAAGGCAACTAAACTTACGACATATAATTTAGCACAACCATTCATATTAAGACAAATGCGAGTTTTAGTTGTACTGTTGGCAAAACTATTGTATCATTATTTTACCTCTCGGCTCTCACTGTTCGGTCCGACCATTGATCGTTTATTCGAATTTACTGCACTTTATTAAATATTCTTTGCAAAGGGAGTTTTCATGAGGGACCATCTATGCATATAATGTCCAAATGAAGTGGAATTTATATCGAAACCATCACCTACAAGTGCTACAACGAAAGTTCTTCCGTACGCGCCTCGCTGCTCTAATGTAAAATCTTGCTTTTTATTGCTCAATTATGCAGGTTCAACGTCACGTGATCTTGAATTTGGCGGACAATAACATAAATCTTAGTCACGCTCACTTTCACAGCCCTCTCCCTTTCCAAGTGGCTATGGTTCTCCCAAGAACGCAGACAATACATTCCCTGCAGGCTCTCTTTTTTCTCCGCCCCCTTCACCCCAGGCTATATTAAACAGTAAACATTAAACAACATTAATTGCTTAATTCTAGAAGTACTATGAATCGATGCGAAAGTTTTTTAAACTGATGTGTATATTTAAGTCATTTATTCGTATTATGGGAAGAAATATACAATGTGTCGAAACGTTCAATTTTTTCTTTGTTCTTAATTTTGTAGTTTAACTTAAAGTGGCATAACCACGGACACAGTATTTATACCAAACTTGTTTTCCAAAATACGAAAATCTAAAATTGTGACGATGATACAGGAATGATAAAAGAACAAAGAGTGTAAGTACGATGAATATTTAAAAGCAAAACCATGCCCATAAAAAGTGACATATAAATCTCTTCTTTCCAACCGCGTAAAACAGTTTAATTATATACTGTACGTTACCCACAAAAAGTGGCGCTCTACTTTTAAACATCAGGCCTGCGCTAAACGTCGCACAATAGACGAATTTAATTCAGACGAATTTAATTGTTTAAATTTTATTCGAAACTGCGATGTATAACTCGATTAAATTCGACACAAGATAATATTGCGACGATAATGCGAGTTCGCTACACGACGAATTATCATCGCGCCGAATTAAATGTTTGTCTGTGACAATTCGGCGCCATTATGTTTTCAAGAAGTCGTTTTCAGCTCCACGAGTCCAATCAAAAACAATTAAATTCGACTGAAATTCGACGTTTATCTCGTCGTCGCATTTACGTCGCATTACCAACGAAGTTAATTCGAATTAAATTCGTCTGAATTAAATTCGTCTATTGTGCGACCTTTAGCTCTGGCCTCACTCTTTAGTTTTTTTTAGTACAATTGCTTTACTCACCCAGCCCCAGCCTGGTGGAGAAGCTGGTCCAAATCTCGAACATTGACAATTTCCTTGAACAATTTTTCCAAGAAATAAATCTTTTAAATACTTAATATGTCCAATGCCAGGATAATAGTTTGTACAACCTCCGTTGTCACTCATGAGAAGTTTGTTAAAGCCACGAGAAGTACTGAACCTATACAGCCTAAGAAAGACAAAAAAGGGTGTTGTAAATTTGTTTTTATTATTTAAAATATTTAAACTAGTCAGGCCTGGGTCTTGATCCATGTTTATGTCCATGTCCACGTCTAAATTCAAGTCCATATTCATATCCACCATATCCACGTCCATGTCCATGTCCATGCTTATGTCCATGTCTAAATTATAGTCCATATCTGTATCCACCATGTCCATGTCTAAATTCAAGCCCATGTTCATGCCAAAAACCCAAATTTAAGGCTATGTCCATGTCCACGTTTATCTCGACTCCATTTACATAAATTTTTCCGAAACAACATGAATTGTATGTTTATGCATAGTTTGTTGCGTGACTAATTATGTTGTCTTATAAATGTATTATTTTGCTGCTTACAAAATGTCCATGTGCTATAAATAAAATACACTAAACAGATTATACACGAGCTACTTGTTTTTACAATACCAGTCAGCTCTTGAATCGGCAAAACTATCGGTTGTTGAAATCTGAATTCTAAATTCCAGCATTGAGACATTGCCAAACTCACTTGACCAATGTGGGCTACCTTTTGGAGACACTAAACTAGAGTCTGATGGTACGGTCCATGATCGAGGACTATTCATGTAACCAATGAGCATAAAACCACCACCATCTGTTGTAAGATCACACCAAACCTATTTAATAATATATATAAAGATATAAAATGTAAGTATAAGCCTATAAGACTGTAAGCATTTGTGTCTAGCTAGTTACAAAAATATTTAGTAAAATTTTAGGTACTGCTTAATTTAAAATTATGTTACTATGTTAATTCACTTAATTGACACAAGGAGAAGCCGATAATTTCTCCCCGTAAAAATGACGTCATTCGTGTTCCTATCACAGTACAGAAATATAAAAGCAACTTTCTATTTGATTTATAAAGTAACAGTTTTATGAGATAAAATATCAAGAAAACTAACAAAATAACGAGAATGCCGAGTAATGATGACGCAATCAAATAATCACGCCAGTAATTACGTAAGATTTAATCAAACAGAGCATGCGTTGTGCAATATAAAATTAAAATTAAAGAACGTAAAACAAACGCCACGAAAAAAAGTTTACGCATGCGCTGGTTATCTACAGCTGTAATTATAAATTCGATATAAAGGGAAATTTTTTTCCACTTTATAAAACAAAAGAAAATATACAGTGTCTTTGCAAACACACCTTCGTCACTTTTTTCAGGCCAAAACCTTTTATCCAGTACAATCCACTCTTTGCGTCACGTTTCTTTCTTACGATGTCTGAACAGTCTTCTGCTGGATTAAAGAACTCGCCCAACGTAGATACTTCTGGAAAAACTGAACATAAAGTTCGCAGTTCGGTTGGTTTTTTTCCGTAAAATATCCGCTCAACGTTGAAATATAATATTTCAACTCACATTAAAAAATGTAGAAAACTTAAACACCATTTTTTGTGCCAGCTGTCGTAAGTAGTTAAACTCAGAAAACTCTGAGCTCTAAGTACTAGTCGGACTCTCTAACCATTGAGCCACTAGAACTACGATGGCAGATTACTAATTTTCATTGAGGGAAATCGGAAATTTTACTATACCCTCAAATTTGTGCAGTATAGTGCACTTTACTACTCCCGTCTCGCTTCGTGCCGTCCCGTCCCATAGAACAGATTTTATTATAAACTACACTTTATAGAAAAGATTAGAATAGAATATAACTAAGAAAGTTTAAACAGGCAGGAATTCTCGGCAAACTGTTTCTGTTCAAAAAACAAACAAATACAGAAAAAACTTTATTATAAAAAATATAGATCAGTTAATGTTTTTCTTACTGTCAATCTCCCTCCAAGAATATTTTCCATTGATTTTAACACAAATTAACACTCTTTCATTTCCATCTCTGTCATTCACAATAGAATTTTTTCCTGTGGCACTTAAATCGCATTTTCCAGGATCTTCTTTGTTTAGAATAACTTTTCCCTTCATGAAACAAACAATGAAATAAAGAAACTATCAGTAAACCATATTAACATTTATTTTCCGTACATGTGAAGTATTTTGTAAGTTTGAATTGGACAATTTGCACCATGTGACACCTTGTCATGTCATGGCAACGTTCAGTCATACTTTAATAGCCGCGCTTTAATTCCGTCAAAGTATAGATAACAAAATACGGCTGCCAAAGTTGAAAAAATATGAAGCCACATCTTGAAGCAACAATATACACTTAATGTCTGGTCGCGAGGGAAAAAGTTAGTTTTGTTTTCCCAAGAGTCTAAATGAAAAAAAAAAGAATAAAAGAAACATCGAGACTCGAGGGAAAACAAAACTGTTTCCCGAGGGATCAGATATTAAGCGTTTTGTTATATACTGTAGCTTGAGTTTCGCTGAATAATTTCGACGTTTATCAAGAGAAAGTACACAAAAGGCAAACTGAAAGACTTACCAAAAAAATTACGCCTGGCTTCTTAATTTCACTTCAACTAAACATGCAAATATGAGTCTCAGAACAAAAGAACAGCAATACATTTCTCCAGTTAATCTTCACACAATGCTTTGTAGGCCTATAAATAATCTTTTTTTTGGTACCAAACAAGCTTTTGCTATAGGACAGACACACCGTGAAGAATTCAAAGTTCTGGGGGGCAATCATGCAATTGCAATATTATTGTCCGAGTGGGCAATAAGTTCTCAATTGTTGCCCGCTCGGTCTACATTGAAATTTAGTTAAGGTCATGTGATCACAAACCAACCAATGACAGTCATCGTTTTATCCAGCAAAACTCTAGCTATATAACAAACTGCTTCATACCCAATCTACTCAAATTGAATATTAAAATGTTTAAAACACTATTCGTTTGTGTGTGTTCACAAACAATTAAGAACTTGAAATTGAATACTGCATGTACTTGGCTTTGTGCATTTCACTAGCATTATTTAATTTCTCGTTTCCTGTTCGTGGTTTTTAACTGCCTATGCAAGAAAATTTTCAAGTTGGCGAGAACAACATTAAAGTAAAGTTTGAGATTACTTCTTTTGAAATAAAGTATATCTTTTCGGCCTGAAAATTGAGACGGCCTGATATTATTCCACAACTAATAACTAAAGGATCGACATAAATTTTTACTGCTATCGAACAGACTGTTCAAAACACTCTTTAGAAAACTAAACACTCTTTAGAAAACAAAACACTCTTTAGAAAACAAAAGTGCGTGTTGGGGAAAAGTGTTCACAAAGTCAAAGATGTGTAAAATTCATTCACACCAAGTTATTCAGTTTTAAAATATACATGGCCAAAGCCGTATCCAACTTAGTCGTCTATATGAGTGATTAGGAATATACTGCCAATTTTTGACAACTAAAACATGTTCGTGAATAGGTTCACTTATAAAATTCAAAGTTTCTGATACAAAATGCTTTATTTTCTCATTTATGAAGTTTGGGTCGAATAATGTCATTAGTTGCGCGCCTATATATACGTCAACTATTTAATTTAGTGATATCTTCATTTTTAAGACGGAAAAGCACAGTTTACAAACGCTAAATCAACATGTTTTTATTTAATTGTTCGTCCTAAAACTTTCACAATCAAAAGCAAATAAGCAATATCTGAAAACATTATTTTGATGTTATTATTCCCAACTTGAAAATTTCGTTGCATCACTGAGATACTTTAAACCAGCGATAACAGCACATTAGTGCAGGTAGACGAGTCTAGGTTTCGGTCGTGTTATTGTTTTTTTGGGGTCGCGATATTGCCCCAGCAGGCTTTGCGAAACCGAAATTTCACTTTCATGGCGAGTTGTCTCTTGGACGAAGCTTTTCTGCCATTTTATCGATGTTTTTTAATATTTCCACGACATTTCTTGGCACACTACCCAGCAGTCGTCTCAAACAAAGATGTCAGAGTAGTGGGACTGTCTGCAAATCAAGGTGTATTAAAAATAATTGGAAACTTTAAACTGAAGGAGTGAAGGACGTCAGAGAACAGTCATGTTTAATAATTGCGAAACCGAGGTTTGCCCGAGTTGTCTCCGGATGATCAGTGGTTGTCTCTTTTGAACGAAGCTTTTATTGTCATTTTATCGATGTTTTTGAATATTTGCAAGACATCTCACTGTTTCTCAGTTGTTTACTTGTTTGAATAGCTTTGCAAGTGACAGAGTTATAGTTGATCAGTAATGCGGCTGACAATTGGCTTCAATTCATCGTAAACATGCTTACAAGGGCTTTACAATGTTTACAACTGCATGCACACGCCGGCGATCGTGGTAGACCTAGTATACGTAAAAGATGACGAGCTATTTCAAAACAGGTTGGTCCTGGTCTTGCTGCTTTATAGTCCGACAACTACAAAAAGCAAGTATAATAATAACGACCGAATAGAGCAAATACCGGTAAGATAATATGATATCACTGATGTTGAACATGTTCAGTGCATGTCTAGATATCGCGTGTCGTATTACATTTGGAAACGTGTGTTTTAAAACATTTTCTATTTGTCCGAATTTAAATAAATTCTATATCAAAATGATCGCTTGAATTTGCCGAGTTTTGTCTACTAAATATATTAAATCCGTTGTTTAATTTTCAGAAAAACGGCCTTGCTTACATTTATACTATTAGCAAACCTTCGGCGCTTCCTGCACCGCAGCAGTTCATATAAGACCATAGATTCTATTTGTGAAAATCTATGCAATTATGCATTGCCATTGTCATGTAGTCTTGCTAGAGTACGCACAGGCTACGCGAAGCTTTCAGAAATCAGTAGCCCGAGTGAACGCCTGAGCAGGCGTCTTGTTTAATCTAGAAATACATCACAACTCGCGCGAATAAAAATCTACCATGAAGTAATATATAAGAAACGTTTTAACGGAAAAAATATCCTCGTCTCTCACCTCCAGAAAAACAAAAGGAAGCAATGCCAAAACTGTAACACAAACTTTGAAAAACATTCTAAGAAAAATAAATGAAAAGATTAGTTTATCTAGTTTTATTAAAATTATTTTACAGTTTAATATAATCAATTTATACTTAAGAAAACCCCGATGTACAATTCAATAAATATGCAATAGTGATAAACATGTTTTTGCGAATATATCCAACACGAGTAAGGGTTCTTCCGATTTCTAAATGCAGCCAAGAAAATCGAAAATGCGACGTGCTTTTTTTTAACCAGCTTGCATGGTTGTATTTAGATATCAAACACTGACGAGTGTTACATATTAGTTTCTTAAACGAAGAAAATCCGGACGTTAAAGTTTGCTAAATTTGACCGTAATCTCTCTCCGATTTCTATCTAATTAAATATTAATTTTTAAATATTTTTTTAATGAATTAATATTACAAAAATATGTCAAGTTATTTCAAATTTGTGCAATAGAAATACTATTACAATACCACGAGATTCTATGCTAAGTCTTTGAACTAATTCCGCCAAGACTTTTATCAAAATGTTATTAATTTTTATCAAAATATTATTAAAATTATAAGGACTCAAAAAACTGTAGTACCTTTTAATAACATTAATTAAAATGGTTATTGTCATGATTATGCTGAGGCGACTATAACTTCTTCCAAGCAGCTGCCAAAACATTTCAATTATTGGATTAGAGCCTGTCCAGCGCTCTTAAAGGATAGGATGCATTAGAAAGGTCAAGTTTCTTAGACATTTTTGACCCGGTTTCAGTTTTTCAAAGCCTAAAGACTTCCTTTCTTTGTTAACAATCTAACCTTGACGCCGTTCGCTTATTTTCCTATGTACTATACGTATTGAAGATCATTCTCCATTCGTATATGGTTGTTAACCAGTTTTAAAAGTGACGCCGAGAGAAATGAAAGTTGAAGTAATACAGTAGAACCTCGCTATCTCGACTAGACTGTTGATTTCCTTTCCACATGTATTTCATCATTATTTTACTGTAGAATTTACCTCCGTTATCTCGAACTCCTGCTATCTCGAGCTATACAAAGTATAAAGAGTTCCGCACCATGTAAATCCGTCTTCTAAGTAATTCAAGTTTAACCACTGATTTCTTCTTAACGATATAGTATACGGTTACACACATCGATTTTAATACAGAATCATCCTCATAGAAACATGGGATTCAACATTTTTCAGGATTTTCTTGTCGCCAATTTGTGTCGCAACGGCATTGCGAGATAAATCGGGGTGTGTAACCGTGGCTAAAGTTTCAGTCGCCTCGGTCAACTAAAGGAACTACATCGCGTAATCGACTAGTCGTTGGCAATCTTTGTGTAGGAAAAATATATCTAGATTTAAAACCAAATCTGTGCCGCACGCGGTACTGAAGAGAGAGAACTAATTAGTGTTAATATTCTTGCAACAATTATGGAAACAAGAACCATTGCGAACGGTATTACATCAATCTGAGTTAGTGCCATCTTTATGAGTACGGCGTATAGCGTGGCGCTTCTGCCCAACATTTCTAACTTTTCCTTGAAATGAAACTATTTATTTATGCTTGATTTCTAAAGTTTGTCAGTTAATTTTACTGACCATAATGCTTTAACTCACCTTTTTCAGCAGTATTCTGTCTTAGCGAGAAGTTGATCTTTCGACGCACTCAGCTGCACGGTGACGATAGTTATGTATATGTTTGTTGAATATACACCGGATGACCTAGTGACGAAATTTAATACACTTGTTTACTGTGTCTTAAAA
Source organism: Paragorgia papillata (assembly GCA_035771165.1). Lineage (NCBI taxonomy): Eukaryota > Metazoa > Cnidaria > Anthozoa > Scleralcyonacea > Coralliidae > Paragorgia > Paragorgia papillata. The sequence continues at coordinate 121,881 of JAWNZC010000433.1, read as the reverse complement.
ACGAACGACTAAATGATTTGCACACGTGTTGGTATCATGTAACCAAACTAGTCTCAAGTACCCAAATTCTTTTTACGTTTTTGAGAATTACATTTTGTCACTGAGAATTGATAAATTAAACGAGACCTACCTCATGGAAGTTGAAGTTTGACTATGATTCTACTGCAGTTGTCTATCGCAGAAATCCTACGAGATTTCAATGTTAATTATATATTTTAGATTTTTAATTTTAATTTTTTTTTTGTACACGGTAACGTTTCCGAGAGTTTTCGTATTGTTTACTGTTCTCAAGGGAATTGGGAACATTTAGCTCATTACTTGAAACAATACGAAAACGCTCGGATAGTCTTAGTGATTATAGTTTCCCACTAATTTTTAGTCAGTAGTCACTTCTGAGAGAATTGTGCGACCAATCAGCATTAGAGTTCCCTGAAAACGCTTTTGCTTCCGCTAGGGAGATAGTCTAATCGGCGCGCCTCGCGAGTCGCGAGTAAATGGCGCGAGTCGCGAGTAAATGGCGCGAGTCGCGAGTAAATGGCGCGAGTCGCGACTAAATGGCGCGAGTAGCGACTAAATGGGGCGAGTAAACTTTTGTCGCGGGCTTTTGTTCCGGCTTTAATTTTGCCTGGATCTTTTTCTCCGGTTTTGCTACTGGGGGACAAAGAACCTAAAAATATAGATGCAATAATAGATTAACTCAAATTTCCTCAGCGTGTGTTCAGTTGTTTACGCACAGATACTTACCATTAATTATCTGTGCGTAAACAACTGAATACAGATAATTAATGGACAACGATGTATCTTCTAAACGCTGTATAAATCGCCTGTAGTTTCTTTATATCGCGCTCCGTCCAACTTACCAATATACTTAGCCGACTTCTATCGATTTTCATGTCGACAATTATTGTGGCCGAATATTAGTCGATGGTTCTCTAAGTGCATTTAGTGAGGAATGACGCAAACATACATACATCAACTTTATTTAAACACGGGAAATAAAAGCAAAGACGCACGGCGCGCAAAAATGACTTGTTATTTATTTTATATTTGTATACTATATATACGTTACCTAATAAATGGTATGTGAATGCTGTTTTGTCAATTTGATGCTATATAGCGCGAAAATTAGTATGAGCTTTGGTTTGGTCTGGCCTTTTTGTGCCTAGCTGGAGGTGGCGGTAATATCTTTTCCGTTGGAAAATATGGTAGTGACGACATACATTGACAGCAAGCTAAGATATTTATCAAATATGGACTAATATTCGGGCACAATAATCGTCGACATGAAAATCGATAGAAGTCGGCTAAGTTGGACGGAGCTCGATATAAAGAAACGACAGACGATTTATATAGCGTTTAGAAGATACATCGCTGTCCATTATCTGTGCGTATTACGCACAAACAACTGAATACACGCTGAGGAAATTTGAGTTAATCTATTATTGCATCTATATTTTTAGGTTCTTTGTCCCCCGGTAGCAAAACCGGAGAAAAAGATTCAGGCAAAATTAAAGCCGGAACAAAAGCCCGTGACAAAAGTTTACTCGCGCCATTTGGTCGCTACTCGCGCCATTTGGTCGCTACTCGCGCCATTTGGTCGCTACTCGCGCCATTTAGTCGCTACTCGCGCCATTTACTCGCGACTCGCGCCATTTACTCGCGACTCGCGCCATTTACTCGCGACTCGCGAGGTGCGCCGATTAGACTATCTCCCGCTAGGCGGTTGTGTTTTTACCTCTGTCTGTCTGTTTATAGCGAGTCTCCCTGTCATCAGGATATCTCACAAAATACTCGACAGGTTTTCGTGAACGTTTGTGGAAAGATTGATCATAAATAAAGGACCAACCCTTTCAATTTTGGTTGAATTTGGTTGAAATTTGAATGAAAAATTAATGAAAATCTGACCACAAGATTGTGTAGAAAAAATGCTCGATTGCGCTCATTATCCTTATTTTATGCAAAAATTTGGCATAATTTTGATACGAGTGCAATTAAGAATTTTATTCATTCATACATGTGTAAGCCTTGAGTAAGCCAGCCTGGTTAGTGGGATGGCTCGTTTTATTTTTAAACACCTCTAATAACCCGCTGGCGGAGGTAGATGCAGTCTCTGGGCGCTCTCTTGCTATAATACCATGAAAAGAGGCGTTTCAGCTATTGAAACTCCAGCTGAGTCATTCAGTAAAATTTAGGGAATTTTACTAAATGACCCAAAACGAGCGGGAGGTTTTTATAAGTAATACCATGATATGAGGGAAATTAGTGATTAAATGTCCCCGAAGCCGAGGGAGGTTTGTGGAATTCCCGAGGGCGAAGCCCGAGGGAATTCCACAAACCTCCCGAGGGTGAGGGACATTTAATCACTAATTTCCCGATATATCATGGTATTAGTTTGTAATACCATGATTAATGAGGAAATAGCATTTGAATTGTAAGGACTCGCTTGGGAATAAAGCCATCAAAAATTGATGAATACATGTGTATAAATATGAGGCACATTGGATATCGATTCAAAGTGAGTAAGGCAGGCGAGATCATGGCAGAGAACCGTTTTGCATTTGTCACAGAAAAGGATGTTCAGAATGTCCGAGAAAATAGAACACCTTTGAATACTAAAAAACACACACCATGTGGAGCAGAAACGTTTATAGACAGTGGGCAGAAGCGAGGAATAAGGAGTTCAATGAGTTTGTTGCAGAGGATGAAGAATTCAGACGTGTACCAGATTTGGATTGTCTAACCATAAGGGACATAAACTACTGGCTGAGCAGATTTGCCGTGGAAGTAAGGAAGAAAGATCGAGGTGAATACCGTCATGAAGTGTTATACAGTCTGTTCTGTGGTCTTAATCGAACTGTGGAGTCGCTTCATCCAAACAAGAATTTGTTTCGCTCGGCGGAGTTTAAACCTCTACAACAAGCTCTTGATGGAAAATTGTGTACTATATCTTAACTTAAACATGTATAATAAAGTCATTATTTTGTTGTGTGAGACGTTTATTTGTTTGGAAACTACTCATGCATACAAATTAGGGAAAATTTCTAATTTTTCCCTGTTTTGGAGGAAAAATTAGAAATTTTCCCTAATTTGTATGCATGAGTAGTTTTCAAACAAATAAACGTGGGGAATTTAGCGATTAAATTTCCCTAAGAGAACAAAAGAATCCGAGGCGATCATGGTATTACATAGCTAATACACCTCTTTTCAGTATTCCTTTGTAATACCATGTTTATCAAAATTTCTGAAGAGGTTTCCTCATGTTCATCTTTTGAGATGCTAGGGAACGTTTTAATACTTCAAATTTAGAAATTCATTTCTACTAACACCATTAGTTTGACGTCAGTTTAGGTAGTATTAGAGTCTTAGAAAAAACTAATTAATGAAGTATATTATGTTAATTTTCACATGGCTCGGTTTCCTTTGTTCTTTTCGGGTAATATATTCAATAGCCCCTGCATGATAACAATAGCAAAACAATAGACTAATATTCCCCTCTAATATTCCCTCAATATTTCTTTTCTAGTGTGACTCCTATCAACCTCGCCCAATAAATCACATATCCCCTCGTGGCCTCAAAACAACCTATACGTATTCGTAGAGATTTCGTCACGTAAATTCGGGGCTTTGTCAGAGTTAGTTACGATGATCCTTAGTTTTAAAAGGGTCATCACGAACGTAATATCAACATTTTTTATTTTTTTGATGATGATAAAAGGTCTCTAAAAGAAAGAAGCGAAGAAAGTACAAAAAATGCATGTATTGTCTTTATTGCTCTGCGCATGCATTAAACAGTTTTTAGCGAACCCACAAGTTGAGTGAATACGAAGATGGCGGAGTAAAGTCAGCATTGTAACCGAAATCGTAGTGGAGATCATTTGTACCAAACTTTGCATCATTTTCCTCAGTTATTCCAATACCATGATCAGCTCTAGCACAGCCACGCCCTCCGCCTCCTATCATTAACACTGCTCCATCATAGTCCCAGTCACACCAGAAACCAATGTAGTTGCTGCTCTGAATATTACTGCTACAGCTGTGCTTTTCAAACCCAGCTGTGTTCTTGTACTGACCACCATAACTCACTCGGCAACTGCCCAGACACTTGTCACTCGCCCAAACTGCTCGGTTTCTGAAGTTTCCATAGCCGGTAATTTTATTTCTAAATGTAGTCCCCCCAAGACAGCCGGAAGTTGTTTGCAGTAGTGCTGTATGAGTGGAGTCGTCACTTCTGGTTATTTTTATTTCCTCTCCAGCGATTTTCCAAAACCCTTCAGATATCATGTCGTTATTTTCACCAGGGTGATTTGTAGCACCGTAGCTAGACAACCTGTCATACCACATGTTATGTCCACTTATCCAATCCTTTGAATCGCTGTTGGAAAATCGTGCTATAAGAGTCCATCCAGAAGACATGTCACAATACACCTTTAAAACAAAATAATGATCAGCTACAGATATACAAAAACGTTTTTTACTTAACCCCTCACTTTTTATTTACTCTTTATTCCTTGTCGTCTGGCGATAAATAAGATAAGTAATATATAAGAAAGAAGAGAGAAAAGAAATATCAACGGGGACAAGGAACCAGTGCTATATAAGCTAACATTACATGGCACGAATTAATTTTGATGGAACGTGCCCTGTTTGGCTGAGATCTAGACACGTCACGTACCGGTTCGTTATTAAGGACTTTACGATGGTAGGACGGCGACGGCGGTTAAAAAGCAACATGGATTTTTTTGTATTAGAAAAGGTCACGACTAACTCACTATTATATTATATTATATTATATTTGAAGCTGGTTTAATGACTTACAAAACGCCCCAGTACTGCTAAAATGGTTGTAGTGTCAGTGTCGTCGTCCTGAAGACGTGAAAATACTATAAGTAGCGTTGTATAAAGAACGAGAACGCTGTTGAGATTACTCCAGGGACGAAAAATTATTCATTTTCTTTGTTTCGCAACTAGAATTATTTTGTTTAAACGACTACGTCGTTGAAGTTGCCGTCGTACTTCGTAAAGTCCCTAATTTCCGTTAATGACTATGGTCTGGATTAGAGGTTTTCAAGTCATTTTGTTTACAAAAAAGAAGAAAAAAAACAAGAAAAGAAAACTTTGAAAAACCCCAAACGTTAATTTTTTTAACTGACTTTGACGATATGACGTCAAAATTTAAACAAATTTCGCTGTTCATCAAAATTGAGCCGTTTGATGACAGAGAAAAAGTACGAGAGTAGATATTGTTTAAAAATAGAAAACATTTTCCGTGTTTCTATAGGGTTATTAAAACACGATGGGAAGTTTGGGAGAACGAGAAATTAAAATGGAAACACGAGCGCGCGGGGCGAGTGCATGTTTCCACACCATTTCGATACTATAATAACGTACTCTGTAGGAACACGGGAAAATGTTTTCTATTTCCTTTATAAAATACCTTGTCAAAAATAGATTAAGCGTTAAAATTAATCCAAGTATAAAGCGTAAATTCTCATCACCCTCGATATATTTAACAGTTATACCATGAGCTCGAGTCGTATATGAGCTCATAGCCAACGAGGCGCTTGGCTATTAGTTCGTATACGACGAGAGCGAATGGTATAACTGTTTTATTATATAGCCAAGCACTGTACAAGAGACAAAATTACAGCGAAATGTTTGAAACGACAAACTTCCAGCATATAGGCAAGAACAGGCAACTAATACTTCCGCCATGCGTAATGATGCATTCACGCAGAGTTTCTCGCTGAGCTGTTCGGCAAACAGCTTCAGTGAAATGTTGCATAAATGTTGCTCGAGAGGGAAAAAATGTGTTAAGCAGATCAACAAAAAAAGATTAAAAGGTACCTTTATGAAGTCAAAAGGTGGGTCAGTTGTTTATATTAGCGTTGCTGCCGTGAAAAAGGTTTTGATTTCATGCAAAAATGAAACTGAAACACCTTCGGCAGTGAAACTAAATTACTTAGTTGGTTGTTTTTGAAAAATAACATGCCTTTTACTACTCCAAATGCTTATCTAAATAAAAAAAGTCTCTTTACTGGTGATCTCCTACGAAATGTGTGTTGTAAGCTTGATTTTAACCGCGAGTTTCTTTGTTTGGCAACAAATTAATTGCAACCCGCTAATTTAGTCGTGTTTCTGAAGTAAAAAGACGTAATTTTTAGGTGAATTTTACCATTTGACATGCTAAATTGTGTATTTGTTAATGTATTTTTACACAATGTTGTTTTTTTATACATTGGTTTGAGGGTGTTGATGTTTTTCTGTATAAAAAATCCGTCAATTTCAACTCTGTTCGGCAGTTTAAAAAAACATGCCGCCATCTTGTTTTTCCTCTACTAGCAGGATATGAGCTGATAGCCTAGTAGTAGGGAACCAATCAGATTACGCAAAAGCTCATATCCGATAGCATGCTATATAATAAAGCGTATTAGATGGCGTTTGGTGGCGTAGTGGATGGAGGTTAACGATATAGCGTATTGGACGGCTAAACTATCTATGTTTTTCATAGAGTTATAGAAACACGACTTTTAACCAATCACGGCTTGCATTTTTAAAATGTTATTTTATAGAAAAATATATTAACATTTTCAATTTCAATTTCAAACATTACATTGAAGGGACTTCTATTTAGAAGTAATTCATTTTTTTTACTGAAGTTCTCTGTATTAAAAAAACGTCTCATACATGTACGCGCGTCTGTAAAGACAGATAACGAAAAATATTTCTATTGCAAGCTATAGGACATGCCTCACCTTTGATAATCCAATGCTGTAATGCCCACTAGGTAAACTGGGATTCTTTTCTTTCAACATTTTACATGATTCTGAAACATGGATAGATATTGAAAGTTTTAAACAAAAAAATGATAAAATAGAGTAAGTAATTGTGTTTCATTGTTGTAGGTTTTTTTATCCTATTTAGCTAAGACGTTTTATTAAATAAAGCTAGACGAGCACACAAAGTAAGCAAATTAAGCTCGTTTTAAAGTGCAAAATTTTGAGTTGAAGCTATGCGTGATAATGCATTATAGTGCATAAATACTCCGGTGCATAATTATGCATTACAATTTAAAGTGTCTGTGAAATGAAAATTAAGTTCGAACAAATCTTAAAATGATAACGTAACAATGAGATATGAAAAACTGTATAAGTTAACTTATACAGTTTTCTCATATCTCACTTCGTTCTTGAGAAAATAAGATTTGTTTGATATGCAAATAACACATTGTATAGACCTTATTCAAAATTGGTCGACGAATAAGTACTCTTTTCTATACCGGCATATAAATTAGCCCTTATATATAAACTCGTTTTCATGTTGGAAATTCAAAATAATTTTTACATTAAAACGAGGTCATAAGGACTAAGGACTAATTTAATAATTCTAATTGAATAAGGTCTATACATCACACTGCATGGTTTATGCATTGCAATGGTTATTTGCATATTAAACAAATCTTATTTCTCATGAACGAAGTGAGACATGAAAACACTAATTTTCATTTCATATGCACTTTATTTTACGCCAGTTTAAGGAAGAAGGTAAGTTGACGTCACGGTTTGTAATACAACTATAACTTTATTCGATAATAAAGGAGAGCTTTACAAGTATATGTCTTCTGAGCTGAGAGCCAGGCGAGAGAGAGAGAGAGAGAGAGAGAGAGAGAGAGAGAGAGAGAGAGAGAGAGAGAGAGAGAGAGAGAGAGAGAGAGAGAGAGAGAGAGAGAGAGAGAGAGAGAGAGAGAGAGAGAGAAAGAGAGAGAAAGAGAGAGAAAGAGAGAGAGAGAGAGAGAGAGAGAGAGAGAGAGAGAGAGAGAGAGAGAGAGAGAGAGAGAGAGAGAGAGAGAGAGAGAGAGAGAGAGAGAGAGAGAGAGAGAGAGAGAGAGAGAGAGAGAGAGAGAGAGAGAGAAAGAGAGAAATTTATTTAAACTCGGAATTTCTTCAGTGCAACGCACTGCTTTACAAGAAAGCCGAAGGAAAAAAAAAAAAGTAGTTAAAAAAAAAAAAAAAAAAAAAAAAGAAAAAAAGTAGTTCAAAGAACTACACGAACTGAGGAAGCAATGATTGCAAGTGACTTTTAAAAGTATTCAAATTGTCAATACACCTAATACTTTCCGGTAACTCATTCCAAATTTTAGCTCCAGAAAACGCAAAGCTTCTTCTTAAGAACTCAGTTCTAGGCTTAGGTAGAACACGTCATTTTTCGCCCTCGAAGTGAATAATTGTTGTTGTCATAGGTCTCAAAATGGTCTCGCAAGTAGGAAGGAGTCAAATTATTTAACAACTTAAATACCATAATTAACATGTGGTCTTTCCGTTGATCCGACAGTGTTTTCCAATTTAATTGGTTTCTGATATCCACTGATCTTGTATCATAACCTTGTTTTGTTATCACTCGTGCAGCACGATTTTGCAACTTTTGCAATCGTGTTGAACCAGTGATAGACATATTGTCAAGGACAATGTCACAATATTCAAACAAAGGTTTTATTAGCGAGCTAAAGATAGTAATAGCTGTTTGCTGGGGAACATACTCCCTAATTCTGCGCAGACCACCAATTGCCTGGCTTATTTTTTTAGAAACATGGGCAATATGCTCATCCCAGGACAGCTTTTCATCAATTGTTATACCTAACGATTCAGTTTTTCTTACTCTTTTAATTTGTTTTCCATTTAAAAAGATCAGTGGAACATCTCTTACTTTTTTAAGACTACTGTCAGATCCAATAAACATGAACTCAGTCTTGGTAGTATTCAGGCTCAATTTATTTGCTTTGAGCCATTCAGAAATGTTTGCAAGGTCATTATTAGCTAAGTTCACAATCTCTTCTAATGATGTTCCAGTAACAGTTATATTTGTATCATCAGCATACATTCTGGCTTTTGAATGCCGAAGACACTTAGGAAGATCATTTATAAATAGTAGAAACATTAAGGGGCCAAGAATTGACCCCTGAGGGACACCACAGCCAAGCAATCGTTCGGACGATAAGAAGCCATTGACACAACATTTTTGTTTACGCATACACACATACGATTGAAACCAGCTTAACGATCTTGGCTGTATTCCGTATGTGCGCAATTTATTAATTAAAATATCATGATTAACTGTGTCAAAAGCTTTTGCGAGGTCCAAAAATATTACCGCGCTTAGATTTCCTTGGTCCATGGTTTTTAGCCAATCCAACGTTGCGTCGAGAAGTGCAGTAGAGGTAGAATGAAATGGCCTAAAACCGGATTGATTTACAGATATTAAGTTGTTGTCATTAAGATACGTGTATAACTGATCGTAAATAATGCGCTCAAATACCTTTGATATACAACCCAACACTGAGATAGGCCTATAATTGTTCATGTCGTCCTTTGCTTCTTTTTTGTGTATTGCAGTAACCCGCGCTAACTTCCAATCGTCAGGAAAAGTGCCAGTTGTTACTGATTGATTAAACACCACGGTTAACGATTTGGAAATTACTGGGGCAGCAATTTTAAGCAAGTTACTTGGGATTTGATCCATCCCGGTTGCTTTCTTGGTATCGATTTTAGAGAGCAAATGAAAAACCTTGCTCTCCTCTATTGTTGCAATCTCAAAAGCAGCATCGGTTTCACAAATATAATCAAGATACGAAGTTGTTGATTCTTGGATTGACGAGGACAAATTAAGGCCAATCTCAGAGAAGTGTTTGTTAAAACGTTCTGCTATTTCTTTTGGTTCAGAAATTAGTCTGTCATTACATTTTAAATTATTAATATGTTCAATTTTTGCATTTGAATTTTTATGAGTTAATTCGTTTATTGAGCTCCAGATAGCTTTTGAATTTCCAGCATTTTGCTTGAATGTACGCTGATAATAAGTAATTTTAGCTTCTTTTAGTTTATTGTTACAATTATTTCTTGCATTTGTGTATATATTCCAATCTTCTATCGATTTAGTTCTTATCGCTGTACATTTCAAACGATCTCGTTGGATTAATAATTGTTTTAATTCTGATGTTAGCCATGGGTTCCTTTTGTTCCTAATGCGCTTCCTTTTAATCGGAGCATGTTTGTCAACTACAGACAAAAACATGCGTTTCCATACACTGTAAAAACTGACTGGTTGAATCAACCTATTTCAATTGGTTGTCTCAGACTCACGTTTTGACCAATTTTTAAAGGTTAAAACAACTTAAATTATTGGTTGAAACAACCAAAATATGGTTATTTCAACCAAATGTTTTGGTTGTTTCAACCAATTAAAATTGGTCTGAGTCTGAGACAACCATTAAAATTGGTTGTTTCAACCAATCAGTTTTTACAGTGTAGAAGCCACGTCTCATTAACATCATCAAACATATTTATGTCATCCCAAGGGAGACTCTGGAGGTCATTTCTAAAGTTATCTACGTTGAAGTTTACAAAATTTCGAACACAAACAACTTTTTGAGTATTCTTAGCATGCGAAATTGATATTTTGCGAATTGTGAAAACCAGACTATGATCACTTATGCCTAAATGAACAACTCCCGAAGCAGCAACATTAGCTGAGCGATTTGTTAGGATTAAGTCAATCAGCGTCTCTGCTTTTGAAGTGCATCGGGTTGGTTCAGTAATTAGTTGTTCTAATTGATATATTTCAGTGATAGAATTCAATATATCGAGAGAGAGAGAGAGAGAGAGAGAGAGAGAGAGAGAGAGAGAGAGAGAGAGAGAGAGAGAGAGAGAGAGAGAGAGAGAGAGAGAGAGAGAGAGAGAGAGAGAGAGAGAGAGAGAGAGAGAGAGAGAGAGAGAGAGAGAGAGAGAGAGAGAGAGAGAGAGAGAGAGAGAGAGAGAGAGAGAGAGAGAGAGAGAGAGAGAAAGAGAAAGACAAAGAGAAAGAGAAAGAGATAGATAGATAGAGAGATAGAGAGAGAGAGAGAGAAAGAGAGAGAGAGAGAGAGAGAGAGAGAGAGAGAGAGAGAGAGAGAGAGTCTACGGCGCAAGCGCTTGACTAAGGGTATTGCTGACCAATACTTGCGTGACTTCTTTCTTCTTTCTCTCATCTTATGTCATATTACAACCTGAGTGGTATTACAGAGAGAGAGAGAGAGAGAGAGAGAGAGAGAGAGAGAGAGAGAGAGAGAGAGAGAGAGAGAGAGAGAGAGAGAGAGAGAGAGAGAGAGAGAGAGAGAGAGAGAGAGAGAGAGAGAGAGAGAGAGAGAGAGAGAGAGAGAGAGAGAGAGAGAGAGAGAGAGAGAGAAAGAGAGAGAAAGAGAAAGAGAAAGAGAAAGAGAGAGAGAGAGAGAGAGAGAGAGAGAGAGAGAGAGAGAGAGAGAGAGAGAGAGAGAGAGAGAGAGAGAGAGAGAGAGAGAGAGAGAGAGACAGAGAGAGACAGAGAGAGACAGAGAGAGAGAGAGAGAGAGTCTACGGCGCAAGCGCTTGACTAAGGGTATTGCTGACCAATACTTGCGTGACTTCTTTCTTCTTTCTCTCATCTTATGTCATATTACAACCTGAGTGGTATTACAGTACAACAAATATCAAAGTACTTGCTAACGACTAACAGTAGTAGCAGAAAAATCTATAACAAATGACAGGTTGAGTCGTATCAACCATTGTCTGCTAAACTAAAGTTCGTGACAAAGTTTTCATAACGTGCTGGGCGGCGACCCTCTCGAGTGCATCTTCGAAGTACAGAAGGGACATCAGAGGTGCTGTCATCCGCATTAAGACTTCCTTCAGGCTCCGGATGGACATTGGTGTCGCAAGGTTTGTCGCAGCTGGTGGTGATGGTGACGTCGTCATGATTAGGAATTTCCTGAAAGGGAGGAGTCGAGATCGCACTAGGTATGACTGGTGTAGACGGTGCAGGTCGTTCTGGTGATGCTTCGTCAGCTGACGAGTCTACATTGGTGAAGATAGATGGACGGGAGCTCGTGAATTCCGACGGGACCTGGTAACACTCAGACGACTTCATTCGATAAGACGTGCTTCGAAGTTGGGATCCAACGAATTTTCTAACGTTACAAAAGGCGCCGTCTATTTCTACGACTAAATAGCGGTCGCGAGCTCTAGGCTTGTTGCGGTCGCAGTAGAGGTAAATCACCAACAGCGATACGATCGGTGGAGTTGAACTTTGCGACAGGTACCTTTGACTTCCGCTGTGTGGGTGGTTGGCCATTCGTTGTTCGTTCTGCTTGAGAATGATGTCTTGGTCTTGCATGGGAATTTGTTGCTTTAAGAACTGGTCGCGCTGGGTCCACATTTCTCTGGCGGAAAGACCTCGCGATCGGATGCGTACGTTGCGGTTGGCTATAGCTACAGCGCGTGATCTGTGAGTGCCTTGACTCCGGGTGCGGGCTCGGTTCTTATGACAGCTGTACGTCCAGCTGTAGTGGACGCATTTGGACACAAAGGCGAATAAGAGCATCACGCAGAGTGTGGTGGCGCTCGTCCTCCAGGAGAGTTGTGGTTGTGAACGAGGTCACGCATTCCCGTAGTACAAGTACGAACTGTCTAGAACGCTTGAGGACGTCTGCGGCGAATGATATACACCAACGGCATCAGGTGGAAGGCAGGATGACTGCTTCTCACGCACTTTCGGAGTTTGGCGTAAAGCGGCACAATTGTGACAGGATTGAGTGAGACGGTCGATGGCTTTGTCCATGTCTAGGGCATACAGGTAGCGCTTGGTGACAGCTTTGAGTTGGTGGCTGGATGGGTGACAAAGCTGAATGTGTAGTGCCGTTAGCAGACCTTCTAGAACCTGCAACTTAACGTTGGTGAGCTTTCTGGATGGACGTGTCCCTTGTTGCAAATGTGCGTGAGTACGCCGTAGATTAGCACATTCGGCTTGTATGTTCAACTCAGTGAACTCTAAATAAACTGGAACGCTAACTCCATAAGACAGGCCCTATGATTGGGTGAAGTCAAACTTCCGGCCGCTGGGGGTAGCCATTGCACGTCAACAGAACCTATGAAGTGCACAATGAAAAACTGAAAACTCGCTGGAAAAAACAACCATTTTTTAGACCTAAAGTTTTTTATAGATGATAACGAAGAAGCTAGTATATATTGGGCTTATCGGCCTTGTACCTGAACAATTTCTACCCACGAAAATGGATTGAACGACGAAATATCTGCCGAACAAAAGCAAAATTCGAGTCCGAAACTCGTACGGAAAATGCAAGTTTCTCTTATTTTTCTTTGTTATCTCAAACGTTTGAAGGTTGTCATGCCAAGAATTAGTAATAAGATAATGCTAAATTATAGCTTTAACTCAAGTTTCAGTTGTGGAAATGCTAAATCTGACAATTTTCGATACGAAGAGTAATTCCAGAGCTGTAATAACACACGGTAAAGCACATTTTGTTGTTTTTTTCCTACTGAAAATTGAGAAATTTAAAACCCAACTGTTTTTATAAACAACCTCTTCATTTTAAACCTGGGTTTCATATGTATTTTCTTTATATTTGTCCAAACCAATGGCAATTTTGGTTGCGTATTGTTGACTTTCAGTTGACAAAACATTTCTGTTTTCCTTGTTTTTACTCGTCATGTCAGTGTTCACCTACTCTACGGTATATTGGAATTTGATTTAAGCCTAAAAGTGGTTAACAAGTTTAGTTTTTCTTTGATTTCAAGCTGTTTTTGCAAACCATTTCACCAAATTCAGCTTCATGTTCTCTCGGTTATACAGTAAAAGGGACTGGGGTTGACGTGCATGGCGGCCCCCATGTCCGCCATTTTTGGCTTCAAAACGTGCAAGCGAGTTATCGTTCCAGTCTACTTAGAGTTCAATGGTTCAACCAAGCGGCTCGACTGGTAAAAGGAAGTCGTTCGTCACCACTCTGTATGTTTTCTATCGATGCGCGTCTGATGACTGAGTCCTGGGTGTGTTTCGTGAACGAGCAGACATGATAGGCTTCGTCTTCGCAGGGGGCTGCATTGCGGCTGGCAAAGTCCGAGGGCAGAATAGCGGATCCAGACACGTGTCTGACGGAGGCCTGATATCGGCTCACGATTGATAGAAAGGTGGAGACACGGGGGCTGGCTGAAAATTCTCCGCGGCACAGCTTTTCATACGCTTGCACACAGCCGTGACTAGGCGAGAGCCACCATTTGGTTTCTTAACGAGAAACGACGGGTTTAGGTACTCAACTGAGACGTCGATTTCTTCAGGGCGTGCAAAGACACCCAACGCTTCGAGCTCATCGAACTTCTGCTGAAGTTCCAGTAGCTGGTGTCGAGCATACTGCGGTAGGCGGCCTTTTCGCTAGAGAGGCTCCACAGGTCCCATGTTGACTCTGGCTTCGAATGGACCTTCTGCGCCATTATAGCCTTTGATGTTCGGATCAAAGACATGATCATATCGGTCCAAGAGTGAAGTGAACTTGGCTCTGATGTTTTGCGAGAGAAGATTGTCCGGGTCAAGGCATACGTTAGATGGGTATTTCGAGCCGGCGTGAGGTACGGGTGGTTTCGGTGGTGCCTCTGCTGATGGTGGTTTGTTGTCGGTACAGGCGTTGGGCATGTAGATAGGGCGCACCTGGCAGAAGTGCTCCAGTTCCGCTTTAGGGAGTGGGGCTCTGGCGACAAGTTAGGGATGCGTATTTTCCCTGCCACACTGGAAACTATTCCCGGAGAGGGCCACAGTTGGGAAGCTGTTAGATGCCTTGGAGCATCAGTCCGAGGCTCTAAGGCGTAGGCGGAGTCTGATGGGACATCACTTGGTAATTCGACCTCGACAAATTCTCCAGGCCAAACAGTCGTGGATGTAGGAGGGGCACGAAGTACTATTGCGCAACGTGCAGCTGAGCGTACTGCTGTAGGATTGCTGAGACCCGTAAGTGTAGGTGGAACCGTCGCCGAGCATCACTTGGCGCTTGGCTGGGCGCACGATATAATTTTCTTCCATAAAGCCTAAAGGGGGTGCCTGCTAGCACATTCACGTCAAGATTCTTGACAACGAGGCCTTCAAATGTAAACTCTCGGCCTTCACGGTTGAAGACTAGCCGTGTTTCACTCACGACATTGTTTCACCCAAGCCGCTGGATGACGGTGTGGCAGATCATGTTACCAGTGGCTCCACTGTCAATGGTTATGCGCACCGGATGGTGTGAGTAGAACATGTCTAGGTACGGTGACTGACGTGTCTGTATGCGGCGGACCTTGGTAGTAGAGCTAGTTACAGTGTAATCAGTGTCGCTATCTGGTTCAGCCATGTGGGGTGTGGTCTCATGTTCAGGAGGGTCATCAAAGATATCGGCAATCTGTCTAGCCCTGAATATGTATTTACGATCTTGATCTGGTAGGAAAGTACATTCGCTCAAGAAGTGGCTGCTGTCTGATCGGCCAGCTTGTTTACAGAGTGGACACGACTTTGTTGGGCGGTTGGGTCTTGCACTCGCCTTGAACGGACCTCTGGCACTGGTAGGTTTACGGTAATTGCTAACAGCAGTATGCATTATCTTAGCATCATCAGCAACACGAATTTCGTCAAGCAGAGAGGTGAGGGCCTGAGATATTTCTGGCTTGATGGATCACGAAAGGTTCGTGCTCTGCTTCACTAGCTTAAAGGGCATATGACTCGAAAATTAAGTTTGTCTTATTGAAAAGAACATTTAAAATAATAAAATAACATCTTTTGCAGTTTTTGGTTTCCTTGCTTCGTTTTTGAGATATTCCAGCTTGTTTGATATGCAAATGACACAACTTTTTACGTCACGCGTGCATAATGAGTATTATGAGTTACCGAGAGAAGGTTACATATCTTTGCTATTGTGAAACGAAATCACTTGGAATTCTACATGTTTGGTGTTGTGGGTAGAAACACGCACATGCTTCCTTTGAGTTAAGCCCATGTTTTCATAATAGCAAAGATACGTAACCTTTTCTGATCATTATGCACATGTGACGTAAAAAGTTGTGTCATTTGCATATCAAACAAGCTGGAATATCTCAAAAACGAAGCAAGGAAACCAAAAACTGCAAAAGATGTTATTTTATCATTTTAAATGTTCTTTTCAATAAGACAAACATAATTTTCGAGTCATATGCCCTTTAAGCAACTCAGGGTGGATCAGTTTAAGCCAAGTGAGGATGATGAAATTCTCTAAAATAGGAGTAAGTTCCTCATCCTCAGTAAGGATTTCACCATGGTGGGACAGGCTATTGCCACGGAGTAACGTGTCTTCTGCAAAAGACATTATTCTCTGATAGAGGTCTTCAGGGCGCTCATCGGCCTCTAAGTGTAAGTGCGCAAAATTCAGAAAATGAGCTCCAGTAACCTGGAAACCAAAGTGTTCGCGTATTTTTTTCCAAATAGACAGTATACGGGAGGTTGAATTCTTCACCAAAGTGTTCCTGGATATTACTGGGCAATAGTTTGTTATCTGACCGAGCATAAGTTCCAGAAATTTAGCTTTCTCCTGAGTCGTTTGTCGGTTCGCAGCCGGAACGTCTTCGCCATCATCCGCCAGGCCGCGTAATATATAAGGGCTGGGCTTTAGTCGTTTTGCCCCACGTAGCGCCCTCAGCGAGGAAATGTGCGAAGTTACTATCGAGTGAAAGACTGTACTCCAATTTTCGAAACTGGTTAAAATTTCATTATTCGAGAGGCTCCATTGCTTTGGAGCCCGGCGAGTGCCAGCCATAACTGCATTATTGTGTTTCGGGTTTATGAATGAATTGTGCTTGGACAACGAAAATATTCGGAGTATCGACTTACCAAACGTTTGGAGTACGTATAGCTTGGCCTTCTGTATGCCTTTCTGAATGCCGTTTTAATTTCTTGGCGTAGATTCGATCAGCGTTGCCACCACGCCAGTTAAGGAAGAAGGTAAGTTGACGTCACGGTTCGTGACACAACTATACCTTTATTCGATAACAAAGGAGAGCTTTACAAGTATATGTCTTCTGAGCTGAGAGCCAGGCGAGAGAAATAGAGTATATACGGCGCAAGCGCTTAACTAAGTGTACTGCTGACCAATACTGGCGTTAGAAAATGCATTCAATAAAATGAAATAAATAAAACGCGCTTTGAATATTTTTGGAGATGGAAGGTTAGGCTAAATGCATGATATTAAACAGTAAACACATAAATATCACAATGGTAATAATGTATCATGATAAGGAGAAAATACACATAACAAACTAAGAATCGCCTTACTAATGTGTAATTGTTCCAAAGACTTTACAATCTTCTTTATTTCTGATAAAAAAGTTAAAATACAAAATACGGCATTACCACAATTATACATACAGAACTCGCATTTGGAAACTGCTTTCGCAACTTAGTGGTCAGAGCACTTAATTAGAATCGCAGAGTCGTGGGTTTAATTCCTAAATATAATGTTAGTAGTTCGGCCTCGTGCTTTCATCATGTTTTCTCGTGTTTGGATCCCCTGATGAAACACTCAACTAACTCGTTGTTCATATATTACACATATACCATATATACGTCGCAGGTGAATAGTGCTTTTCACGCAATCTGATTGGTTCCTCTAGCTCGGGATATCTTGCATTGTTATACATAGCTAGAGTTTTGCTGGATAAAACGATGACTGTCATTGGTTGGTTTGTGGTCACATGACCTTAGCTAAATTTCAATGTAGACCGAACGGGCAACAATTGAGAACTTATTGCCCACTCGGAAAATAATATTGCACCAGAACTTTGAATTCCTCACGGTATCCTACAAACAAAAGCTTGTTTGGTATGAAAAAAATAATTTATAGGTCTTCAAAGCATTGCTGTTCTTTTGTTCTGAGACTCATATTTGCATGTTTAGTTAAAGTGAAATTACGAAGCCAGGCGTAATTGTTTTGGTAAGTCTTTTTTAAGTTTGTCTTTTGTGTAATTTCCCTGGATAAACATCGAAATTATTCAGCGAAACTCAAGGTATATATATAACAAAACACTTTATAATGTCTGATCCCTCGACTTCGTCTCGGAAAACATTTAGACTCTCGGGAAAACAAAACTAACTGTTTCCATCGCGACCAGACATTAAGTGTATACTATTCACCAGCGGGCAAAACAAAATAGCGGCTACAGTTTTGCTTTGTTTACCGAAACAGGAGATTTTGTTGACAAACAAGGCTGATGTAGTAGAATAACGAGAAAAGTCAACACAATGAATTAAGAAGAAGAGTGTCCACGGGTATGTTTCTTTAGAATTTTCTAGCAATTAATATATTCAAAAGTTGTAAAAATTGTTTTGTTGACAAATATCGAGTACGCCAAGTTGCAAGCTGCCGGTGTCTTGTATAAAAATACCGAAAATATATAAGAATGTTAAACTTGTTATTTCATTTATGAGGTATATGCTAAAACAATTATTCACCTCAGTGTCGGTGAATAGTGTAGATATTCATCAAAATCCTCATCCAATAATTGTCTAATACACCTGTTTTCATGCCATTACTATAAATATATTAGAAAAACGTATAAACTAAAAATGCATGCAAAGCTTACTATTGTTTACTTCCTTTTCCAAAAACTTTACTCTCTTTTCCAATTTTGACAACAAATAATATATGGCAATTAGGGTTGTGAAATTAAAAACCTACAGTAGATATATTAATGATTAATAGAATAGCTTTAAGAAATGTGTTAAAAAATACGTCAATAATATACTAAAAATAGCCTTACTATCATTTAGTTTGTTCTCCAAAAATTGTACACTCTGCTTTAATTCTGAGGGAAAAGATCAAAATAAAATCTTTTAGTTATTTATTATACATGTGGTAATTAGGATTGCACGCAAAAGAAAAAATAGAATATATATATATATACCAAGCAAATAAAATGTTAGTAGTTTAGATTGAAGTGTGTTCGATACCTATAAATATAGGCAGAACGGATTTAACCGACTGTTTTTACTTAAAACATCATTGTTGCTACTCTGAGTTCCCGTGGTTGGGCGATCATTAGGCAACTCCTGAAGATTCTGCAGAATTTTCAGCAGTTGCCTGATCGATAATAACGATGATGTTTTAGCAACCTCGTACCCAGGGTCTTATCTCTGCTTCCCCGCCCCCGCCCACCGCTGCGAAAAGACCCTGGTCCAGGCTGGTCACGTGTCGTCTATCAAAATTTTCGACTGTGGAGGATCCCTGCGTATCAATGCTTGACCTCGCTGGAATAGTCGAAGAAATGTATGTATACGTATCTTGTCTTGCTTTCTGGTATTAGATTTTGAAATGAATGGTTAAACCGGTGACACGATTTTAAAATTGAAACAAGTTGTTTTGACAGCTATTGTTTTTAGTTTGTAATAAATCGCTGTGTTTATTTAAGTTTATAATGAAGAAAGTTCTTGATGTTCCCATTCGTTTAATAATCGTCAACATGGGTGCTTAATGAAATGTTGATAATGAAATAGAAGACTGTTTCAAACTCTCAATATAAACAATAAAATACGTATGTGTTTCACCTGTACGTTGTTGAATACCACACGCGAAAGCTGCCGTTATATTTAAGTGTATACGTCCAGTTAAAAGCCTCGCGATTCGAATGCTTAAAACGAATATTCTCCCATCAATAACACATGTCGCCAGCGCTACAAAGCCAGCAAAATATTGATCTTTGAGACTTTGGCATTCTTATTAAATTATATCTCGTTTCGGATTGTTTCTCCAAGCCGTTGTGCACCTTTCGTGAGTCGTTGACATTTCATCTGGCCAGATGTTTTGCGTTTTGTATAAACACTACTCTGCAAGTCGAGAAAGATTTTTGTACCACACTAAATTTATTTTGTACTGCCCATATTTTGGGCAGCACGTGACCAGCCTGGACCAGGGTCTTTTCGGGGAGCGGAGATAAGACCCTGGGTACGAGGTTGATGTTTTAGTGGCATCATGCAATAACCTTCCCACGGACAGTTTAAGACCCATTCCTATAAAGTACTCAAAACTTAAAATTTTTACTTTATTAGCTCGGGATATCTTGCATTGTTATATTAATAATGATTAATAGAATAGCTTTAAGAAATGTGTTAAAAAATACGTTAATAAGATACTAAAAATAGCCTTACTATCATTTAGTTTTTTCTCCAAAAATTGTACACTCTGCTTTAATTCTGAGGGGAAAAAATCAAATAAAATATTTTAGTTATTAACTGATACATGGTAATTAGGATTGCATGCAAAGGTAAAAATAGAATATATATATATATATATATAGTTCAATCTACAGACACGGTGTTTCGCTGTACTACAGCTCATCAGTGTAGCTTGGAACAATCTGAATGAATTTCATCAATTACTTATACACATGCGATCGTCGGTGACAACCGCATGTGGGACAGCATCGGTGAAGTACATTCAAATAGCGTGATATATATATATATATATATATATATATATATATATATACCAAGTAAATATACATATACCAAGTAAATATACATATACCAAGTAAATGCAGCAGGGTGTCCCAAAAAATGCCCCCATCCATTTATGAGGTGCACCTTCTTTAATTATGGTACAAGAAGTAAATTTTTATATCACGGCGAAAGCCCATCCCTCCTTCTTTGTTGTCTGAAATTTTCAGAGCTAAATAGTTATCTACTCGCTTCCTGTAGTCATTTAAAGAGGCAACATCAAAATTTGAACTTGTCCAAATTATGTATGCTACGTCAAGATTTGGAAATCTTCTCCTGAAGGCTCCCCTTGTCCTTGTTGGGCTTCTTGTTTCATGATAGGAAAGTACCATGAATGCTCTTTCCTCGGGAGTGAATTGTTGCCCAACCATCTTTGCATGGAACTCTCATGAGCATTGTTATTACCCCAAGGAACCCCACATGATTTGATACCGCATTGCTTCATTTGGAATCAAACTTTATTCCCCTGTGGTCAGTTTTCACATGCATATGTATTCAAACTTGTATTCTGCACTCAAACAAAGCTGTGGTCAAAAACGGGATGGGCGACATTCGTTTGGGACACCCTGTATTTTTTCAAATCTGTAGGTAGCATAGATAACTTCAGTTTGTCTTTTGTGTACTTTCCCTTGATAAACGTCGAAATTATTCAGCGAAACTCGAGCTATATATATAACAAAGCACTTTATAATGTCTGATCCCCTATATATATATGTAATATTTAAAAACCGCGCAGGAGGGCTTTATCGGATATGAAACACGAGGCGATAGCCGAGTGTTTTAGAGCCGATAAAGCCCGTACTTCCTAAAATGTATGACTTCCTAAAAAGAATCACTTTATACGTGCATTGGCGTAGTAATTTTGAAAATTAAGCTTATCTCAGGTAAGGTAAGGTAAGGTAAGGTAAGGTAAGGTAAGGTAAGGTAAGGTAAGGTAAGGTAAGGTAAGGTAAGGTAAGGTAAGGTAAGGTAAGGTAAGGTAAGGTAAGGTAAGGTAAGGTAAGGTAAGGTAAGGTAAGGTAAGGTAAGGTAAGGTAAGATAAGATAAGATAAGCATGTGTGTGGATGGTGCCATCATTAGTCTTGCATGGTTAGTAAAACGTCAAGAAAGGCGAGTTTGTTGTCATGTTCTTCTTCTATCGTGAATGTAATTTTGTCAGTATATGTTGTTAAGTATTGCCAATACGCCAATACGTCGTCGACATGGGCAATAGTGAAGACGAACAAAATATAAAGTGTATATATATATACAATTCAAACAAACAAAGTGTTGTTCGCGAAATGTCGAAAAGTGCTCAAAACCGTAAAGATAGAGCGAATATACTATAAGTGGGCTTACCCCAAATGTTGATGGTCGCTACTGTCAGTTTCACGCTGGGCGATCTTCAAGCGGCTGGGCGATCTAGAGCCGCCTGAAGATCGCCCAGCGTGAAACTGACAGTAGCGACCATCAACATTTGAGGTAAGCCCACTTATAGTATATATATATATATATACTCATATACATACGCGATGTTTCCAGACTTAATCTGTGTGCTAGATCGTTATTCTGTAATGAATTTCAAAATTTAAATTAGCTCAATGTTGACACGTTTAATTTTCACCAGGATAGAAAATATCAACTAATATTCTACCTGTTTTTCTTTGCCAAGAGCTTCCCAGCTTTGTCCATTTGATAAGTAAAGTTTCGTGTTGTCTTCACGATAAGACAATAGTCCCTTAACTAGAGGAAGACTGTTAAGAGTCTTATTATTACCTACTTTGACGACCTGAAATATAATCAGACATTAAAAGAACTGTGATATGACTTTAAATTCGTTGTTATGAATTCATACGCTACATATTGTGTAGTAAGTTTAAAGTGGTTATGCTACTTTATTTTGCATGTGTTTGAAATGATAATGGTTTGCGTTCACACCTCTTTCATAATCTCGCTGCGCTCTAAAGATATGTTTGTTGAGTAAATTAAAGCTGGTGACGTCAAATTGAAAAATGACATAAGTTTGCAATTGTTGAGAGAAATATTTGAACATTAAACATACAAATTTTCAGGTAATATTTAGTTTAAAACAAAGGTAAAGATTTAAAGGGTTTTTATTAAGTACACATCTGCACAAATACTTCAGCAACACACAAAATACAGTGCACTAACTTATCACACACACATATGTGTGTATACACACATACAACACACACACACACACATATATATTCATATATATATATATATATATATATATATATATGAATATATATGTGTGTGTGTGTGTGTGTGTTGTATGTGTGTATACACACATATGTGTGTGTGATATATATATATATATATATATATATATATACAAAGCATGAAGTATTGTTTACCTTAAAGTCTTCGCTACCAGAGGTTTCACTCTAATTCAAAAATTTTTGTTTACTAAACAAAAGATCAGAAATAGTTTCGACCTGTCGGCACAAAAACAGATTTCGGATCAACAACCTAAACAATCAAAGGAATGCGCGCAACGTTTCGACGCCCACACCCACGCTCCAAAGGAATGCGCCGGACGTTTCGACGCCCACACCCACGCCCCAACCAACGCATTTAAGCAGCCCACTAACCTATATTTTTCAGTCGCCTGATGATCCCGTTTAGGGTGAAACCTCTGGTAGCGAAGACTTTAAGGTAAACAATACTTCATGCTTTGTATTTTGCTCTATCTATATATGGTATTGAGCACTCTCTAACATTTCGTGAACCAAAACTCACTTATATATATACCCATACATGAAAAGGTTTCATGCAAATACTATTGGCAGAGTGCTCAATGTGACTATAGTCCAGAGCATTATAAGATAGAAGTAAAGGAGTCGAAGGCTTTCACTTAAGCATTTTAATTACTGTTCAGTTTCGTGCACACGTTGTTGCACTCGTCAGATCTAAATGCCTAATAACTAATGACATGTTTATATAGAATATACAACAGGAAGTTGAGTGAAAGCCTATGTATTAGTGAGGGGATGAAACAATGGTCAAATCCCTAGGGTGAATATTACATAATTTTTACGGCTTTTAAAAGTTACGGCTGTATGACCAATACATAGGACTCACAGCCAACACATTTAAAACCAGATTCAATAACCATAAAGCATCGTTCAAAAATGAAATCAAGAAATCAAGCACAGAACTGAGCAAACATATTTGGGACCTAAAAAACAGCAAGACCGCATACCAGATCACTGAAAAATCTCAGGAAAAATCTCAGGAAAATACAACACGGCTTTTTATGAAAATACTTCAAAATTGTGCTTTAATACATATACAAAGCGAAAAATGTAATTTGCCTTGAGATGACCTTTAAGTGGAAATATAGTGAAAATATATTGTTTCAATATTGTACATAAAAACCCATGCTAAATCAGTTACCGACACCGCACGGGCAGTTATAAAAAAATATATTAAACGAACCTCAAAGAATACGTTATGGTAGAGAATTTATTTAACTTTTGTTGGTAAATTTATACTAAAACAATTAGACAACTCACCCTCGTTTGACTATTCGCTTATAGAAAACTTGGGCTCGTTGTCTATAATTGTTAATTTTAATATACCTATAATCTAAATATTTTATTACATTATACTCACTCCAGAAACAAGATTTGGTGTTTCTTTTCTTGAGCAAGATCCCTAATTGTTCCAAAAATAATTCCCAAATTAGAAAAATGCGATTAATATGTTAAAATGTTGACATTCACAGCACTATAGTTGTCTTTTTTGTACCAACCTTCTTCGAAACTCCAGTGGTTTCATCGATAAAGTGCGTTTCAGTTTTCCCGTCTGGTGTTCGTACTTGAAACTCTGTACATTTATTCCACACAGGTTTTTTAGGGACGGATGAACGTACCCAGAACCATGTGTGAGATGTTGTAGTAACCGTTCCACCATTGATACTTTGACATGCTGAGGAACAGAAATCACCTGATGCTCCTTTAGGACCATAGCAAGCACAGCACTAAACAGAAATATTTAATGTAATGTTTAACGCTTGTTCAGAAAGAAAGGAAAGGGGAGGGAGGGAAGGAAGGAGAAAAGGAAGGAATGAATGAAGGAAGGAAGGTATAGGTAGGTAGGTAGGTAGGTAGGTAGGTAGGTAGGTAGGTAGGTAGGTAGGTAGGTAGGTAGGTAGGTAGGTAGGTAGATAGGAAGGAACAAAGGAAGGAAGGAAGGAAGGAAGGAAGGAAGGAAGGAAGGAAGGAAGGAAGGAAGGAAGGAAGGAAGGAAGGAAGGAAGGAAGGAAGGAAGGAAGGAAGGAAGGAAGGAAGGAAGGAAGGAAGGAAGGAAGGAAGGAAGGAAGGAAGGAAGGAAGGAAGGAAGGAAGGAAGGAAGGAAGGAAGGAAGGAAGGAAGGAAGGAAGGAAGGAAGGAAGGAAGGAAGGAGGAAGGAAGGAAGGAAGGAAGGAAGGAGGGAAGGAAGAAGGAAGGAAGGAAGGAAGGAAGGAAGGAAGGAAGGAAGGAAGGAAGGAAGGAAGGAAGGAAGGAAGGAAGGAAGGAAGGAAGGAAGGAAGGAAGGAAGGAAGGAAGGAAGGAAGGAAGAAAAATGTGTGTTCTTATTTACACAATGTCGGATCAATACCTTTCCATGTTCACAACCAATAAACACTGTTGAGTTATGGCTAACACCAGACCTTGGTGAAACTGTACTGTAACTATTGAAATAAGAAAAGTACATACCCATGTTTCATAAAAAATATTTTGTTGTCAGTTGAATTGAGTTTGTTAATTCGGAACAACATACAACCAAGCACGTAAATTGTAGTCACAATGTTACCTGAATGTTCCATAATTATCGTATCGAAAGTTAGTTCCTGGAAATACTCCAAATCCTTCCTTACATGGTTTTCCAAAACAGCTATTCATCATTTCCTACAAGTACAATTACGTAGATAAAAATCAATTGCTTAATCGTAGAAGCACTATATAACAAGCAATAGCAATAATAAAAGGTTTTCATTAAAGAAATACCAAATGGTTTTCCGTGTTTGGATACTCTGATCCAAACACCCGGGAAATTACGAGACTGGAGAAAAGCGTAACAAAACACGAGCCATAGGCGAGTGTTTTGTTACGCTTTTCTCCAGTCTAGCAATTTCCCAAGTGTTTGGATCAGAGTCTCCAAACACGGAAAAACCCATTTGGTATTTCTTTTATAAAATAATCACAAGTGAATATGATATACTGTCCGACATTTTCAAAAAATCGTTTTGGCGGGAATTTTCCGTGTTTGGATCCAAACACGGCAATTGACCAATCAGGGCTTGCGTAGTATAATGTTATTTTATAAAAAATATAAATACTGTCATGTGTTTCTCTCAATAAATAAAGACGTTCTATCTACTCTCTATCTCTCAGTCTCTCTTTTGCTTTCTAGTTCAATTTATTTTACTTTTTTTGAAAACCTTGTGATATTGTAATACGTTTATTAAAAACCATGCAAAAATAACAAAACCGTTCTACCCTTAAAATGAATCATCCTGTGCCCTGTCCTATATAAATTGCCACTTTCCAAGCATTTACATTTACATTCACACATTTACATTTACATTCAGATTCACATTTATACAATACATTTACAATACATTACATTACATTACATTGCAATGCAATGCAATGCAATGCAATGCAATGCAATACAATACAATAGAGGTTTATTCAATTAGATGTAACTAAAGGTTAATTAAAACACAGTACACAAATCAGCAGCATCAAGAAAGGAAGTTATGAGGTTGTAAATACAACATATTTACATGCATTAACATTTACATATTTAAAATTACATTTACATTATTTTACATTTACATTTGCATCAGCATTAACCCTAACCTTAACACGAACACCGACACCAACATTAACATTAATATTACATTTACATATTTACATTTACATTATTTACTTTATTTACATTTACATTTAATTAACTTTATTAACGGAAATATAATTTTGTTACCCATAAAAAGGAGGTTTTCTAATGAAGTAGTATATATAATTGTATTACCCAGCCCAAGCCTGATGCATAAGATGGTCCAAATCTTGAACATTGGAAATTTTTTTGAACAATTTTTCCAACAAGTAAATCTTTGACGTGCTTAATATGTCCAATGCCAGGATAATGCGTTGTACAACCTTTGTCATTTATTAGAAGTTCGTTTAAGCGACGAGGAGTAGCGAACCTATATAACCTGAGAAAACAGAACAGTGTCGTTAAACTTGTGTTGTTAGTTTGGGGATAAAAACTATAACCAGACCGGAATCTGTACCGTATATATCTATTATTAGTAGTAGTAGTATTAGATTGTATTTATCTATATTATTACTCTATGTCTATATTTATCTATATATCATTACTATACATCAACTGTAAATTGTCCAGTCGGTATAATATATCAATTATAGACCTTTCGCTCGGGGTATTCCACAAAAAATTACCCCTCGAGATAAAATATCCCTTGGGCGATATTTCGTCCCTCGAGGTAATTTTTTGTGGAATACCCCTCGCTCCAGGTCTATAAATTTTCGCCTCGTTGACTATTCGCTCATAGAAAACTCGGGCTCGTTCTCTAATGGTTAAATAGTAACTATGTCAATACATATAAATCTGCATCTATAACTAAAATATTTCCCTGAAATTTAAAAAAAATTAATTATACCTATATTCGGGCAAGAATATATAGTAAATACTTGTGCTACAGTAGTACACTAAAACCTGCTAAGTAATATAAGCGGCGGAGCTGTATGGACATTTACAACGGCTCGCCGAAATACGACTTAGGGGGCGATTACATGGATCGGTTAACCGCGGGGCCAGCCCGGTCCATGTAATATATGACCCCCTTAATATCCAATTCACACAACTAATTGTTCAGATTTATCAACAATCTTTAAATTTGTATCCGATTTACACCACCTGATTAAACATTCATTCATTTTGAATTGTAGATTGAAGTCGTTTTCCATTACGTGCGCTTTGCCCGCTTGCGGAGCGGGCTTTGCATGTTGGAAATTTTCAACTTTCAGAGCGAACTTGGAAACAGCCTTTAGTCTCCCTCGCAGCCGCTCTTAAGCCGGTTTTCCACTAGGCGATTTTTTTTCGCGCGAAGCGACTTTCTTTTGTTCGAATTCAATAGATTTCTGATTAGTTCCAGCTCAAAGCTCATGAGACAAAAGAAAAAGTCGCTTCGCGCGAAAAAAAGTCGCCTATAACCGGCTTTAGTGTCGTCACTCATTCCTCCCCTGCGCGACTGCCTACAAGAGCACAGCATTCCCTTCCCGACGATTAGCCAATCACAGCTTGGTTCCTAAAAACTGGGAACTGAACCGGAACTGACCGAGCAAGAACTTCTGGTCTCCCTCACAGCCGCCTTTAACCTCATCTGATTATTTCACAACTTTATTTCATGTACAGTCATTCATATTGTGATGCACAGCCACAATATCATCTTATTAATGACATTGATGCAATATTTGTACCAAACTATAAGCAACAGCATTTGAAATATTACATGAAACAGTCGCGCCTTAGCTCAAGTCGTGTGTCAACAATATAACTCTGATGCTCGCACGCTTCACATTGACTTTCACGCACATTTGTTTGCATGGGCAGAAAGAATATAGTCCAAAGACGTATTCTTCGTAAATTTTGTAAAGTTCTAAGATAAACTTTTTGAAATATTAGCTTTCGATTAAACAATTTTACACAACGCTCATCAACGCCACAATTTCATTGGTTCTTGGTATACAAAGAGGAAAGGAATGTTGCGCTCGGGAATAAGCAGTCGCTCGGGGGAAGGAATGAGTGACGACACTAAGAGCGGCTGCAAGGGAGTCTAGAATTAGACTAGAAATAAATAAACGCAACAACCCCTCGCTAGCTTGTACGTTTGCGTAAATACGCCTCCCCCCTTCCCCGCTTAAAATAAGCACACCTGATCATAAAACCCCCGCGCCTCCTTTACATGCTGTTTTAAGCCGGTTTTCCACTAGGCGATTTTTTATATTCAATTATATTCTGATTAGTTCTTATATTCTGATTAGTTCCAGCTCAGAGCTCATGAGACAAAAGAAAAAGTCGCTTCGCGCGAAAAAAGTCGCCTAGTGAAAAACCGGCTTAATACATGTAGTTTTTCTATTATTGACCAATTTCCGAAGCAATGTTTTATTCCAAAATATATAGCAGTGGTTGAGGAAAAACTTGTGCCACGTCCTAATAGCGCCAGGAACTGATAGCAAAAACAAACAATTATTATACAGAGGCTTATATAAAGGTGACTTAAACTGTTTTAATATAATTCCAATATTGAACCTCAAGGAAAAACACCAGAACAAAAAAAAACGTAGTAAAAACCCAACTAATTAAACTATAAATATAAGAGAAAAAACAAACCAGGGAACAACTATGTATAATACAAAATTTCACTCGAACATTTGAAAACATTTGGAACAATTAAATTTTCTTTTGCTCAGATGCTTATACTGCAAACACTGCCAATTCAATTTGCCTTTTTACCTACGGCGTTTGGTTTCTCTTGGTTTTCTCGTTCCGTTTTTGACAAAAAAACAACCCAGTTCTCTTCAAAATGTAAAAAGCTGTTTGTTTTGATGTTCTTTTTTTCGTGTCATTTCGCGTGTAAGTGGACTCCACGCGTGCCGAGATTAGCACCCTCCGCCCGCGGGCTCGGGAAATAAGATTATATAAGAGATGTTTATTCTAACCAGTCAGCTTGTGAATCTTCAAAATTCTTTGTTGTTGAAATCTGAATTCTAAACTCCAGCATGGGGACATTGCCAAACTCACTTGACCAATGTGGTCTACCTTGTGGAGACACTAAACTAGAGTCTGATGGCACGCTCCAGGATTTAGAATTGTTCATGTAACCAACTAACATAAAACCACCACCATCTGTGGTAAGATCACACCAAACCTATAATACAGTGTGTACACAATATAACATGTAAGCATTTACGTCTACTGTAGTTAAAAAAATATTAAAAGATAATTAACCTAGAACAAGGCCTGCATGTATACGGAAAAATCTCAGACCGAAATCTCGACAGTAGAGAGACTGAGCCGCAGACGAGGTTCGTACAAAAAAGGGACCGAGCGAGGTCTGATGTCTTTTTTCCCCCCTAAAACAAGTTTAATTACGTAGATATTTAATTATATGGCTATTTCAAGTTTTTCAATAATCAAATTGTATCAAAATTAGTATAAAAACCATAGAAATTCGCGCCAGTAAAATCAACTCCGGGACAGGGGTCCGGATACGCAAAAAGACGAACCCAGTACAATAAAAACTAGCTATTAAAGAGCGTATAGCATTGTAGAAGACAAACTAACAATCTGTTCGACAAAAATTAAGGTACAGTGAAATTAGTACTGTTCCGTAACTCTGTTCAGGTATAAGGTACAGTAGTAAAAACATAAAGAAGGTTGACAAAGTTCATTAAAAGTTCCAGAAATAGTTCAGAACGTCTATCAAGTTGAGAGAAGTCTGATAAAGTAATGGCGTCAGAGTAATGTTCAAAAGGGTATAAAATCCGTAAATATCGAACGCGATTCGAGATTTAAGAAGGTTGACAAAGTTCATTAAAAGAAGGCTATAGAAGATTTAAAGAAGAAAAAGGAGGATTTAAGAAGCCTATTGTGAACCCTATATATAGTAGCTTTTTAAACACACCTTCGTCACTTTTTTCAGGCCAAAACCTTTAATCCAGTACAGTCCACTCTTTGAATCACGTTTCTTTCTTACAATGTCTGAACAATCTTCTGCTGGATTAAAGAACTCGCCCAATGTAGATAATTCTGGAAAAACTGAACATAAAGTTCGGTTAGTTTTGGCCGTAAAAAATCCGTCCAACGTTGAAATTAAAAATTTCAACTCACGTTAAAAATGGAAAGAACTTAAACACTTTTTTTATTCTTATATACCAGCTGTTGCAAGTAGTTAAACTCCGAAAATTCTTAACCCCGAGTACTAGCTGGACTCTCTAACCGTTGAGCCACTAGAATTCAGACGGGAGATTACTAATTTTTATGGATGGAAATGGGAAAGTTTATAATACCCTCAAATTGCAGTGCAGTGTAGTTCACAGTACTACCCTTGTTACGCCTCGTCCCGTCCCGCCCTGTCGTGTCCCTTCTCGTCTCGTCCAGTCCCATCCCGTCACGTCTCGTCCCGTCCCGTTCAGTCCCACCCTGTCCCGTCTCGTCTCGTCTCGCCCGCCGTCCCGTCTTCCATGTCTTGTCATAACACACATGCATTCCCCTATAAGTTCGCGTAACATTTATAGTTTAGAAAAGGTTAGAACAAACTATGGCCATAAGAAGATTTTAACAGGCAGGGATTTTTGGTAAACTGTTTGTGTTCAAAAAGTAATGCAGAAAGATTAGAAATAATTTTATTATAAAAAGAAATCGATCAGTGTAACATACAGCAGAAAGGAAATATTCGCAAGCGAATTGGATTTTTATGTCTTCCATGTCCGGTTTGTATTGTAATTGAGAATGTAAATAATGCAATACCTTATTAATGAAAACTAAGGCAAAGAGGTGATCTGCCTTTGCATATATGGAAAAGATATAATTGCAGCTAACCCCTATAGAGCATATAACTGTTATAGGTATCATGCATTCAAGAGTGCAGTCTCAGTAAGCGCTGCTCATCGCCAAGTTATGAAGACGAATCTATAATGATAATTTTTTTCTTACTGTCAACCTCCCTCCAAGAATAGTTTCCATTGATTCTAACACAAAACAACACTCTTTCATTTCCATCTCTGTCATTCACGATAGAATTTTTCCCTGCGGCGCTTAAATCGCATTTTCCAGGATCTTCTTTGTTTAGAATAACTTTTCCCTTGATGAAACAAAGTTAACAAACAATGAAATAAAAAAACTATCAGTAAACCGCACAAAATATTCATTTTTCGTACACGTGAAGTATTTTGTAAGTTTTAATTGGGCAATTTGCACCTCGTAACACCTTGTCATGTCATGGCAACGTTCAGTCATACTTTAATAGCCGTGCTTTAATTTCATCAAAGTATAGATAACAAAATAGGGCTACCAAAGTTTAAAAAAATGAAGCTACATCTTGAAGCAATAATATACACTTAATGTCTGGTCACGAGGGAAAGTTAGTTTTCTTTTCCCAAGAGTCGAAATGTTTCCCGAGACGAAGTCGAGGGAAACATTGAGGGAAAACAAAACTAATTGTTATATACCAAAGACTTTCGTTTGCCAAAGACGAAATCCTATTGGTCAAATCATGGTCACGTGTTGTTCAACAGACTCAATGTATCTTTCTGCCGAGGGAAACATTGCACTGTTTCCCTCTGACGTCAACAATGAAGAAGGAAACGGTGCAATGTTTCCCTCTGACGTCAGCTTTAAGCATGCGTTGTTCGCGTGAACATAGGCGTATGGGCCGGGGGGGCGGGGGGGGGGGGGGCTGCAGCCCCCCCCCCAAATTTTGGGAATCTTAGATATTTTGGGCAGCAAGAGAAATTTTGGCAAAGGGTTTTTTAAAAGTTCCTATTTTTCCAAAAGATAAATATTATTGATAATCAATGTGAGACATTTTTATAACTCCCCTTTGTTTATGTCTATTAAAACGGAATAAATTACCTTACTGTTAGTTAGTCACAATATAGCTTTATTAATGTCAGAATTTTGAAATTTTTCAATGCCGAGTGGTCTTGTAGAAATTCCATTCATGTCCTTACTGAACTGTGCTTTGTTGTCAATTCTGCCGCGTCGGTACGGTGCCAGATTGTCAAATGCCAAAGGACGCAATCACGCATTTCCCCCCATCTTCTTATGCTGTTGACCAATTGTCATGAATTACAAAGAGTTAGTGCTTAGTGAGTTGAAAATTAAAAGTTTCTAAAACGCAACATGCACAGCACTTAATGACATGAGTTGTATCGAAAAACGAAACGTCGCACTGGAGAATAAATTAGTAGATTTGAGTCACGTGCTAGGCAACATGTTTTTCAGCACGTTAATAGTGCATCGTATGAGCATCGTTTGTTTTCTATTGTTTCGTAAAAATTTGGGCAACTTGCGAGATTTTTTTGGGCAAATGGTTCAACGCCCCCCCTGGGAAAAAAATGCCCATACGTCTATGCGCGTGAATACACAATGATTATTGCATCAGATCAAGAACTTTGGACTGTTCGGAGCATTGTGAAAACGAGAGCTTGTTTCGAGCTTGTTTGGTACGAAAAAGCCCATTTTCCAAAAGAAAGAATATCTATACATATCCTCAAAGAAGGTCTGAAGAAAACCTGGAGAAATTTAAAGCTGTTCTTTGTATACCTGTTGAGTCTGGTGTATTTGTTCAGTTGAATTGAAATTACGAAGACAAAGTCAAAGTGTTTTTGCCGTTCGCAAGTATCGAGTCAGTTTCGTATTTGGTATTTTAAAAGTCTTTGATATATAACAAAACGCTTGTTGACTTTTGCCTAGAGAAACATCGAGTTTTACGGTCCCTCAGGCTTCAATGTCACCCTCGGGCTAAAGCCCTAGGGTGACATTGAAGCCTGAGGGTCCGTAAAACTCGATGTTTCCCTCGACGCCAGTCAACAAGTGTATAATGTTTTCCGAGGGGTCAGATATTAAGTGTTTTGTTATATAGCTTGAGTTTCGCTGAATAATTTCGAAGTTTATCAAGGGAAAGTACACAAAAGACAAACTGAAAGACTTCGTAATTTACTTTAACTAAACATGCAAATATGAGTCTCAGAACAAAAGAACAGCAATACATTTCTCCAGTTAATCTTCACACAATGCTTTGAAGATCTATAAATAATCTTTTTTTCGTACCAAACAAGCTTTTGTTTAGGGCAACAATTGCAATATTATTGTCCGAGTGGGCAATAAGTTCTCAATTGTTGCCGGCTCGGTCTACATTGAAATCTAGCTAAGGCCATGTGACCACAAACCAACCAATGACAGTCATCGTTTTATCCAGCAAAACTCTAGTTATATACCCAATCTACTCAAATTGAATATTAAAAATGTTTGAAGCACTCTTCGTTTGTGTGTGTTCACTAACAATTAAGAACTCGAAATTGAATACTACATGTACTTGGCTTTGTGAATTTCACTAGCATTTATTACGTATTTAATTTCTCGTTCCCTGTTCGTGGTTTTAACTGTCTATGCAAGAAAAGTTTCAAGTTGGCGAGAATAACATTATGGTAAAGTTTGAGATTACTTCTTTAGAAATAAAGTATGTCTGTTTAACGTTTGAAAAACAGGCTTTTGCCTTTTGGGCCTGAAAATGAAGACATATTTTATTTCCCAACTAATGACATCACCAGGATCTACTTAAATTTTTACTGCTATCGAACAAAATGTTCAAAACATTCTTTAGAAAACTAAACACTCTTTAGAAACCTAAATACTCTTTAAAAAACTAGATACTCTTTAGAAAACTAAACACTCTTTAGAAAACTAAATACTCTTTAGAAAACAAAACTGCATGTTTGGGTTGCAAGATGTGTAAAATTTATTCACACCGAGTTAATCAGTTTTAAAATATACATGGCCGAAGCCGTATTACAACTAAAATAGTCGTCTATATATATGATTGAGTGATTAGGAATATACTGCCAATTTTTGACAACTAAATTAAAACATGTTCGTGAATAGGCTCACTTATAAAATTAAAGTTTCTGACTACAAAATGCTTTATTTTCTCATTTATGTTCACGCCACTGCGGCAAGAGAATATCTTCATTTTTAATAAGGAAAAGCACAGTTTACAAATGCTAAATTTATTTTATTGTTCATCCTAAAACTTTCACAATCAAAAGAAGCAATATCTGAAAACATTACTTTGATGTTATTATCCCCAACTTGAAAATTTCGTTGCATCACTGAGACACTTTAAACCAGCGATAACTGCACACTTACATTGGTGGTTTAATTTAATCTATAAATACATTACAACTCGCGCGAATAAAAACCTTAAGGCTAGTTTCCACTCAGGAAAATCTTCCGCAGGATAGGAACGGACATGAAAGTTTCACTTTGTGTTAAGATGGCTCCACACAGTTTCTTGAAAAATGGAAAATACAAGTTTGAGAGTCCAAAACACGCGATTAAAAATCCGGAAAAATATTAAAACTAAATGTTATGCATAGTTAAACAGTCTGACAATAAAAAACTGTTACAAAATAAATAGCAACAGTTGTTGCTATGGCAACAATGACGTTTCAAAATGGCTGCCAATTACCCTTCAAACTAGTTTAATTCGAAAAAAACTGTGGTGACCCCCAATTTTTTTTTCTTTAAAACTTTTCTTGAACGATGAGTAATCAATAGGCCGATTTTAAAAAAATTCTGTAGAACGAAATTTTTTAAAAATTAACAAACATGATTTTTCCGGAAAAAAAATTATTCGTTCTACAGATTTTTTTAAAAATCGGCCTATTGATTACTCGTACTTCAAGAAAAGTTTTCATGAAAAAAAAAATTGGGGGTCACCAAAGTTTTTTTTTAAACTAGTTTGAAGGGTAATTGGCAGCCATTTTGAAACGTCATTGTTGCCATAGCAACAACTGTTGCTATTTATTTTGTAACAGTTTTTAATTGTCAGACTGTTTAACTATGCATAACATTTAGTTTTAATATTTTTCCGGATTTTTAATCGCGTGTTTTGGACTCTCAAACTTGTATTTTCCATTTTTCAAGAAACTGTGTGGAGCCATCTTAAAGCATTAGTTCCGACCGAAAGCTCAAAAGACAAAGAAACTTCCCTGTCCGTTCCTGCCCTGAGGAAAATTTTCCTGAGTGGAAACTAGCCTTAACACACGGCATGAAGTAATATACAAGAAACGTTTTAACAGAAAAAATATCCTTGGCTCTCACCTCCAGAAAAACAAAGGGAAGCAATGCCAAAACTGCAACACAAACTTTGAAAAACATTCTAAGCAAAATAAATGAAAAGATTAGTTTATCTATTTTTATTAAAATTATTTTATAGTTTAATATAATCAATTAACGTGTTTTTGTATATCCAACACGAGTGAGGGTTCTTCCGATTTCTAAATACAGTCAGGAAAATCGAAAATGCGACGTGCGGAAGTCGAGTTGGTTGTATTTAGATATTGAACAGTGACGAGTGTTGTTAGATATTAGTTTCTTAAACGAAGAAAATCCGGAAGTAAAAGTTTGCTAAATTTCACCGTAATCTTTTTGATTTCTACCTGATTAAATTTTTAAAATGTTTATAAGAATTATTACAAAATACGTCGAGTCATTTCAAATTTGTGCAATGGAAATTCTAAACAAATACAATATAACACGAGATTCTGTGCCAAGTCTTTGAACTAATTCGTCCAAGACTTTTATCAAAATGTTATTAATTTTTATCAAAATATTATCAAAATTACAAGGGCTCAAATCAAATCAAAGCGTGAACAATTCTATGACTATGAACTCTATAGCTGCTGGTTTTTGTATTCACCTTCAGGACAGGACGAGTTAATTGGAAAGGTCAAGTTTTTTTAGACATTCTTGACACGGTTTCAGTTTTTCAACGCCTCAAGACTTAACTTCCTTGCTTTGTTAACAATCTAATATTGCCACGTTCGTATATTTTGCTATGTAATATATACTTATTAAAGGTCATTCTCCATTGACCATTCATATGGTTGTCAAACAGCCTTAAAGGTGACCAGAGAAATGATATAGTTGAAGTAATATACCATACACGAGGAATGCATGTTCCAGCACAAGGGGAATGTTCCGGCAGGATTAGGATATCCCGAAACACCGAGACTGTCAGACTGACGTTTGCATGTTGAAATTTATGAATAAACTTCGGAGTTCAGTTGGATATTCAAATGAAACACTCTTCCGGCGAGTGTTTATAGCATCTTAAACAAATCAGTATTTTAAGAGAAAATCGAGGTAAAGTTTGATTAATTTTTGTAATTTCTCCCTCCGAACCACGTGTAGCGTGTTTTAAGGTTCTAAGTGACGACTTTGTCAAGGATTTATTCCAATATGGCTTTATTGACAATTTGTATCGTGCACGTTACAAGACTGAGACTTCTTTCCAACCAACTATGTTACAGGCGTTGTCTTCCTTTTATTACGACTGTTCCAGCAAGAGTTAGTTCGTCGCATCATGATTATGCGAGTATCTATACGTAGGAACAAACTGTGTGGTTACACACAAGTTCATTGTTTCCCAAATACGGTCTTATACATTCGTGTTTTTATTATTATGAGTTTACGTAGAACTAACCACTAGAAACAAAGAATGCGGAGAATACTATAGTCTACACCACAGATTAATGGTTACAAGGAATGCGGAGAACAACCTACGCTAAGCTTTACCAGATAATTCACATGGAATGCGGGACGGCCCACACTTTCTACATGCATGCAAGACACAAACCAGTTTTATAATCGTTACACAAGGCCGACATGGTACAGATTTCCTTTGTGTTCTCCTCATGAATTATTAATGACAACAAGAGTTGATTTCCCTTTCACATATTTTTTCAATGTTTTACAGTATAATCTACTCCATCATCTCAACTCCCGTTCTCAACCTGTCCTATTTCATATTTCCCTAAAGAGCTGGAGATAGTGGGGTTCCCGCACTGTAAATCCGTTTTCTAAATGGCAAATCTAGTGCATGCAGTTTACACCATATTATACTGATCGTATAGCATGCATGCTGTAGAAATGTAGCACAAACTCATCATACAAGCTTAATCACTGATTTCTTCTTGACGATATAGTATACCCTTAAGTGTCAGTCACTTCGGTCAACTAAAGGAACCGCGTCGCGTGTATATAGGTCAAGACATCTATTAAACACCCAAAATATAATAATCGTTAGCAATCTTTGTGTAGGAAAAATATGTCTACATTTAACTGAACCAAATCTGTGCCGCACGCGCGCGGTGAAGAGAAAGGACCAATTAGTGTTAGTATATATATTCTTGCAACAATAGACACTTCCCAAATTTGCTTCAATGAGCATGAACGGCTTGAAATCGAGGTTGGATATGAAGTATAACAGTAAATGAATTACGATCTCATTGCTAACCTCGATGGAGCCATTGTTTCGTGTGCATAGCTGAAGGAAATTTGGGAAGTGTCTATTATGGGAACAATAACCATTGCGAACGGTATTACTATTACAGCAATCTGAGTTAGTGCCATCTAAATGAATATGGCGTATAGCGCGTCGCTTCTGTTCAACATTTCTAACTTTTCCTTGAAACGAAATATATTTATTTACGAGTTTGTTTAATTTCAACATTGTCGTTAACTCACCTCTCTTATAAGCAGTATTCTGTCTTGGCGAGAAGTTGATTTTTCGACGCACTCGGTACTCAGCTGCACAGAGACTATTCTAGCCTGTTGACTATGTATGTTCGTTGTATATATAATCATACGATTTATTAGCCTACGTCGCAGCCAGATGATTTATAGTGACGAAATGTAATACGTTTGTTTACTGAATACCGTGTTTTGAAAGGATGAGTGTCCAGCTAATGCCTTGCGCGCTCACAGTGCACCCTCGCGGCCATTTTTCGGGCCACGAAATTCAACAAGTGAAGCAATCCCTCGATATCTGAGCAATCCTTGCAGTAAATTACTCAATTTATGTTTTTCGTGAGAGCAAAGATGACTTAGTAAGTAGTTATTGTCATATTTTTGATAATATTTGATTACACTCAGAGGGCCGTGGAGTTGTATTTCGAGACAAGTATTCGTCGATCGGCGTTTCTTACAAAACCAAACTCAGGCCAGACTAGTAAAGCCAGACAAGAGATCATAACTAAACGTAGACACTAAATTAGATGCTACTAATAAGAGCTAGCTAGACTCAAAGTTTTGTCATTTCAATAAGACTGCTGTTAGTTGTTTACAAGTGGTTTTTAATACCTGTTGGATTGCATCTCCAATTAGGATTTGTTTTGATTAGGCGCTCTTGTTCTCATATTAAGTTTCTCATTGTTTGGTTCTCAGCCGATGATATTATAAGCTTCCAAAAGTCGTTTGAATCGATTTGTAGCGATGTCTGACTCAGAATTTGTCGAAAATAATTATAAACGACACTCCACGAATCTGTCAGCGTTCTATTCGCAACGACTTTGATTACAACGGCCTTTCGACATATATATTATTTCGCACTTTACAGACTGCATATTAAATGCATATTAAATACTTCTGTATGCTGTATACACGCTCCACGTTTCTGAGGTATTTCTGCATAGCCTATTCGAAGGGAAAGGAGCCTACAACTACAAACAAAACACTGCGATAAATTGCAGTATTGCATTTGAAAATTAAACGGCAGAGAACAAGAGCGCCTAATCAAAACAAATCCTATTCGGAGATGCAATCCAACAGGTAAACCACTTGTAAACAAGTATGAATGCGTCTTATTGAAATGACAAAACTTTGATTCTAGCTAGCTCTTATTAATGGCATCTAATTTAGTGTCTACGTTTAGTTACGATCTCTTGTCTGGCCTTCGTTTGGTTTTGTAAGAAACGCCGATCGACAAATACTTGTCTCGAAATACGACTCTACGGCCCTCTGAGTGTAATCAAATATTATCAAAAATATGACAATAACTACTTACTAAATCATCTTTGCTCTCACGAAAAACATAAATTGAGTAATTTACTGCAAGGATTGCTCAGATATCGAGGGATTGCTTCACTTGTTGAATTTCGTGGCCCGAAAAATGGCCGCGAGGGTGCACTGTGAGCGCGCAAGGCATTAGCTGGACACTCATCCTTTAAGTGATTTGCACGTGCATGTCGGTATCGCGTGATAAATTAGTCTCATGTTACCCAAATTCTTTTTACGTTTTTGAGAATTATGGGATCTTGATATCAAGAATTTTAAAATACTGGCCGTCGTGTCTACAAAACATGGGAAAAGGATACCTGAGAAGAAAACATACTTTCGTTAGTAAAATCGCAAACTTTATACTAACTCAAACCTTCATCCTATTAAACTCATACTGAGAGCCGGCCTTCTTGAAATTGCGCTTCCTCTCAAGCTCTCATGTATGATTTGACATTATATTTCCCAATCATTATTTTAAAAAGTCCTCAATTTCTTTAATACTATGGGAAGACCGTGGGAATGGTCCGTAAAGAAATGATCAAGAGGTCCTTCCTTCCTTCCATCCTTCCTTCCTTCCTTTGATCCTTCCTTTGATCCTTCCTTCCTTCCTTCCTTCCTTCCTCCCTCCCTCCCTCCCTCCCTCCCTCCCTCCCTCCCTCCCTCCCTCCCTCCCTCCCTCCCTCCCTCCCTCCCTCCCTCCCTCCCTCCTTCCTTCCTTCCTTCCTTCCTTCCTTCCTTCCTTCCTTCCTTCCTTCCTTCCTTCCTTCCTTCCTTCCTTCCTTCCTTCCTTCCTTCCTTCCTTCCTTCCTTCCTTCCTTCCTTCCTTCCACTCTTACGCTATTATTCTCTTCGTGTAATAAGTTGTAGAGTGTTACACACATATTTATTAATTTGGTCCACCAGATAATTTGATAATTCAATGTGTCGGCTAAATAAAAATCTAGGAAAACTAAGGCAGGTTAGTGTATTAGAATTCACCAGTTCAATATATGATACATTTAGTGTCCAGTTGCTCGATTACGTTATGCGCTTGTGTGCCCTATTTCGTCACCTCGTGAACTGACTCAGCTAAGTATGAAACGTTCGTGGAACTCACACCAGCAATCGACATTCGTCCATCCTTTGTTAAAAAGATTGAGAATTCGTTGGTAAGCCGTTCCACCTAAATTAGGTACATATAAAAAAGGGCAAAAAACATTCAGCAGTTTTGGTAACCCAACTCTATATTTTTGCGGAATTTAGAGTAGTTCCAAATCCCATACAAAAACCAATCCTTATACGTCACAGGAAAGAACTTACCATGCCACACCACACCATATCATATATCATACCAGAACACACCAAACTAAATCCCACCGTACCAGGCCATACCATGCCAGAACACGCCAAACTAAATCCCACCGTACCGTACCACACCATACCATACCACACCATACCATACTATACCATACCATACCAGAACACACCAAACTAAATCCCACCGTACCACGCCATACCATACCATACCACACCATACCAGAACACACAAACTAAATCCCACCGTGCCACACCATACCATACTATATCATACCATACCATACCAAACTAGAGAGCAGTCAGAGACTGCATATACCTCCGCCAGCGGGTTATTAGAGATGTTTAAAAAGAAAACGAGCCATCCCGCTAACCAGGCTAGCTCACGAGACCAAACACATGCATGTATGAATAAAATGCTTGATTGCACTAGTACCAAAATTATGCAAAAATATTTGCATAAAATAAGGATAATGAGCGCAATCAAGCATTTCTTCTACACGGAGAATCTTTCGGTCAGATTTTTATTAATTTCTCATCCAAATGTTGACTGAATTCAACCACAATTTAATGGATTGGTCGTTGGTCTGTGGCCAACCCTTCTGCAAACTTTCATGAAAATCGTTGTAATAGTTTTTGAGTTATCCTGGCGACAGACAGACAGACAAACAAACAAACAAACAAACAAACAAACAAACAAACAAACAAACAAACAAACAAACAAACAAACAAACAAACAAACAGATAGACAGAGCGGGGTAAAAACAGAACCTCCTGGCGGAGGTAACTACAGTATACCATACTATACCATATTATACCACACCACACTACACCATCGCACAACACACCACAATACATCCCAACGTACCATACCACATCATACCTTACGCTACACCATATCATACACCATACCATAGATCACACAATACCATACCAACAATAATATCGCTCATACCTGATCTGGCTTGAGTCCAGTAAAGCAAAACATTCCAATTTGATCTGTAATGTGAGACCAGTCGTGTTTTGATCCTGCAGTTGAATGAAAACACTTTAAATCAGAAGGCACCCAGAAATTCCATACCTCTCCCAGCCGGTTATTAGGGAATGTTTATAAGGAGAAGAGCCTTCCAGCTAAAACTAAAACAAATGCTTGATTGCACTCGTACATGCAAAAATAAAGTTTGCATGTCCCTTGGGCCATGACCGTTCTATTCTATATAAAGAATGAAACTGTAAAGTCCATCAATTCGTTTCGTCAATTCAGCTAGTTTGTGAATACTAAAGATTTGCATAATGTTAGGATGAGCGCAATCAAATTTTTATTTTTCATTTAATTCTCAACCAAATCCATCCAAAATGTTATGGGTTGGTTCTTGGTCTATCGTCTATGGCCAACCCGTCTACAGAGTTACAGGAAAATCTGGTGAATGCTTTATGAGATTGAGTTAGACAGCCAGACAAACAAACAAACAAACAAACAAACAAACAAACAAACAAACAAACAAACAAACACACACACATGCAGAGAGACAGACAGACAGACAAAATCACATTTATTTCAGTACGGTAGTTTCGTAAGTATGAATACTTCTTTCCATGAAAGCCGTACATAAGTTAAAAAATACAATATTTTTATAATTTTATAAATAAATATTAATTTACAAAAGACACTAACTATATACAATATATACATATATAGATAACTATTTCAAAAGAATAACTTCTTTTTAAATTCTGATTTAGATTGGGGTGTTTTCAGTTCAAGAGGAAGAGAGTTCCATACACCTCTGTATGAGAAACTGCCTTTGTAACATTCTGTTTGAAGAATTCGGGTGTTAATAAATTATGATGACTCTCTCTTAGTTTATTATTATAGGGACACTATTCCGAGCGCTTAGTAAATAAGTCACTCAAATAACTGGGTGCATTTTTGTTCAAAGCATTGTAAACCATAAGGCACAAATGTTTGTCCCTTCTAATGGTTAGATTATCCCATTTCAGTTATTTTAATATATCCGCCGATCTAACATCATAACCTTGATTGGTTATTGTACGAGCAGCGCAATTTTGGAGCTTTTGCAAGCGAGTAGAGAGTCCTTTGTTCAAATTCCCCCTAAACAGTGTCGAAATAATCGAAATAAGGCTGACAGACAGACAGACAGACAGACAGACAGACAGACAGACAGACAGACAGACCGACCGACCGGCGGGCGGGCGGGCGGGCGGGCGGGCGGGCGGGCGGGCGGGCGGGCGGGCGGGCGGACGGACGGACGGACGGACGGACGGACGGACGGACGGACAGACAGACAGACAGACAGACAGACAGACAGACAGACAGACAGACAGACAGACAG
The DNA here is from genome assembly GCA_035771165.1 of Paragorgia papillata. NCBI lineage: Eukaryota > Metazoa > Cnidaria > Anthozoa > Scleralcyonacea > Coralliidae > Paragorgia > Paragorgia papillata. The sequence goes on along the minus strand of JAWNZC010000433.1, from coordinate 79,248 downwards.
ACAGACAGACAGACAGACAGACAGACAGACAGACAGACAGACAAGGAAACGTAAAAACATAACCTCCTCATTAAACTGTACTAGTCTCCTACGTCCTAGTAAGTTATGTATACTAGTTTACCAAGTGTTTCCAAGTTCTCTCGCAGTTGTTTCCTCATCGAGATAATTCTGTCAGCCATTCCTTTCAGTTCTCCTAGCCATTGCAACCTGAGCTCGCTATCGGTCAGAATACTCGTTACAATTCTTGCTCCGTGAATTGGAGGATTGGAATACATTGGGCGAATGAGAATTTTCAGCTGGGACTCTACAGCCTTAGCTTCTTCCGCTGAATTACATAAAACGTTAAGTGCTCCGATTCGCTCCCCTTTTAAGAGAAATAGAACGTATTTGTTAGGTTAAGTACTCGCGTAAATCATTTTCGTATGGTTAGCGTACTTGCTTTTCACATAGAGAGTGTAACTAGTACTCACCATCATCACCACCATCATCACCACCACCATGACCATCACCACCACCACCACCATGACCACCACCATGACCATCACCGTCATCACCATCTACCACCATGACCACCACCGTCATCATCATCACCATCACAACCACCATTACCATCACTACTACCATGACCATCACTACCACCATCACCATCACTACTACCATAACCATCACTACTACCATCACTACCACCATCACGATCACCACCACCACCACCATGCATCATCACCATCGTCGACATTGTCATCACCACTATCACCACCACCATCATTATCGCCAGCACTACCATCCTCACTACCACCATCAGCAGCACCACTATCATTATCACCGTCACCATCACCAGCCGGAAATTACTTAACCCTAAAACACTGACAAGCTTGATCTGTCCATTCTGCGTCAAATGCACAATACCACCTCGACCCTTACACACGCAACATCTACTTCATTTCTTAATTCCATTCTCCCCTTCATATTTGCAAATAGCTGGAACTTACCGTACAATCCCATATTCTTGGCGTAAGATTGGGTCACCAACAGAGACAACCCTTCATCTGCGAAATACCTCATGGCCGCAGCATCGCGGTCAATATCACCACTGGCAAAACCTTGGTACGCCATGTCGAAGAACGGGTATAAATTACGTTTCTAAAAACCAATTAATAAGATATCAAGAGAGCATAAAAGTACCTATCGTGGGTTTTGCGTGGAAGTCTGAACATCCCTCTCGCGAAACAAAATGGCGGGGAAAATCATAGAAATGAAGTACGTATTGTAGAAGAACTGTATTACGAAAACGTCTTATTAAAAGCTGTACCCAAGAATTGAAGACAGTCAAGACTTCTCTTGACCAAAAGGCCCTATCTTTTCTAAAACGTTTCTGTAGTATTATATAATATTATTATATGGCTGGGCTTGTTTTCGGGTCATTACGCCAAACGGCGCACGCTGATTGGTTGCTGAGAGGTCCGGAAAAAGCCGTAATGCCCTCTCGGCACTGTGAGAGGGCATTACGTCCTGTTTAACGACCTGCAGATTTTGGCGGGGAAATTACTGAGTTGATTTGAATGAAAATAAAAGCGAATTAGATATATTCGTTGGAAAATTTTGAACAATAATACGTCCTGAAACATCAGTGTTTCTTTTTATAAAAACTTCTTATTTAAAAGCGCGAAAAATAAAAGCCTAACAGGTGTAAACATGAAGCGAAACGAACAAGCTCAAAAGTAAGAACTAAAGTGAACAGCGACACCTGATCAAGACAAACGTAGAACTAAAAACAGATAAGAAAACAAACCAAAAGCCATATAATAAAGGGCTTATTAACCTCGTTTTCTCGGTCTGTACGGGAAAGTATTTGCCCTCGGTTTCTCTCGCACAAACCTCGCTCCTTCGTCGCTCGGTCTGTACGAAAACCTCAGGCAAATACTTTCCCGTACAGACCTCGAACTCGGTTAATAAGCCTTTATTATAATAATTTTATCGGGCATTGTGGTGTATTTTGCGGGCTAAAATAGATAATTCAGCTGGCTAAAATTAGCCCGCTGGTTTGAGCCTATCAGTTTTAACAGTTCTAAACCACTATTGGTTTTTTGTTTACGGAATTGTATCCTTTTATTGTCAATACTTTGAAGCAAAGATTGTTTTGATGACAAATGTTGCGTTTTTCTGCCAAGTTACATGTAAGTTATGAGTTATGTAAATATTTGTTGCAATGAAATACAGGCCGACGCGAAGGTGGCAATGTTCAAGATACTGTTTACCGTATACTGTCTTTGATTTTCTTCTAAAATTATTACAATAGTAATACAGTTGATGTTCTTGGGCATAAATACGTTTTTGGTCCAACTCAAGCTCATTTTAGCCCGAGCCGAAGGCGAGGGTTAAAATTAGCTCTGAGAAGGACCAAAAACATATTTATGCCCAAGAACATCAACTCTATTGTTATATTAATGGACACCCCTTTTAAGCAGACACCTTTCTTAAGCGGGAACGCACACCTATCTTGGGTTCAAATGAGCAGATTAACCTCTCACATCCATATCAAAATTAACGTTTTCTTTAATAACAGCACAACACTTGAGATTAACCGAGAGAGAACATGTTTAAGTCAGTTAGTGCTGTATTGATTGTTTTATAGAATTATAGTGAAAGCTGGTCACCACATGCGTACCCCCCACCGTGCAACCCTTTTTAAGCGGACACCCCTCTTAAGCGGACACCCCTCTTAAGCGGACACCCCTCTTAAGCGGACACCCCTCTTATGCGGACACCCCTCTTATGCGGACACCCGGCCTCTCTTAAGCGGACACCCCTCTTAAGCGGACACCTCTCTTAAGCGGACACCCCTCTTAAGCGGACACCCCTCTTATGCGGACACCCCTCTTAAGCGGACACCCCTCTTAAGCGGACACCCCTCTTAAGCGGACACCCCTCTTAAGCGGACATCTCAGCGAGGTCGCAAAGGTGTGCGATTAACTCTTTCCTGTCCGAATCGGTCTTTAGTATTTTATTCTGGCTAACGCCAGACGATTTTATTCACCTCTCGGGAAGCCCTCGGACAGGAATGAGTTAATAGGGGTTCGACTGTACTCGTGAGATCTGGAAATAACTTGGGAGGGATTAACATAGAACTTAGTTCAACTCATGAGTCTCAGGCTTAAACCAACAACGAACAAACAAACAAACAAACAAACAAACAAACAAACAAACAAACAAACAAACAAACAAACGCATGAACAAAGAAACAATTAAAATTTATATTTGTGGGTTAACATCATGTTTTATTTAAAAGTTCTGAGCTTTCGGTCCGTGACCTCAGACCGTCTTCAGAGAAGTTACATTAAACGTTGGTTCACGCGTCAGCTAGCTATAGGTCATTTGCACGACGACCTTGGATGGCGTTGGGTGACTACAACTACCAGAATGCTTTGCCAGTATTCTACAGTTTCGAATAATAAAAGGGATGACTCAAAGGGACTCGTCCAGTCCTTTCGCGGCTTTTCCAAAATATGTCGTCAAATATGTTTTCCCAAAAATCTATGGGGTACACCAGATTTCTGATTGGAGTTAGGGTTTATGCGCACGTCATATTTAAACTAGCAACATAGTACAAATTGTTCTAATAGTAAAATTAGTTCTTACCTAAAACTTTAGCTTAAAATAACACAATAAATGACATAATCATGAAGAAAAATAGGTGTCGACCAAGAGAGCTTCGCCTTCTTGAGGCATTGTTCAATGTTAAACAATTTCAATTAATTCCCTAATTTGCCTTGAAAAATAGTTGTTCACATTAACGAGTAGAGTATATAGATTCCTTCCATTCCATGATATGGTGGGAAACGGGACCAATCGTTTAATGCAACTTCTCTGAAGACGGTCTGAGGTCACGGAGCGAAAGCTCAGAACTTTTAAATAAAACGTGATGTTAACCATGCACAAATATTAATTTTAATTGTTAAATTATCATACAAAGCTTCAAAGAACACAAACAAACAAACAAACAAACAAACAAACAAACAAACAAACAAACAAACAATAAAGAAAAAACAAACAAGAAATGGGGGATAGAAACACAAAACAGTATATACTGGAAATACTATACTTAGGTACAAAAACATTTCATTGAAAATTAACTGACATACCTTAAATACTTCACATATTTCTTTCCATTGTTCCATCTGCAAAAAATAAGAAATGCTGTCAACTTGTCAAGAACTGAAAATTTACGAGAAGCAAATAATTAAGAAGTGCTAAAAAATGCTATTTAAAGGGCATATGAGTGAGAAACTAAATCCTGGTTTTCATTTGTCGTATTTCATCGCCGATACAGCTTTGTGATGAATTGCGACGAAATAGGATTATGGAAACCGGCAATCGGGGACAATCCCAGATTATCGGCGATCATCGCAAGAACCAAAAAAAATGTGTTTCCCCCCGATGATCGCCGACAGTCGCCGATGAATTGGGGGAGCACGGTTGGCGTGTGCTGTTAGGGTGCTGCCTCTTACCAATAGTTCAGCCCGATTGGACGGGGTTAGTACTTGGATGGGTGACCGTCTGGGCATAACCCTGTTCTCGAGCTTGAGACTCATGTGAGTAGAGTTTAGTTGGTCTCTCCTGTGCTTCGAGGGTTTTTCACCGGGTTCTCCGGTTTTCCTCCCTCCGCAAAACCAACACCTAGGTCTTAGCTGTAATTCGTGGGCCGATATGTGTCGTATGGCGGCTGCCTGAGCGCCTTTAATATGCCTTCGACTCGGCCATGTCAAAAATTATTGTAAGGCGCATTTGAAAACCTTAAAGTTGAATTTGCGCGGTATAAATACATGTTATTATTATTATTATTAAAACAAGCAAAACAAATGAAAACCGAAATCCAATGAAATAGGTTAGTGACCGAAACCGAGGTCACTACGCTGGTTATTAACCCCGAGAGCCGCAGGCCCGAGGGTAATAACCAGCGTAGTGACCGAGGTTAAGGTCACTAACCGACTTAGTTTATTCATGACACAGACGATATTTGTCGTTATTTAACAAAAAAATGGTATTCTAGACGTAGTTTTAAAGCGATATAGTAGGTCATTTAATATGCAAGGTCAATAACCTATTTATCGACCGCGGCACATCAAAGATAATTTATGCATGAATAAACTAAGACAAATTAGGACCCAGTCTCTAGAAGAAAACCAAGCACTTCAAAGTTCAAACACGCACCAAGGTGTGAAATTGCCCTGATTCTTCCCTTGTCTCGAATATTTTTCGCACCCAGAACCTCTTCTTTCTATATTTCTTACGCCGCAGGAGCCTTTTCTTTTTCAGTAACTGCGCTATGACGAGTAAAAGCTTCGTATGAAGTAATAATCTGTTGTTTATAAGGGGCCCATTTTGAAAAAAATATATTATTTTCCCGCCTTAATCGGCGACCGTCGGCGGTTGTCTGGGATGATCGCTGATCATGATCATCCCAGACAATCCCCGATCGTCGCAAATGTAAGCATCGGCGATGAAATGCGACAAATGAAAACCAGCCGCTTTATAAATTAGAAAAAAGAAATGATTTACCTTCGGATCTACCCCTGTAGGATTATGAGCACAGACGTGCAAAAGGACAATTGACTTCTCAGGTAAGGCCTGCAAACAAACAGAATTATAAAATAACCGCAACTAAATTAATGAAACACGGCGGCTCTGATTGGCCACTCAGCCAAGTCATATAGTCTATTGAAAGATGGTCTGGAAACTCAGTGAGGTCTTTGTTCAATCTTTTTGTTCACGTTTATACAATCTTGTGCTTGGTGAGGACAATGTATTTTTGGTATAACGAAGCATTCGTCCAATAGCAGCGTTTGGGTTCAATCACTCAACCGTAGTATTTAAATATTAATAAGCGATAATGGGACTTTCATACAAGCCACACTAAAAACACGCCTAATCCTCTGCTAGTTTCATTCAAATCAAATCAAAAATCTTCCCACCAAAACCAAAACTTATAGCCTTTTCCCGGACCTCTCTGTTGTTCTCTTGTTGCAGTGTACTGTTTGTTATTGCTGTTTATTCTTTAAACTATGTAATTTTAGAAGAACGTTTTAACAGGTACATGTGAAGTACTGTTTCGTTTAACGTATGAAGGCTTCTTTTGCTTAAGGTGGCTCCATACAGTTTCTAGAAAAATGAGAAGTTTGCGAGTACAAAATACGTGTATAAACAAATCGGAAAAAGAATAAAACTAAATGTTATGCATAGTTAAACATTCTGACAATCAAAAACTGTTACCAAATAAATAGCAACAGTTATTGCTATGGCAACAATGACGTTTCAAAATGGCTGCCAATTACCCTTCAAACTAATTTAATTCGAAAAAAACTTTGGTAACCGCCCATTTTTTTTATTAAAACTTTTCTTGAAGTATGAGTAATCAATAGACCGATTTTTAAAAAATTCTGTTGATCCAATTTTTTAAAAAATGAACAAACATGATTTTTCGGGGAAAAAATTATTCCTTCTACAGAATTTTTTTTAAATCGGCCTATTGATTACTCATACTTCAAGAAAAGTTTTAATGAAAAAAAATTGGGGTCACCATAGTTTTTTTTTTTAATTAAATTAGTTTGAAATGTAATTGGCAGCCATATTGAAACGTCATTGTTGCCATAGCAACAACTATTGCTATTTATTTGGTAACAGTTTTTGATTGTCAAAATGTTTAACTATGCATAACATTTAGTTTTATTCTTTTTCCGAATTGTTTATACACGTGTTTTCGACTCTCAAACTTGTATTTTCCATTTTTCAAGAAACTGTATGGAGCCACCTTAAAAAGTCCCTCTATAAACATGTGATTATGGATAACGACTAGATCATTTGATGACTTCCATGGAGAACAAATTTCACCACCAGATCATAGCATGTTAACTGCTTGTCCGCGGTAACATTTTCAGGTATGTTAAGGAGAATAATATAGTATGATTAAATCTTAAAATTTACATAAGAATCGGAGTTGATGGATTTCAGATGAAGCGATAGAAATGTATGCATATATTATAGCTTAACCCGTGCCTTTTTATAAGCGCCCTGTCAGTAACCATGCAATCAGCGTACGCCATCGCCTGAAAAATGCCTCGGTTCTCGGTCATTAACTCTAACTTAACAAAACAGAACTTTTTTCTACACCTGTTCCCATAGTTCACTGAAGTACTCTATAACCATAGTTTAATGATAGAAATTAATATTCAATTTTCCAACACTGATGTATTTTGTGAGATCTGATTGGATAATTTGCACCACGTGGCACCTTGTAATGTCATGGCAACGCTCTCCATGCGTTATTAATCGTGCAGTAAATTTAATAACACATGGATAATAAAGCACGGTTGCCAAATTTTTTAAATTGTGAAGCTACATCGAGAGATAGAAAAGATTGAACAGCTTGGAATATTTCTTGAGGTAAACTAGTATTTTCGATATTTCTATAGGAAACTCGTTCTTAAGCGAGAAAATTTAAGCAAAGATACCTTGTAAATTCTCAGATTGTCACTCATTTCGCAAGCGTAATTTCATATCCAATGTCACACTGGTGTTTTATCGGGATTTACATACTACGCAAACCGAAGTGTCAGTTTTATTAACCGCGGATCAATATTAAAGCAATCACGAGGTGTATTCTCATGTACCACGTGATAAACATCCAATTGTTAACTCGTAAACAAGCTATCACGTGGTACATAAGAATACACCTCGTGATTGCTTTGAAATTGATCTGCGGTTAACGAAACTGTCGCTTCGGAAGCGATGAAAACATCGTCTATGTCTCGCTCTACTGATTTGAGTAGTAAATGTAATTATTACATGACAGCAGCGCTGAGAGGTCCGAGTACGGAAATCCTGTAATTTGATTGGTTCATAAGCGGTCGGATATTTCCCGTATCCGCCCGCTCAGAGCGGAATCTGCCGTTCGGAACCGTAAGTTTTATAAACAAAATGGCAGTCATGTCAGTATATATATGCAACAAGATGGATTATAATTTCAGAACTACTCATTGTTGAAATATATCGTGCAGGTATGTTGTTAGAAATTTTATAAGCTTTCATTTGATGTATAGTTCGAGTTTCCACGTTTTGTGAAAGTTTTTAAAATGTCCAAAACGTTCGTAACATTGTTCGTAATAATATAACATTTACTTCTCACAAGTATTAGAAATTCAGATGATTTTTTATTCAACTTCTTAACGTACGATCTTGAAAAATAGTCTTTGGGGTAGAAAGTTCAGGATTCTAGCTCAACGGAAAGTACTTCGTTTAGTTCGCAAGAAAGATGGATAGAGTTTTCACAGAACGTTCACAACATTTATGGGCATATAATAAACTACTTATTGACCTCGCTTGTTCGGTCTGTACTAGTGAAATATCGGACCTCTGTTTTTTTGTTCTGTCAATAAGTAGTTAATATCCCGATTTATTATATGGCACAAGTTACTTCCGTTGAAATCGTGTGTTCTCATTGGCTGAGACGCGTCACGTGCCGGTCGATAATTTTCCGTAATCGACCGGTCGATTCCGGATTTTGGCAGACATGTTGTTTGCAACTAAATAATGAAAGAAAACCGCAAAAATTTTGTGAATTCAATAACCTGAGGACTAAATTATGTATGAGTGGGACGATGAGCAATCTGGCAGTGAGTTTTAGACAACAAGAGTAACAACATTGAAAACGATGAGTTTATGTCACAAGCTCGAGGTCACACTAAACTGACTAAAGTACGCATCATGACAAGGTATAAATGTAAGGTATGTTGTTTCAAAATGCCATATAATAAACTTCTTATTAACCTCGTCGCTTGGTCATTACGGAAAAATATCAGACCGAGATCTTTATGCACAGACCTCGCCCTACGGGCTCGGTCCGTACTGTCAAGACCGAGGTCTGATATTTTTCCGTAATGACCGCGCTCTCGGTTAATAAGAAGTTAAAAACACACACGCGAGTGCTTTAACCTTAAATAAACATGGTTCGGACGCTCGACAAAAGTCATTGTTTTATGTTTTTGTTCAGGTTTATGGAAATTTTTGCACTTTCACGGTTACTGAACATATTGTGTTTTCTGTATAATGAAGCAATCATCCAATAGCAACATTTGGGTTCAATCGCTCAACCGTACTGTTTAAATATTAATAAAGCTACACGTAAAACAAATTGATTTGTGCACTTTCCGGTACCTTTCAACATGAATAGTAGCTCGATTGTCAACCGCTTTGAAGTTCACCAGGTTTCTTACCATGTTCTATTAACTATATGCAGCGCTGTAAAAGTTACATAATTTTTGTAACTAGTTACAGTTACATCATTAGAAAAGTAACTAGTTACCGCTAAAAGTTACAATGAAAAGAAAGTAACTAGTTACAATTACAAAGTAACTCCAAATATGTTAACTAGTTACATAGACATAGTTACATTTGTCCATGTTACTAGAATCAACAAAGAAATTACTGGTTTTTATAATAATGTTTCCATAATTATGTTTTTACAGCTAAATATAGTTGTCACTAAGCAGAAATAGTCAAATTGTATACAATGTTTTAATTTCTACGGGGGAGCGCCTCGCATGGGTCCTCGAGTCTCGTTCGCGCTCTTCCCATGTGGATATTAGTATATTATTATACATCCATTAACTAGTAACTTATAATCCGTAACTATAGTTATAGTTACTTCTTCAAAAAGTAACTAGTTATAATTACAGTTACTTCTTCAGAAAAACTAGTTTCAGTTACAGTTACTTAAAAATGTAAATGATCTAACTTACCGAAAGGTCTTCCAGGCATCCCTTAAAATCAAAGCCACATGTTGCAGGGTCATAATATCTGTACGTCTTAATATCGAAACCAGAGTCCCTATAGAAAAACCCATTGTAATATATCATACACGATACACGAGAAGAAGATATCAATATTCCGTTTCCGCCCGCAGAGACTGTACGCGGACTAGGTTTACAATTACACTCACTGCAACATACTTCGTATCTCAGAAAAAGAGCGGGAAACTAAAGAAAACAACGTTTTGTGTTTTATTATGCGTAAAAAATGTTGTCGTTCCTCCAGTTTCCCGACCGACTCTATCTTTTGTGCTACCTACCCTAAATATTTTAAAAGGTTTGTGCATCGAGTAGTTCTTTGCCGCCATTGTGAAATTCGTAAGAAAATCCTGGGGATGAGTTGTGGGAAGTGAGCTGGTTGCGAGTTAGTGGTTACCGCTCTGCTGACAAAGTGACGCCAAAAAGGCATATTGTGTAATGTGGACAATGAACTTTATATGACTAACGATTTGACTGATTTGACGTACACCTTGTAAGTGTGTTCTTGACGTACAGTATAATTTATGACATAATTACAAATAAAAAATGCGCTGCTATTATAGAGGATTATTATTATTATCGCTGACTAGTACCAACCAAAAAAAAATTTACTAGTCAGTGATAGATGCGACGTTCACACAAAAATTATTTTATTGGGCACCTAATTTATATACCTTTTCTCGATAATAATAGTGCATTTTTTATCTGTAGTACTTAAATTTTATGTAATAAATTATACAGTACAGTACAATACGGTACAGTACGGTACAGTACGGTACGGTACAGTACAGTACAGTACAGTACAGTACAATACAGTACAGTACAGTACAGTACAGTACAGTACAGTACAGTACAGTACAAGAACACACTTTTATTAATATTTCAATGTGTACGGACTCTGGTTTTTCATTGCGAACTTCGGAGCGAACATCCAAACATTTCGGTGAAAAAATTGTTGCAAAATGTACGTCGGATATAAAATACGTGAATCAAAAACATCTTGCTTACTAACCTAAAAATAGGTATATGATTTCCCCAAGTAGGATTTGGCATGTAGATGACTTTTTCCCCCTGTGTAAATCTTTCCTGAAAAATTCAATGTTTAAAGTATGGTAATGTTGATGTGTAGATGTAACATCTTTTTTAGTATCACTATTTCTTATTTGTCTGTTCTATTTTCTTTTATTTTTTGTATTAGTGTGTGTGTACTGTAATAGATCACAGATGACATCACAGCGTGTAAAAAACAAAAAAGTACGGCACGAAACGAAGTCGAGAGGCGTGACTGTTGTTCTTTAAGGCCAAACGCTTTCAACATTTCATGCAACATCGTTCAACATTGTTGAACGCATGTTGAACGAAATTTGAACATGTTCAAATTTCGTTCAACAACGTTCAACATCATTCAACAGGGTGGCCAAACGCTTTCAACATGTTGAATCACGGTTGAATTCAATAATGTTGAACGATGTTGCATGAAATGTTGAAAGCGTTTGGCCAGGCCTTTACACGCTGTGACGTCTTCTGTGATCTATTATGTATTATACGTTTTCATTGGTCGAGAGCCATGATCTATTACTGGCCAGATGCACGGATTTCGTCACAACTTGTTCTGATTGCTGTGAACCAATGAAAATCGCCACTCCAATGTCACGAACCAATCATATTGCTTGTTTTGTATAGATCATGGATCACGTCAGATGGCGTGCTTCATCTTTTTCAATGCCCCGGACGTTCGGCGGGAAATTCAATAAATCTTATCAAAAGTTGTTTTTTTAAACTTTTTTATTGTATAAAACAAATAGATTCCATTTTCCCGTTGTCTGTTCAGTTATAGATGCACAGAGGACGTCACAACGTGGTAAGAACATCAGTGACCCACTCGACTGCGTCTCGTGGGCCACTTTTTGGATCTTACCACGTTGTGACGTCATATGTGCATCTATAACTGAACAGACAACGGCAAAATGGAATCTATTTGTTAAATATATCAACAACGAGTTTGAGGTCCAAGCACGAGAAAACATGATGAAGTGTTTGGATTCCCCTGCAATGAAACACGATTAACGAGTTGTTGTTATGGCATCTCAATCGAGCGATTTCAATTGAAAAATGCAATTAAAATAAACCCTTATGACATTTTATTCACGAGTGTGTGTAAAATGTATTCAAACAGCAACTTTTTATTTTTGCATAGATAACTGAGATCTTAAGAATAAGATGAACACCGGTTTTCATCTAATATCTTGGGTTTTACTGGAGTATCCAACTTCAATCAGGTGATTGAATGAACTATTGTAATTGGCTGATTATCTCATGAATTATTAATGAGTTTGAGATATAGTGCAAAGAAAAATGTAATCTACTTGTTTCATACAATAAAAATCAAGTGGTTTATCGAAAGATCTTTGGGCATGAAAAAAGAAAAACATGCTGTATGCTGACGTGGATTTGACACCATCTGTGTGTGTCCTTTATTGTACAATAACGTGACTTCTATGTGCATTTTCATTGGTTAATGCCCGTAATCTATTAGGACAGACGCACAGATTACGTCACTAAACGTGGTCTGATTTCTGTAAACCAATCACGGATATTACAGCAATATCACGAGCCAATGAAGTTGCTTGATTTGTGTGGATCATGGATGACGTCAGCAGACGCGATTCATCTATTTTCAATGCCAATGCTGCTGACGTGATCTGACAAGGATTTGATGCTATTTGTGTGTCCATTAATAGATCACGGTCAACAACCAATGAAAATGCTCTAAACAGTAGCAACGTACCAAGAAAGCGCCTCCAATTCGTAATGCTCCCGTTCCAGAAATGGTTTGCACCGTGGCATTCTAAAATTGTTTTTTTAAAGTAATAAAACATAACTGGATATTTAAGCAGTTAATATCAACTCATTGCTACCTAGGGTCCTAGGATGTTTGAGGGTTTCCCACTTTGACAAGTACAATCGTCTGAGATTAGACAGAGTAAAACAATAAATGGCCTCGTTTTGGCCAGCAGGCATAAAAGGCGTAACCCCAAAGATATTAACTTAACTTAACTCAATCTTAAAATAATTTTATTGGGCATTGTGGTGTATTTTGCGGGCTAAAAGGTGAATTCAGTGGGCTAAAATATATGTTAAGCCGCTGATCTGAGCCTATTAGTTTTAACAGTTCTAAATCGTTATTGGTTTGTTATTTACGGAATTGTATACTTTTCTTGTCAATACTTTGGAGCAAAGATTGTTTTGATGACAAATGTTGCGTTTTTTCTGCCAAGTTTTACATGTAAGTTAGGAGTTATGTAAATATTTAATGCAATGAAATAAACGCTGATGCGAATGCGGCACTGTTCAAAATGCTGTTTACTGAACTGTCTTTGCCTCTTTGGCCTGCGCTAAATGTCGCACAATAGACGAATTTAATTCAGACGAATTGAATTGTTTGAATTTTATTCGACGAAACTGCGAGGTATAACTCGATTAAATGCGACACACGAATGAAATTCGTCTGAGTGAGACGGATAATGCGACGACAATGCGTATTCGAGTTACACGACGAATTATCGTCGCGTCTAATTAAATGTTTCTCTTCTGTCTGTGACAATTCGGCACCAGGTTTTCAAGAAATTGTTTTCAGGCTCCACGGGTCCAAGAAAAAACAGTTTAACTCGACGTCGCATTTACGTCGCATTATCGACGTTTAACTCGACGTCGCATTTACGTCGCATTATCGACGAAGTTAATTCGAATTAAGCGCAGGCCATTGATTTTCTTCTAAATGCCCACTAAAATTATTATAATAGTAATACAGTTGATGTTCTTGACCATAAATATAATTGGCCCTCCTCAGAGCTAATTTTAACCCTCGCTTGCGGCTAACAAAATGAGCCTATAAATGCTGTTTTCCATTACGTCCGCCTTGCCCGCGCGGGTGGAGCGTGCATTGTTTGGTTCGCCTTGGGAGTTGAAATATTTCCAACTTTCAAAGCTCGCTCTGCCCGCGCGCTCAAAGCGGACGTAATGGAAAACAGCCTTAAGTCGGGCCAAAAACATATTTATGCCCGCGAACATCAATTACTCTATTGTTATAGTAACATAGAATAGAATACATCACAACCCAACCAACTGCAAAAACTGCTAACAACTTAGCCTTATAGGATTTCAATATGTGATTGCTCCCAAAATAACTTACAATTTGCTACCAAAAATCCCCTTTAAAAAACTTACTAAGCCATTCATATCTTTCCCAAAGGCTAGATTAGCGGATGCTTTGGAAAAATCAGGCAAACCAGCTATTGGGCCATATTCTTTGTCACGATTGTCCGACACTATCATTGTTTCAGTCTAGAAAAAAAGTTATAATACTTGAGGGTATGCAGTAATCTAGCATCGCACTGTAAATTAATTTATTGGGACATCATGTTTACTTACGGGCTGTTTACATGGGAGCCTGGACGGGACAAGTAAGCGGGATGGGACGTTTTTCATCCCGTGTTTAATATGAGAATGTTTTCAGCTCGTACCATGTTTCCACTGCCTTCAGCAGATTCTGGGTCTGTCATACAGTACCGCTCGCGTATATCTTAACACATTTTTGCGTATGATACTTGTATGATATGTGACGAATGTAAATTAACAATTAGCAGAATTAGCGCGTAAAAGCATGATATAGCAAATTGCGGTAAACGCTCCCTTTCCTGTAACACCCTTCCTTTACATAGGTCATGTATATACGTAGTAGTTGTATTTCTATATTTGGTTATACGTTTGTAACGCCCAACTTGGGCCTAGGGTATAAAAGTAACGAGACTGTTAAAATAAAGAGAGGTTCTGTCTGACTGAAAGTCGTGAAGTCTATTGATTGGTTAGCTCGGTACGTTACAGATACGTGCGTATATGACACTTGTATGATACGCTGGTATGATACGCGTATAATAAAACGTATACAGATCGTATTTACATCTCCACTTCTTTCCACTTGTCCTGCATGTCTCGTGCACGTATTCCTCCTTTATGCTAGAGAACACATTATGCTATTGTCTGAGAAAGGAAAAACGTTTTCCGACATTTCAAGAGAGTTGGAGCTTTCTGGATGTCCAGTGAGTAGACAGTCAATCTCGCGTTTTATGAAGCGATCAAAGAGTGACCAAATGGCGCGTTCGTCTGTTAAAAAATGCGGTGCCAAAATAATCCTGACAATGGAACATTACGAGTATATTGATAGTGAAATGGCTAAGAACGACGAACTTTGCGCTGTGGGTAAGTAAGTTTCTAATATGAAATTGCGATTACTTGTACTTCTAGCATCAACAAAATATGCTAATGTATTTTATGTCCACAGATATATGCAAAATGCTGCACACGCTAGCGTCTAATACGCGTATCAATACACGTATGATACGCGTATCATGTGTTAAGATATACGTATGTGGGAAGATAGAGTACCACACTTTGACATCTTCCAAAGAGCTGGCTGCACCAGTATCGAAGCTACTATCCTTCGTTACCAGTTGCAATGGGTTGGGCATGTTATCAGAATGCCTGAGAACTGTCAGCCATGCACGCAGGGTGCTGTACACTCAACTCTCCTCCAGAGAATGATCTGTTGGTGGACAAAAGAAGTGCCTCAAGGACCCGGCATCTCAAAGTCATCTTGAGGAAGGTTAACTTCGACTCCAACCAACTTGAGGCAGTGGCTGCAAACAGAGCAAAATGGAGAGGACAAAGCGAGGTCATGGTACACGTACATTCAAAGAGAAATACCCACAACATCTCCAAAAGAAAAGAAGGAAGAGGCACAAGAGAGCCATTGATCAACACCAACAACCAGGAAACCTGGATCTGCAACATTTGTGGTCGGGCCTGCAGATCTAGGATCGCGGCCTCTTCTCCCACGAAAGATCCCATCAGACATCAACAACACCCCTTCCCTCATCCCTATTATCATACCTGAAGAGCATGCCCTCATCGTTTCGATGGGCTTCCATAAGCTAAACTTGTATCAGGCTCAGGACTCTCCAGGAAAGGAGCGGGAAAGGAGCGCGATCGCGCTCGTAAAACGCCCCTGAAAACGGGCAATGAGCTCGGAAAATCGAGCGCCTTGAATTTCTTACAATAAATATCTAATATCAGAAACACTGTAAAAATCAGAATTGCCCATTCTTGCACCATATTGTGGCTGAGTATTAGTACTGGGACTAAACAAAATGGCGCCGGGTCGAAGGCTGGTGAAGGATATTCAGAATCAGAACATTCCAAAGAAGATTGCATGATTTCCATTGATGACAATGTAGATAATTAGTCAACATCACAAGTTCACAACATATGCATAGTTGAGTTAAGATAAACTATATAGTAATAACAGTGAGTCTAATACTACACTTCATATATTTAAGTTGGTATATAACACTACACTTCATGTGTTTAAGTTGTTTAATTTAGTACCTTAAAAGTTTATTAAAAGAAAATGTTGTATTTGTTTAAAATGTTTAATATACTTATCTACTGTATAATCTTTCCACTGTTCAAGTGCTAAATGTTAACTATTAGCTTTTAGCTAAATATTTTCTCTGACCTGTGCTTTTTTAGAGCACCTTGCTACTTTTGCGAGCTCTTTTTATCACCCTCCTCTTGTTTCTTCCCAGAGGGCCCTGGGTCCCAAATTGATATTTTACCCCAGGCCCCATAATACCTCTCAGTGGCCCTGATTGTAAGTACAAGTACTTTAAGTAGGTACAGTACCTTTTTTACCACTGGTAACACATATGGTTTCCCCAGGTCATCTCTGTAGGCACCAGCACCCAGATTGACCTTTTTTGGGTTTGTGTCCTTTTTATATGCTTCAGTTATTCCAAAAATGACATCAGGTGGTCCCATCTCAACATGGGACCACCAAGAAGTACTACAAAATTAATACACACAAGAACCCCTAAATTCCACTGAGATCAACCATTAAAATACTCAAGTGAGTATTTATATATATATATTTAACAATTATTCACTGACGTAGAGGTGAATAGTGCTGGATACTTACTGACAAGATTAATATTTTTATCTACACTATTCACCGACACTGAGCTGCGGTGAATAATTGTTTTAACATATACCCATATATATATATGTATATTATATATATATGAAGAAATACTACGGTTCTGGTTTGAGCATGGACATGCGTAATTTGACAACACACGTTTCACACGGGAAACTAACATGTTGCTAAGCTGAAACTGTAACGTTACTAAGGCCAAACGGTATTGTTTCAAATTTGAAACGACTGCCAAATTTTCAAAGCAAATGTGGGAATGTTTATAACTCATCTTTATACACAATTAAATCTTCATCAAGTGAAGCTAAGAACTCCACAGTGCTTTTCCGATCGGCTATTACGCTGACAAACCCCACAACGCGACGTTTGTGCGAAGAAACAATGCCGTTTGGCCTTAGTAACGTTACAGTTTCCGCTTAGCAACATGTTAGTTTCCCGCGTGAAACGTGTGTTGTCAAATTATGCGTGTCCAAGCTCAAACCGGAACTGTAGTAAATGAAGAGGCTTGAGCCAATGGAAGATGGTATCCAGAATGGATCTCATAGAGAGATTCGTAGCTAGTCTTCTTGAGATATAAATATACAGCAAAAGAAAACAGTTGTTGATATATAATAGCTATCGTACTAAAGAAGGTATATTTTACCAACAATTGAAATATAGTAAGGTTAGAATACTGCTGAAACAGAGAATGTAGGAATCTAACGTTTCGAGCGAAGGCCCTTCGTCTCCCTCTCTGACAAAGGGCCTTTGCTTGAAACATTAGACTCCTACGTTCTGTTTCGGCAGTATATCTAACCTTACTATAGTTCGATTGTTGTTTCTACACTGCCTACGCAGCACACTACTATTATTTCTATATTTTATCAAAGCGTTTAATTAAAAGACTTATATTTCAGAAGTTGTTGGTCTCTGTTTTTTACTGTATATATGTATACATATATTTATTATTTATTTATTTATTTATTTCATTCAGTTTTAAGTGAATATATCAATAAATTTAAAATAATAAATAAATATCCTCTACCAAAAAGTATTGAGCACTCTTCGAGCTATATGCAACAAAATCTGGTTCATCTGGTTTTTATATATATATATATTGTACTGCACTTTGTGAAGGTCATATTGAAATATGAACAGAAACATCAGACATGCTATTAACCTCCATGGCCCTTTTTAATCAATTATACAACTTCACTTGATATGACTTCAGTGATTGACAATTCTACTAAAACTACTTACCTTGCACGAGTAAGCATCGAAGAACATAGCCGAGGTTTAAAAACACGAGCAAATTGAGACATCATCATTGGTTTTACTTTTTAGTACTAAAAGGAAGACAGCACTCAGCAGACTGTTCAAACTTCTATTAGCTAGAGATCAAACGACACACGTGAACATCGCGTGTCATGTGACTCGCGGGCTCAATTTAGATCCAAGGCCACAGTGTCCAAGGCATCTGTCAAACTGACATGATATCATTTTCTCCTTTCTTTTCCTCTTTTTTTTGGAGTTAAAATTAGAATTTTTTAGAGTCAGGGTTAGTTTTGTGTTTAGGATTAGGTTTTTGGTGGTGGGAGAAGTATTTCGAAATTTGTTGATGATATTTTTTGCTAAAATGGCGTAATGTCAGTTTGACAGTTGGAAACAAGTGCCGACCGGAGGCTAAAGGACTTCTTTTTCTTCATCTTTTTCATCTTTACGTTTATCTCCAATGTTACGAATGCGAATTAACTTAACTTTTATACTTTTACGGCATTGGTTCTTTTCATTTGCCATTTTAAACTCTGCGAGTGACATCACGATGGTCCGTAGGATCAGGGACGTCGACAAGGTGTGTTAGGTGTGATTTGCTATAAAGATATCATTACGAGTTCACCCTTCTCCTCCCGACTCTGGGGGTGTGGTTTGAACATTTGAAACCATGATCCAAAGTAACCACAGGGCCCCACGTTTCCAAGAATTCTGAAATTGATCTTCCGTTGAGACCAAGTAAGGGGTGGGGGTGGGGGGATAGTGTCCTGTTCAAGACTAGAAGAAAGGAAAACGTACTGTGTCAGAAAAAGTAACCAGCACATAAAAAAGCAAAGCCTGTTCGAGACTAAGGCACAATCCAAACCAGTATTGATTTCTCATATAGCCAAATATGGTAGTATATCCCACATCCCCCCCCCCCCCCCCCCCCCCCCCCCCCCCCCCCCCCCAAGTTATAAATTATACATGTAGTGTCAACCTTTATCTTGATAGGTTCTCATTATAATCATGAGCCAGCCACTGTCTATTTTATTCGTCAAAAAGAGAACACTCAGACATCCTGGGCAACAATGGCCAGTTAAAATCATATTTTGGGAGTGGGGGGTGGAGGGAGGCACCAAACCAAATTTTTAGAAAATTGCCCTGAAAGTTAGCTGCACACACAGTGTGGTGTGTCTGGTTAAAATATATAATCTAGTATTTGTTCAATAATAGACAAATTTAGCGCTAGATTTTTCTCGCACTTAGTTTACTTCAGTATATAACCAGGTACTCTAGTAATACAAAATCATTACTTATATATCTACAGCAGTTATAAGATTTCAATTCTAGTATCATAAATATATTGTTTTGGTACTTTTAATGATTAAGTATCTTGCATTTGCTGATTAGGCCAAAAAAATATATTTGCTTTTTGGTTTCCCACAAACCTTTAAAAATATTTCTTTTGATTTGCAACTGACCTCTTAAATAGCAAAATTGTAGTTTTTGTTCAATACTTATATAATTTATCAACTATATAGAATTGTTTTCTCCATAAGAACATGCATTTGAATTTTACTCAATACAGTATGCTTGCTGGAAATGAATAGAGTATGTAAAAATAATCTCTTCAAAAGTAAAAAAAATATGATAATCTTAAAAATAGAATGTTTGTCCAAACTAGCCTCTTCCACAGGCATCTTGCGAGGGTGGGAGCACTCGAGGAGTTGCCTATGGAGAAGGCTATGTTCCGACCTACTTGCTCAAATTATAAACCTGCTCCAAAACTTAGCTTACCTAGAATCTGTATATATGGAGGCATGTTACTGGGTTTGATGCATTGACCTATATAGGTATAACTAGACTACTGGTGTCCTACACCAATGACTGGCAATGGGTGACCACATCAGTGATGACCAATCCAAGATGATAATTTGTGGTCCTCTCTCCCAAATTAGTAACCGCTGAACTGATCAACCCGCAGGCACAGCTGAGCCCACAATCAAGTAAACACATTGGGTAGAATATGGTCAGCGGTTACTACCATGAGAGAAAAAACTCATATTTCCATGGCCACCATCATTGTTCATTCACTTTTTAGATGGGTCCTGTAGTCCAGTGTAGTTATACATGAATATAGGTCAGTGGTTCTGCCAACTGGGAACCCACCATGCAAGTCAGCTAGCCAGGGAACTTGCCTCCATATAAACATATCTACTACAAGTGACAGCACTGTAGAAATGTTATTTGAACTGAACACCACAAGAAATCTATGATATTTAACAATTGGACAACAAACCTAAGTTGTGTAACAAAACACAGCCAAGTTGACTATTGCTCGTGGACAGTGAAAGCGAGTTGTCTAAATGTCTAATTGTTTTAGTATAAACCAACTAGTTGGATAGAATAATTATTTTAAAACACAGAAAACTAAAACCTCAGCAAAATGGCTAATATTTTGTTACAGTCAAACCGGATGTTCTTTCCCACCAGACCTTGCAATATTGATAGCAACATTGCACTTAGCAGATTGCTAAAAATTCGCATTTTAAATATTGAACTTCACATAATATGAAGTTCCATTGAAATCGCTCAGAACTAACTCTAAGTAAAGTAAACTTCATGTTATGTGAAGTTTGATATTTAAAATGCAAATTTTTAGCAACTTGCCAAGGAGTCGCTGTGTATCATCAGCTAGTCCACATTGCAATGTTGCTGTCAATATTGCAAGGTCGCACAGTAAACATCCAGTTTGACTGTAAAACTGGGTTGTTTTGCTACCAGTGGTCTATCATCGATAGACTGTGTAGCTCAGCCAATCAGAATTTCTAATAGTCCACTAGTTGGTTTATACTAAGATAGAAATAAAAATAGTGTGCTGCATAGGCAGTATTGAAATACAAATTGAAACATAGTAAGGTTTGAATACTGCTGAAAATATTGAATTTAGTTTCTAATGTTTCAAGTGAAGGCCCTTCATCAGAGAGAAACGTGCATTGGTTTACTAACATACATGTACAGTATACAGTATTTACTTGGTAGATAATTATGGTGTCATTTTGAAAACTCCGGCACTTGTACTCTGGTACCTGTACTACAGGTACAAAAAGTACCATTATGATACATGTTTACCAAAAACTTATTCACCAATTCAGCTATAATCTCTTTCCAGATTGAGATTGCAAAAGCAAGGAAATGGTTTTGCCATCTAGCTGAACAGCACAGCATGCAGCACCTTCGAGTTTTACAGGCAAATTTCCAGCAATGTTCCAGTGTCCTTTCTGCGAATCGTAACACTCAATGCTATCTAAATACCCCCCATGAAGATAACCGCCAAAAACATAAATCTTATGTCCAACAACAGCAGCACATGAACGTAACCTCGGGATCTTCAACTCACCAATCATATCCCACTGGTCAGCCCTTGGACAGTACACCTCACTACTGCGGAAATTGGTCTGTATCGTAGGCCCATCTGTATACACATTCAGCTGGCCACCAATTACGTAAATTCTATGGTGTAGCTCCACACCACAGGCACCATAGCGTTGAGTCTTCATTGGTGAGACTGGGATCCAGGAATCCATATGAGGGTCATAACGCTCAACACCCTTTAGCACTTCTGAATTGTCCTGTCCACATGATCCACCAATGGCGTACACGTAGTTAGAGCAAGCAATAAGACAGTGGCCTTCACGTGCCTGCATCATCGGGGACACCGTTTCCCATGCATTCTTCAAAGGACTGTATCGCTGGGCGGTATTCAACGTCTTGCCGCAGAATCCCCCAGAGACATAAAGGTAACCTTTCAGAGATGTCACAGCAACACCAATGTGACCACTGCACATTGGTAGAAGTCGTTTCCATGACATCTTGGGATGGTTGAAATCTAGACACTCAATGCATGAATCATCTGCAGCCAGGCTTCCACCAATGGCATAAACAATACCACCATGTACAGCAATGCCATGACGATAACGGGGAATATTCATGTTCTTCAATGGAAACCACTTGTTCACTGATGGAAGATAACAGTTGACATTGGCAATGCCACCCTTCCCTTTCTCCCAACCTCCGACAACAAGTACAGCAATATTACCATGGTAACCAACTGACTCTCCATGGATGATGTCACTTTGACAATCTTCATCACTGTCGTTACTTTGAACAAGATATTCATGTCCACGCCCAACCAGATTCTTGACCATCTCACTGTTTCTGGCATAATGAGTTGTTGCAATAACTTGATCAATATACTTGCGTGGAATACTAGCTAAGTTGATATAACCAACTAATTGCTCGAAATATCTCTGTCGCTTATTTACATTGCAATTAATCCAGGCGAGAATGGCGTCAAAGGCCTCCCTGTCGCTGGTGGCCAGTCCTTCACAGCCCAACAGCTCAACCAGATAGGAGACATCAAGGCCAGCAAATTCCTCGCTTCGGGATATGTTAAAAAAATTGGCAAGCACCAGTTCTCGGGCTTTGTCCCTGAGCCGTGAGCACTGGAAGCGGTCGGCAAATACCCATGTGGATAAGCAATTGTCAAAATTCAGGTGCCCTTTAAGCAGGTGGTCGACAGAAAGGTTCTTCAGTCGAGCAAGCATGAGGTAGTCGGCGGCCACAATCAAGTCGTAAGCCTTCTCGAGAGATATTGGGATGTCCCCGAGGTAAATATAGTCGAGAACTTGCTTCACCACGTCTGCTTTCAGTCCAGTCAGGCTTATTTTATACTGGTCCTTTTCTTTCATCCTTGTACTCAGAAGACTTTCGAAGAAAGGACTGCTGGCGGCGAGCACATTGCGATGTGCCACTAGTTCGTCGTCTTCGACAAGCAAGCAGACGTCGCAAAAGGTCTTGGCTTTTCTGTATTTATTCAGCGTTCTCATCATGGCCTGGCTGTAGTCCGTGCTGCTCAGCTTGTCCTCGGGAACTTTGGAAGTGGGTGACTGCGTCTTTTTGGCGTAATTATTTAACACAATTTCAATACCACGAACAGAACCGGACGCCATTTTGAAAATTTACGCGAGCGGAGAAGCCAGAGAAGACACCTGGGTACTAGTGGGGGTTGGGTTTTACGGGCCCGCCACAATCTCGTTCCCAGAGCCAAACCCCTCGCACGCGAGCGGAAAAGTAGCCTGGTTCCCTGGCCCAATTTCAAAAGAAATAAGGGCCAGGTAACCACTAATCTCATTCTCGCGTCATCAGGGCTAAATCCACTTATGACGATTGCAGTTTTACTCATAGCCACTAAAAACGCGCGAAATTTCAACCAATAGAAAAGCAGAAGTCTTTAGTGGTTACCTGGCCCATATTCTTTGATTGGGCCAGGGGACCAGGCTAGCGGAAAAGAGGCTCTGGGACAATCGATTTGAAACTTGACTCTGATTGGCTAAACGTTCGACGCCTACTGCGCTGCGCAGATAATTTCACACCCATGCTCCCAGCGCGGTCTTCATGTCTTGCTGTTGTTTTCGTGAGAAGGAGTGAAGTAGAATACATGTTTATTTGGGACTAAAATCTGACAAAATGTGCGACAAGAGACAAGAAATACTTTTTTGCCTTTGTAATATGTTTGGAATTCCGAATTCGTGTTTCCATCCGAGAAAACGAACGTTTGGGTATGACAGATAAGGCACCGAACTGGCGAACTGCTCGTGGCGAAATATACAGATTTCACATTCCCGTGCTTGTATGTACAAAAATAAATATCATTGGGAGTGATTTCAATAAAGTTTCCGTTGGAATATTGTCATGACTATTTGAATAATAACTTTAATAGATCAATTCATAATTATCTGAGTTTACCGGTTTAAAGGTACATGTATATGACTTTATGTAATATGTTATGTATCTTCTGATTTTAACAAAAATATATTATTTTATCAATATGACACTGTTTATAACTTTTATCTGTGTAAAATTACTATTCCTTAATTGGCAGTATTGCCTGGCAGAAGGCATTGCTTTCTTAAAATTATAATGTGATAATCTATATAGTGGTCTAAAGTTAATTAGAAAAGTGTATTGTTTTACATGGTTATATCCATATGGATTAAGCATTAGTTGCCAAATTACACCGTCCTGTTTTAGACGGGGACTGCAGAAGATGTTTTTGAGTGTGGAGGCAAGATGCTGTTTGTGGTAGCCTCTCTGGGGGGTATGCGGGCATGCTTGAATTTTTAGACTTCCTGCAAACCATTTTCAGGCTCATTTGCAGTCTGGGTAGGAATTCACTAATAAAGCACCTAGATAAACCTTTTTTGTCCTAACTTAAGTGAACAAACATATACTTGCATCAGTTCAAAGTTTTGTCAGACTGTTTGAGCCTTTTTAATAGGCCATTTTCAAAATCACATGATATGGTTCATACGTATTATTATGCTGGAAGGACAAAATGTTTAATATGGCATCAATCTCATTGAGAAAGTGATGTAGGATCAGTTTATCATGCTTTGCCCATACAGCTGTTGTTTACTCAAATCCTGAAGCATTTTCCCCCCAATATAGATGGCATTATAAAATGTTGTCCTTCCAGAATAATATATGTATGAACCATACAGTATGTGGTTTTGAAAATGGCCTATTGGACATGTCTAATAGGTATATGGCTGTATATCATGCATATACATGCATTTCTTTGCTTTCATTTCAATCCCATTGTTATAATATATTAGGTTAAGTTAGTTAAAAATTTTGCGGGTGAAAATGGTTTGTCACCCCCGCATGGGGCACACTTCCACCACCCCTGCTCATGTCATTTAATAATGATACTGAGAGATGGTATAATTGTAAGGCATTCATTCATGAAGTGAACAGTCAGTCTTATATTTCGATTTGTATTTCAACACTGCCTACGCAGCACACTACTTTATTTCAGTGATGGTTACAGGTCAGCTTTTTTTTGTTATTGTTTTTTATGGCACCTGGTGGTATAACAGACATGAAACAGAGAGTTAGAGGCCCTCCATCCAATCTATGATCTCATAATTGTGACAATTCAAATTAATTAGTGGAAATGTATCCCATGAAAATGTTTTTTCAGGTGTGTTACTGTGTAAAATTACCAATGCCTGTAATTATAATAAACACTAAATGACTTAAAAAAGCTAGTGGTGTGTTGGCATAGTACTGTTACTGTTTGAGTCATTAATATTTCATGGTCCAAGTTCTCATCAGCAGTCTTTACCACCAAACTAGTAGGTGGTTCCTAGTAGCAGTGGTGGCACTACGGGTGTGCAAACTGTGCACAGCACTGGGGCCCATCGGCCCATCCAAACCCCACACTATTAACAGACTGCACAGGTTGTCACTCAGATTTTACTCAAAAGTGCTCTCAAAATGCAGGAAATTTCAGAGACCCTAAATTCAAAAATTTTCCAGTGGAGATTCCCCCTGGACCCCCTACATATGTCGTCACTTTGTGGGAGGGGGGCCCAAATTTTTTTCTCACACCGGGGCCCACACCCACATAGTGCTGCCACTGCCCAGTAGTTCTGTGTTGGGTCACCGATAGTATTGTAGCAATGATTTATTGTTGAGTCTAATAACCTAGTATTATGTGTACTCTACTGTTAAAATGTTCAGTCAGTTTTATTAACAGATACAACACTTTTTTATGTCTTACAAACATTGTGAACTACAGTGAATATATAAGTGTGAACTCTGTCAGCAGAAATCTTAAGGACTCACTCTGTCCATTGTAGATACATATCCATCTTAGAGAAAATCTATTTTGTTTACATACACTGTATAATATCCTAGAAGTTCTTTCTCTCAAAATTCTAAATTTCTTGTTATACTAGAAACAACTCTGCAATGTTCCACACATCGAGCTATTATAGTCTAATAATAATATACTGTTGGATGATGTCACACGTCAAATGTCTTAATGTCATCATCCATCTGTTCCAAGTATGCACCATAACATCCATTCCATTGTACTATACATTAATGTCTTCGGTGCATTTATTTTCTTCTGTCTAAGTTCATCAGCAACAAAGGTTAGGATCTGGTGTGGCTTGTCTTCTCCTGTGTTTGGCCAACTTGACACAGCAAAATATATACAGTATTTCACTGCTCTGGGTTTACTTCAATAATGTTTGCATTGATAATTAGTAAGCCCTAAAGACTCACACTCTCCTTTTCTCTGGTTGGGTTGCTGTTGCAGTTAAAGCCAATTTAGATGAATCAGGAAATCTTGTAGTAAGCAAGCCCAGTTTCCCATAAGCATGGTGAAAATCTTTCCTAAAAGACCAAAATAATATACATGTAAATACACATCAAATCAAATGAGTTTATACATATATTTTGGCTTGGTTTTAATTTATATTATTTTAGAAAACCAAACATTTTAATTGTATGTCAGTAAGCGGATAATATACAATTATTGGATGAGGTTGAGCATGATATCAAGAATTATCAAGGCCGAGGTTTGTGTTATCTGCCGAAGCCGAAGGCTGAGGCGGATAACACAAACAGAGGCCTTGATAATTCTTGATATCCATGCGATAACCGAATTCAATAATTGTTTTATTATACAATTATAAATGTAGAAGCCTTTAGAAAGATTTTTACAAAGTTAGGTAAAATAGTAAATATTCATACCGTCTTCAGTTCGAGGTTCGCTAACTTTTTTCGCTTTCAAATACAATTTTCTCTTTCAAACACTGCTTTAAACTCTAACAGCTGTATGTGTAGCTCGCTTGTTTTTTCTTGGTGGTTTTAGTGTCAACAAAGCGTGCCAAATCCGCCGGATTAATCGGCTTCTGATCTTCACTCCTAAGGACGGCCGCCATGTTTGTTTTGTTCAAACCGCTGGCCAGCGCGTCATAGCTACAGATATCAAGAATTATCTGTAGGTTTTTAGCCAATCACAGTCGAGATTGTATCAGTATTGTATAATAATATAACTTATTGGATTCATCTAAGCCCAACATGGCAACATATTTAAGTCAAAAATTCAATATTGGGCAAGATCGCAGGTCGAGCCTGTTAATATTAAAATTTGAGACTTAAATATTTTCCATATCAGGTGAATCCAATAGGTATTCTTATTATATCCAACAAATAATTGTGCAATTCGGGTAAATACCATATACCTTGTCCCTGTCCAAAGGTTGCTGCCCAAATTATATGTAGTTGTCCTACATCGTAAAATATTGGGCTGGCATGTGATGCTAATGTAGACATTTGATTGGATGATTAATTGCGAGGGTTAGGTACAATAAATTATTTGATCATTATGCATGGTATCTCACACTGGAATTAACTATGAACTGAACTTTGGACCAGATTTAAAATGCCAATTATGCACAACACCTACAATTGGATCTGGTTAGCATTATACTAGGCCAGACAATTAACTCACTTTAACATATCTAACCACACTACCACGGTAATTAAAAAACAAGCATTTATGAGAAAAGCATACCTTCATATTGTCGACAAATACTTCTGGATGGGCAAACATGAGTTGAGACTTCAACAGCAGATCATACAAAGTGGTACCACTACCACCATATTATTTCAGAAAATCGTACACGAAAGGCAATAGTTGAAAAATTAAGGATTTACCAAAGCCTGTTGGCATCAAGCACATCTCGGGAGTTACAATTCAAATGCCAGTTCACATGCCAGTTTAAAATTCCACTTAATAATAATGTATGCCAGTTCATGCGAATAGCGTCCTCTGCTGAGGCTTCACTTTTAAGCCGCTTTTCCCATTTTTTTACAAATAAAAATCAATGGCAGCATCCAGCGAGAAATTGCCGTCTCCTCCACCGTCTGTCATAATGAATTAAAGTAATATTTTCGCCAATATTCTGAAAACCTCTCCAAGAATGTTGAGCGCTTGATCTGCAATCAATTTTCAACCGCGTATATAGGTTCTAGAAGAGGCTAGGTACGAAATAACTACTGCGCAGGTCACGGGACACCCAATTTTTGGGTGTTTCAAATCGATTTGCCCAGAGCCATTATATTGGCCCGCGCGGCCGGGGCAATTTGGCTCTGGGGACGAGATTGGGCCCGCCAACGCTAAAAATCCGGAAAACAGAATAAAAATAAAATTGAAAATTTATCCTTTTATTTTTAAAATAAAAGAATAAGTAAGTCAAGAATCCGAAATAATAAAAATCAATGGTTTTGTTATTGCCGAAGCTCACTTTTTATGGCTGAAATGAATTGCTGAGGTTTTTCGGTCACTTTTGGTTTTAATAATATTGTTTGGATCGTGTT
This sequence comes from Paragorgia papillata, assembly GCA_035771165.1. Taxonomy (NCBI): domain Eukaryota; kingdom Metazoa; phylum Cnidaria; class Anthozoa; order Scleralcyonacea; family Coralliidae; genus Paragorgia; species Paragorgia papillata. The sequence continues at coordinate 50,889 of JAWNZC010000433.1, read as the reverse complement.
TTGAGCAATATTCATGAACCGAAACCCGACAGACTTTAGGCAAAACTTTAGGCTCCAGTCCTCTAATATGGAATTATGGGCATGCGCAAAACATGGCCGATCCGCAAGACGCTCTCACGTGTGCTTTCAAGCTGCAGCTCGCTCTTTATGTACTAATATCTTGGATGTGCAGTGATGGCGGGCCTACCAGATTGTGCGTGGTTCTCTGTTAGTACATTCACAGATCCTGTAAACACTGCAAAATTGTCTTGCTAACTCTTGTGTCTTATTGATCTGAATCAGTTAGGCAATGGCTAATCTATTATTATATCAATACATTGTACTATGTTGCTTTATAAATCCTTTCTTATGATATATAGATTTCTTGTGATAAATTTGAACATTCCTGAATCATCAATATAATTTTATTTTTATTTTGTTTCCCTCCTCCGAATGGCTCCGATCCTGAAAAAAGAGGATTTCTGCCCGCAAAACACAAAATAAAATTGGTGTGGCCTTAAGCAATCTTTGGTCTTTATATTCAAATGGATTCAAATGATTCATATTCATTTATTAACACAAAATTTTCCTTAAGATCGCTCGGTTGTTATAACAGAACGAGGGGACTTTCTATGCTAGGGGAGATTCTATTTTGCCGTTGTCTGTTCACTTATACATGCACAGATGACATCAACATGGTATTTACTATAAATTAAAATTAAAGAAAAAAAAAGGGCTCACGGGCCGCCGAGGCAAGAAAAATGTCGATTCGCGAGAAAAATTAAAATTCGCAAGTGGAAAGCCGGCTTAACGGACCGCGGGCAACAACCAATGAAAATGCACATAAACGTCACGTTATTGTATAATAATACGATATAAAAATAGGTTGTCAGTTCTGGTTGGGTAATTTGTATCACGTGACATGTACTTCGTTAACACGATCGGAAATCGCGTAGAAAATCGGCCACTTTCATGGGGCAGTTCGCAGTCCGCGTACGTGCTGGCTCAAGTGAGTTGTTGGCCGTGTATTGATGACGTTTACACGCAAGATATTCGTTCTACGCATGCGTAGCTAATACGGGTCAGCCCGTATTTCGCGAGCCTCGACAGCCGCCATTTCCGATCGTGCTGGGTGATTTATGGAGAGAGGAGAACAGGAGAACCCGACGAAAACCCCTTGAGGCACAGGAGAGTTCAACTATACAACTCTAATCCCGTTTAACCTACAGTAGTGCGTGAGAAGCGCACTAGCTAATTACAGCATATTTAGACTTAGTTAATCTCCGGGAGATACTGGTAACATTAAGTAGTGGTGACGACCATTTCTCGTTAATTTCGGAGAGATGCCCAAATTAATTGGTGACCCTATTATTTAGTAATATAGTAAGGTTAGATATACTGCCGAAACAGAGTTAACGTAGGAGTCTAACGTTTATTCGAGCGATGTTTTTTTGAATAATATGTAGGTAATTGGACTGACACTGGGGTTATATAATGTAGATGAATAAAATTTGCAAATAATGCGGTATATGGCCTTAGGCCAAAAAGCGCATCTTACTGTATTTTTTGTTAACTTGCGAAGGCAACGACGGTTGAAGGCGCAGTGTAAATTTGATACGGGAGTAAGTTAAACAATTATAAGAAAAGGATTAAAGATACGTAAGTAATATTCAGTACATGGGACACACGTTTCTCTCTGACGAAGGGCCTTCGCTCGAAACGTTAGACTCATATATACGTTCTCAGTTTCGGCAGTATATCTAACCTTATTTACTATATTTCGATTGTTGTTTCTACACTGCCAACGCAGCACGCTACTTTTATCTCACTATTATTTAGTAATCTCGTAGAGATACCCGCATTAAGTGGTGACCCCCTTTTTTCTGTATTTCTAATTTTTGAGAAATACCCACTTTAGTGTGTGGTGATCATAGGCGTAGAGTATGGGGGGGCTGAGGGGCTCGAGCCCCCCCAGAAATTTTACAGGGGGGGCTCAGCCCCTGCGGAAATTTTGCTGAAAAAACAAAACAAAACAAAACAAAACAATACTCCAATGAAGGTAGGATTACTTTAAAGTAAAAATCTTGTAGTATTGCCAGTATATGTTATTTGGCAAATACCTACAAATATCACCAAATGTGTTCTCAGAATGCTGGAAATGTCATTTCAGAGCTCCTAATTTTAAAAATTTTCCGGGGGACCATGCCCCCGGACCCCCCTAGGAGGCTCCTACGGTACTCGATGTTAGTGTCACTAAGTATGAGCCCCCCAGACAAAACCAAAACTCTACGCCTATGGTGGTGATCCCATATAGTTCTTCTCACTTTGTTTTAAAAGATATCCACAAGTGCATGCAATTCATTGTGGTAATCTTAGTTTATAATAGAAAACTTGACCGTTTTTTCACTTTAAAACCACAGTAACACTATACACCGTGTTTTACATTTTAATACGCTGAACATTTTATAATATTTACAAGCGTGAACTGCTAACTGTTTCCTGCGAGACCGCATCTGACAAAGCTGGTTGCGCTTGGTTTCCTGTACGCTTGCAAAAGAAGAAAACTTTGTTGAAAATTGCCTTGTATTCTTTCTTAAAGTGTGGGCTGCAAATGCCGTAGAGGAAAGGATTGACACAGTTGTTCGAAAATGCCATGGTTGCCAAACAATACTGCAGCAGGTAACTCCTGGGGTTCTCTACAAGCCCAGAGCTGATGAGCATGAGGTTGATGCGACCGGGCATCCAGCCGATTATCAACGCAGAGCAAGCCATAAATGCGACGAACGTGATATTCTTCACCTCGTTGGAGCCCATATTTGGAAGTCGTACCATGGTGTAAAGAATGTGGCCGTAGAGGAGAACAATCAGAACGAGAGGAATAGCTGACTGAAGTGTAAAATCCAGCCAGAGAAACTCCTTGTCCGCAACGCCCAGGGGCGTATGGATACACCTTTGTTTGACGGGGTTGATCTTCGAGCGAAAGAATGTTCCGACGCTAATGGCAAGTCCCCATATCCAGACCACAGCGATTGCCTTCACTGCGTGAGATGGTTTAAGGGCGCGATAGGTTTGTGGTTTCACTACCGCCAACCAACGTTCAACAGTGAGCGCGAGACAGCTGTATACAGATACATAGCCAAGCATGAATAGTGCCCTCGCGTTCCATATAATCGGGCAGTAGATCTTCTGGGAAAGTTCTCCATCGGGCATGGGAGGGAGGTAGATGTACCGACTGAAGACCAACATGACGGCTGTAAGAAGATCAGTGAGAGCCAAGCTGAGGATGAATATGTTGTAGGGTTGTTTCAGATAGGAAGATTTCGTTACTAGGACGTAGATGACCAAAGCATTGCCCAGAAAAGCCACGACAGCAATGATGGAGAAAATCAGAGTGACGTACCATGTGTTACCTTGGTATGACATAGCGGGTGTACCTGAAAGGAGGAATCATGAGTTGAAAAGAGTTGCATGACAGGGATAGCGTAATATTTCAGGACCAAAGCAGCCGGGGGTTGCCCCCCACTTTTTTCCACAATGTCTTTTTTCAATTTTGCTTTAGATATTCACTGAAAATCACTGAAGATCACTGAAATGTGATGGCCTTGTAAATCAGATACAGATCGCTAGTCATGCTTTATCTATTACTTGTAGATCTATACTAACCTGTCAGCGATGTATTATAAGGGCGAACGTTGATCTTTTAGGCCTGTTGACCCCTCTTTTAGGCTTTAACGATGTAAATATAGAATGCAGTGGCTGTTCCTAGCCCTTTACACACACACACACACAGACAGACTATATTGCACTACGTGCCTAATAGCTTTGAGTGTATGAATGGTTCGCTAAATCTTTAATTGGGATTGCACTTAATTTATGTAAAGAGGTTGGAGTATAGAGAAATAGAAGGAAAATTATGAAAACGTTGCAAACATTCAATTTTTTATCTTATCCACCGACCGGAATATACATAGTGTAATGTTAGTTCTAAAATTAGTTGACTGAATAAATCAGCGAGTCAAAAATGTCACTACACTCCGGCGAAGATCTGACAAGGTGGGATCAGTACTGAAAACTGCCAAGCAATATTACACAGCACTTTCGACTGACACTATATCCAATCAAAGTCAAAATTAATTGAAGATAAGTAACAGTAAATAAGTTGCCACTTTTCTGAAACAAGCTTGCGCTTTTGTTTAAAAAATTGTGCGCTATACCAATTACTAAAAGAGTATAACGTAATGAAGTTGATTTTGAGTAAGCCACCTTTGGTGTGATCGACTTCCCGATGGCGTCAAAAAACTGAAAAAAGAAAGTTCAGTCAGTGGGCTTTAGTTGTAGACATAATTTTCACTAGATCATGTCATTCTGTTATATACGGTGCACTTTTTCATACATGCAATTATCTTTCAACGTCATCGGCATCATATATTAAAATTTGATCGGCAAAAGATTAGTCTTAAGACCATTAACTCGTATTGGCCCACATCGATATAAGATCTTTAATTTTAAGCTGTAATAAAGTAGAGTGCTGCGTAGGCAATGTCTAGGATAGATCAAAGTAAAGGTGGTAAACTGCCAAAAATAGTTTTCATATTAAACAAAATATTTTTGCCGGTTTTCATTTTATAATCAAACTTTAAGGGTTTGCAATTTTGCCTTTTTGTTTTTGCAGAACTATTAGCTGATACTTTTAAAAGCATAATTATTGGTCAGCAAAATTGCTTTTATCATGCACCTGGCTTCTTGATTGCCATTTTCGTCTCAAAATGAAATATCATTTGTTTTTGCATGGTTTATGCAGGTGCTTTTTAATTTATGGCCCTCAACGAAATTAATTTATGAACTAACGAAATTTACATGATATGCTTGCTTGCCCTGTAGCACTTTCTAATATTCAGCTTTTGTACACTGATATAATATATATATATATATTTATTTATTATATGGAGAAGAGTATTTTACTAGCAACTAAAACACTCGTATAGAATCCATATTTCACTACATCCGGGAACCGAGTGGCGTATTTCTCATATGTAACGCTCGCGAGTGACATATCGACAAGTCAAAATTTACGACTTTTGCCGTAAGTTTCGAATCAAGTAAATTTGAGCCAGTAACTTCTCTTACTTCAGTTTTTCACGTAAAATGACGTATTCGAAGAAACTGTTGTATTTTTCATTTGTATTTTCTAAAAGTTTTAGGTCAAGCGGTTGTAGTTTTTGCATCAATAAACCCAGTTTTATCAACATCACTTCCACGCATAAATGCATAATTTCATTGTCCATTTAACAAATAGATTCCATTTTGCCGTTGTCTGTTCAGTTATAGATGCACAGGTGACGTCACAACGTGGTAAGAACAAAAAAGTGGCCCACGAGACGCAGTCGAGTGGGTCACTGATGTTCTTACCACGTTGTGACGTCTTCTGTGCATCTATAACTGAACAGACAACAAAAAAATGGAATCTATTTGTTTTATACAATAAGAATTTAAAAGGTCTTTGTCGAAACTCTTGCCGGATTTTGGGGCATGAAGAAGGAAAAAAGCAAGCCAGCTGACGTGATCTGACGTGACCATGTGTCTGTCCTCTAATAGATCATGGCCAACAACCAATGAAAACACGCATAGCAACCAGGGTATTGTATAAATAATAAATAGAACATTACACGGTTGCTCAAAGATATGGATTTTATGTTTTCGTGGCAAGAGCAATATCTCACTCGTTCGCTGCGTTCACTCGTGAGATATTGTCCTTGCCACTCGAACATAAAACCCATATCTTCTCGCCACCGTGTAATATCCCCTTTGTATATATACCAGGGCTGTTTACATGTAAGGCGAGACGGTACGTTCCCCGGGAGGAGTCGTAAAGCATGCAGGATCGTAAAATTTCTTCAACTTAATTAGCGCCTACACTCTAGCCGGTACCCCCTTGCTTGGGCCTCACTATCAGTCCGGGGTGAGTAATAAAAGTTTAATGCAGTAACAAAAACAGAAAGCTAACCAACAGCAAACTTAATATTGTTTGTGTTGTCACTTTTACAAAACTAAACTACATACGGTGTATCAAAATAGGAATATCTATATCCTTGTGCTTCTATATCTCTTGTACGCGTATTATCTTTTTTTTAAGCGTTGCCCTACTTCCACACTGTATATAATTATTACAAAGTTTTTTGTCAGAAATAAATGTTCAGTTTAATTGGTTAAAATAATTTATTTATTTATTTCTGACTGTTCTAGCCAGGAGTCTCAATAGCTCAGTGGTTATATAGAGCGCAGTACCCTGCCATTTCACGAAATTTGTTACCGCCTGTGCAATTTTTCTCCGATTTGTATCAAATTTGCACCAAATGTAGTTAAGTATGTGAGGGACACTATCGTATTATGAAATAATTAAGAAATACAATATTGTTCCAACTATACTCATAAGTTTAAAATCACAGCCCTTCGCGCTGCGGTTTAAATTGGTCTTTTGTTTCACCAAAAAGCTTTAATTTACCAAATTTAAAATACTCAATGTTTGTTCTAAAAAAGGTATTTTGTAGGATATTTTATGTCTCGACCTATGTTGTGGGAGAGGCAATTGACAAATGAAGGCCTGTAACTCAAAGTTCTTCAAACGTCTCTCATATACACACATTAATTAAAACGCACAGTCTGATCAGCTCTGATATCAGATCTGTTCAGAGAAATGCCGTAGCGACCCTTGATACCGCCTGACAGCTATATACAGAATGTACCAGCGCTGATGTATAAACATTTAGTTAGAATTTCTAACAGACTGCGACAGCTCCGTAGACAACACTGATACCTGTTCAGTCTGTTCATATATCAAACTGATACAACACTGACCGTGCATGTCAGCTGCATGATACAGTTTGACAGAATCTGTTCTGAACAGTCTGTTGTAGCTGCAGGTATGATACAGATATGATATCATAGGTGTATCATAGCTGATACTGCAACAGGCTGTATCAGGGATCGCTACATTTTTCTGAACAGATCTGATATCATTCTGCATTAGATTCGGCACATGAGAAGAGCGACGTTTGAAACAGGCCTTAGTTTTTACATAAATAAATCGCGCGAACACTCTTTCTTAGCTAGAGCAAAGATTGATTTTAAGCTAAATGCTTTTGTGTGTGTTTATATTATGGCCTTCCGGCATATCAAATAGCTAAACTGCAACGTATACAGAATGCTGCTGCTCGCTTAGTTTCGCAAATTCCGCGTTTTACCCATATGACGTCTGTCCTTGCTGATCTGCATTGGCTGCCAATCACGTTTAGAATACTTTTTAAGATTCTCATTCTTACTTTCAAGGCCATTCATGGACTTGCTCCGGTCTATTTATCTGACTTGATTACTATTAAGGAACAGTCTATCTACAACCTCCGTTCCAGTAACGAACTCCTTTTGGCTGCACCTTCAAGTAAACTCCGTCCAACAATTGGTGCAAGAACTTTCACATAAGCTGCTCCAAAAGAATGGAACTCTCTGTCCGTTGCTATTAGAAACATTAGCTCTTTTACTATTTTTAAAAAACAACTAAAGACTTATTTTTACAGTAGAGCTTTTAATTAACATTCTGTTGTTAAATAGTTTTGTAAAAAGCGCATATGAACATTTTTATGCTAATATGCGCTCTATAAATGTATTATTATTATTATTATTATTTATTTGCTCCTCTTCTTTCTCCTCCTCCTCCTTCTCTTTTTCCTCCTCCTCCTCCTCCTCCTCCTCCTCTTTCTCCTCCTCCTTCTCCTCCTCCTCCTCCTCCTTCTCCTCTTTCTCCTCCTCACGAGACTTTAAATCGTGAAAACGAGACTTTAAATCGTTAGAACGAGACTTGAAATCGTAAAAACGAGGATCTAAATAGTAAAAACGAGGCATTAAATAGGGAAAACAATATTTTAAATCGTGAAAATGACGCTTTAAATCGCGAAAACGAGGCTTTAAATCGTTAAAACGAGGCTTTAAATAGTAAAAACGAAGCTTTAAATAGTGAAAACAAGGCTTTAAATTAATTGTGAAAACGAGGATCTAGATAGTGAAAACTAGGCTTTGAAGCGTGAAAACGAGGCTTTGTAGCGTGAAAACAAAGTTTAAAAGCGTGAAAACGAGGCTGAAGACTGTGTTTATCGTCTGAATACAATTGAAGTTTTAACTCAGCACCTAAAAATTGCTAAAGGTGCCCAGGTTAAACAAATTCTCCATTGTTTTTCGCTTCAATAGAGCAGATATCGCTTTTGCACAAAAACGAGGCTTTAATCGCGAAAACCACCCACAGCCTGTATACCAACAATGTTTGAACTCAGCGCCCCAAAATTGACCATGCAAGTCCACTTGGTCTCATAAATTTCCCCGTTGCGGGACCAATCCCCCCTTCTCCGCCTGGTCTACCAGGGTTGGAATGTATTAGTGAAAAATGGTTTGTGATTTCTGAGTTCTGAACATACCTGTCACCTGGGGTTCCTGGTTCATCGTCCTCTTTGTCCTCCAGATGTGATGAGGCAGCTCTGTTTACAATGAGATACATGAGAGATTACATGCTATTGACTACTACACAAGCAAGGGAGGAATTTATGTGAATTGTGGATATACAGACGGACGATGGATGTACTACATGATGGAACTAACCAAGGCTCAAAGTTAAGGACCAAACTGGTCGCACATGCGACTAGATTTTTGCTTGTGCACCTAAAAATTCACATGTGGTGGCACTTGTGTGCCTAAACAAACTGAGTTCAGTGCGACTGAATCGCTACTCTGCTCTTCTCCTTTTGCGCTCCTTCTGGCGAGACAAGAAAAAGAAACTTTAGGTATAAGTCCGGTTCGAAAATAATAAAATGACATTGTTTTTCTTGCTTCAGCATGTGTTTTGTTTTGTGTTCCACCGTTGTTGATTATTTTTTAGCACAATGAAATGGCTGTGGAGTGTTTCTCATTTTGAATATATATCTAGAGCTTTACCTCTTTTTTAGCACAATGAAATGGATGTGGAGTGTTTCTCATTTTGAATATATGTCTAGAGCTTTACCTCTTTTTTAGCACAATGAAATGGATGTGGAGTGTTTCTCATTTTGAATATATGTCTAGAGCTTCACCTTGCCCACGATTTTCGAGGTGGCTTGTCTGGGAACGGCAGGAGTTCTTCTAGCTTCCTGCATAGTTCCTTCTCCTGTAAGATGTCCTCAAAATATCTTACGATATAGTTCTGGCCCTGAACCCTCACAATCTGAAAGTATAAAGTAAAATGTAAATTACCGACCCCCCTGTAGCATAATAGGCAACTTGTAACATAGCCTTACAGAAGTCACGTGACAAAATCTCACCAGAAAAGAGGTGGATACTGACTAAATTTGGTGATACAAGCAGGGTTCGTCCTCTATATAATCTCAGTATAAATTTTTAGGACTTTTCAAGGAGTTTTCATGGTGTAGGTGTAAGTAAGCAATTCCATGGACCCATGGCATCGAAACACAATTCCAATACGACTATTGTAGACATCAAAACGTAGGCACATATATACAAATGTATTTTAATACTTCGGGACTTCACAACAGTCTAGTCATGACATTAATATATTACGATACTTGACACAGTGTGTGTCAAGTATCATAATATAATGACTAGACTACTCTCCGATGAATGATCGTAAAATGTGAAAATCAGTACCATACACGACACAAAATAAACATGCCTACTTATAAAATGTTGAACGAGTGGGATGCCCTTTCCCAAGAAATCAGTGACTGAAACCGAGCATTGGGCCCGCAGTAATTGGCTTATTGCTGTTGCGGTGACCATGCCGTTATATTTTGAATTTATTTTGTAATGCATGTATATACTATAACACTATAATGGCGAATTTAAAGTGCCTCTATGGCCTGTGGGATCTTTACATATTTAAATAACTTAGGTTAAAAGAAAATGTTTCCCGAAATTTTTTCTCAAAAATATTAAATCCCCGCCCATTAACAGCGCTTCAATGTTGGTACCTCTATAACTGTGACCGTGCATTAGGGACATGGTGCGAGTTTACTCTGCGACGTCACGGTCGGAACCGAACTTCTGACTATTTAGTGTGTTTTTGGTATTGCGTCTCTTAAACCTTTATTTAAGCAATGAAAACTTTAGATATATTCATCAATATGTTTCAAGATGGTTCGTCTGACTCAGACTCGGTGGAAGAAATTTTGGTGTTCCGACTGTGACGCAAATGTGACGTAAATCTATCAATTAGAGCCCAGGCCCAAGAAAACGGTCTAACTTCCAAAATGGCGCGATTTGGGCTGATTTGGCCAACTTCGGAGCACTGTTAATGGGCGAGCATTTAATATTTTTGAGGAAAAATTTCGGGAAACATTTTCTTTTAACCTAAGTTATTTAAATATGTAAAGATCCCATAGACCATAGAGGCACTTTAATAAAAAAAAACCACATTCCACGTGAAGGAAACGAGGGACAACATCCCCAGTTGTGCGCTGAATTTGGACAAGGAACTGAGGAGTGTTGAGCAAACTTACATGATTTTTACAATACAAACGAGCAGACCGTTCGTACAAATAATCAACTGGAAACAATTTACAATATTTTTTTCTTAGATCGATCGTAAGAAATAAATGCCAGCTTAAACTCAAATCTCTCCGCATGAACTTTGGGGAAGTCTCAGATCAGAAACTAACATGCAACAAATTAAATAGTGGCCTCAAACTATGTAACCTCAGCAGTTGAACGAGCTTGAAATACGACAGATTCGGTGTCTTTTTTAACTAGGAACTCATTAGAAGTTTTGGAAATAGGAATAAAGTTCAATCCTTTTGCTAGGTCTACGGCATAGGACGAGTGTTGGAAACGATGGAGTTAGAAATATGATGATAATTGGCTTACCTTGGCTGGCCAGTTACCAAGTCGAGGGTATTTAGCTAATACGATGGCTCCTGGCAAAGCTTGATGAGGAAGCTTTTTTGAGTGTTCCAAAGGGCAACCGTTTTCCGAGCATTTGAAATTTGAAAACTCAACCTCGTTCCCAGACTCCCCACGCGTCCATTTGATTGGTTGATAACACGAGCGGAAGCTAGCTCCACTTCCTTTCAAAACTACGGTTTTCCTTTTTGACTCACGGATGCTGCGTAGCATTTTGTGGGCACTCGCTGTAACATTCCATACATTCCAATGGCATTAACAATGACCAGGCTGCTTTGCGCTCTTCACTGTTCACTGACGGCCTGTGACCTCGAGGTGTTTTCGATCTGGATGTGCATAAGGTGAGCAATATCTGATTGAAGATTTGTCTTTTTTGTTTTATTACCATTGGTATATGTACCAATGTTTTGTTTTATGTACCATTGGTAGACATGCAGACTCATTATAGAAATACAAAGTAAATAAGCTACAGTGCTCAACGTTTTTATAATCGATTGAAACGGATTGAAATTATTTCGATTGCAACGATTTGAAGGCTTTGAAACGGCAAAAACCAGAAACAAATGTAGCGTACTGAAAACACACTAATCAGTATGTGTGTAGACATAAATATCAGTAGGCCTACTGAATAGAGATGCAGCTGATAATATTTCAATATCGGTTCCCCAAATACCATTACATCTCATCTTACTCATGGCTGAATAATTCAGGCAGTTGTCAATGCTCTTAATTTTGTAATTCATGTTACTAAATCTGCAGTCAATTTTAATGAGACAACTACTGTTGATGCAGTTAGTCTTGAGGAAATAAATACAATTATACATATAGGTCATTTGGAAGAATTTCATTATGTTTCTACTGTGAGTGTTTCTACTGACAAACCTGAATCTATTCAAACTGAAAACAATAACAAAGTTCCTAATTTTGCCTGTATATGTAACACCCCGGCAGACGCTGCCCGTATATGTAACGTTGCTCCTAAATTCGGCGTGTGTGACCTGTCCATGATGCAACGAGGGCCTGCGGAGGAGGCAGCTAAATCCCGCTATGATATCCCCCTCCTTTTATGTCTGTGTTAAAACCTGGGTAGCTAACTAGCGTTGTTAAAACCCTTTTGTATAAATGCACAGGTGATTATAGAAAATCACGCGCGCTGATTGGTCGAGCTACTCGGATTAATTCTCGATAATCACCTACAGCGTTCATTCAAAATGGCCGCCAGCCAATGCGACAGACGAGGAAATTAACAATTTTAAAGAAAATGTTGTTCCTAAAAGTACGAAAATGTGTATTTATACTAAAACAGTTATTCGCCTCAGGCTCAGTGAATATCGGTGAATAATAACTTCGACTTCGTCTCAGTTATTATACACCGATATTCACCTCGCCTTCGGCGAATAATTGTTAATATTAAATGGTTGGGTTTGATTTCCGATCCGTACGCAAAACGACGCACGCGATTGGTTCCTGAGAGGTCCGGATTTTACGATATTGACCTCGGGTCAATACGCTTTTTACTCGGCCCTGTAATTTTTGGCGAGAAAATTTCTGAGTTGATTTGAATACAAATAAAATAGAACTAGGTATCTTTATTCAAATATTCTGAACAATAAAATGTGTTGGAACATTACTGCTGGCGGCTGTTTATCTAAAAACATGACAAATAAAAGCCGAACTGGTGTAAACAAGAAGGCCAAGAGCGACATGAAAAAGTTAACAGGTAAGGTAAACACCAAGACGAAAACAACGCTCGAAGCTTAAAAATAAAGTGAACCAATAGCCAAATAATAAATTCCTTATTAACCTCGTTTGCTCGGTCTGTACGGGAAAGTATTTGCCCTCGGTTTTATCGCACAAACCTCGCTCCTTCGTCGCTCGGTCTGTACGAAAACCTCAGGCAAATACTTTCCCGTACAGACCTCGCACTCGGTTAATAAGTCCTTAGTATTTCCCCCGCATAGGCCCGGGGGTGGGGGAAGTAGAGTACATAATATTTAATGTTAAAGGTCAACTAAACCTTTTGCAGTTATGTTTTCTTCTGAAAGGGTTATCATCTAACTTAGCAAAAGTAAAGAAAAATATGAATTTCGAGGTAAAGCAAAGAATTTATCAGCGAAACCTTCTTAGGTCCTCTTGAAGCATGACCGCGTTTCTAGGAGAATGGGTACTCCATTGTCTTTGACGTCATACCGGTAAAACCCACCAATCACCTTGTTGTTTGTTACCGGTATGACATCACAAGGTACTAGTACCAGTCTTTATTTCGACGCGGTCGTCGTTCACATGAGTTCAGCAAAAGGAGCAAAAACTCAAATTTAGACAGTTCATAAAAGTGGAACTGAGTGACTGGTTTCAATTATTTCTTAGGATTCAGATTGAACTTTTCCGACTTTGACGGAAAATAGAATAACCCGGAAACGTATTAGTTGCCCTTTAAATTAATTCTGATCACATGATCGCGTTATGCTGGGCCTCGTGTGGTGAACCATCGTCACGAACAGATCTGAACTTTTATTTCTGCATAAAAGCTCGTTCACTTGGTGTGGTAAGTATCATTAAATTATTTAAATAAGTCTTTCGTCCTCGGTGTAACTGCATGTGTCTGCAGACTGCAGCGTGACCAAACGATTTTACGATTTTAGATTTTTAAATCTACTATTCCGTCTGAAAATCCACCATTCCTTTTTGGTATAAATACACAGGTGATTATGGAAAATTGCGCGCGCTGATTGGTCGAGCTACTTCGGATTAATTCTCGATAATCACCTACAGCGTTTATTCAAAATGGCTGCCAGCCGATTTGTCAATGCGACAGACGAGGAAATTGACGATTTTAAAGAAAATGCTTTTCCTAGAAGTATGAAAATGTGTATTTGTACTAAAACAATTATTCACCTCAGGCTCAGTGAATATCGGTGAATAATAATTGTTAAATGTTTCTGAGAGCCTGTTCACAGGCTTTTTCTGTGATGTCATCTTCAAGACCCCTGAAGATCAACAAACAAACATAGCAAACATTTCTGTTGTTAATCAGGGTTTCATTTATACATCAAGAATCTATCACTAAATACATTGCTCCGCTGTGCACAAATTTCTAATAAAAAAACAAAACAGTTCACATTCAATCATTCAATCAAACATATACATTATATCTTCAATTCAGGCCCATCACCATCACCACCTCTACCAACACTACTGCCTCCACCAGCACCATGACCATCATCACCAACACCACCATCGCCAACACCACCACCTCCAATGCCACCATCATCATCACCATGACACCATCACCACCACCACCATCATTGTCATCATCATCATCACCACCACCACCATCATCATTGTCATCATTATCATCATCATCATCATCACCACCATCATTGTCATCATCATAATTATTGTAGCAATCGAGGTACCATGCGGGAATCGTAATCTTGTTATAAAAATTATTGCCCAGCAAATAATTCGTAACAAAGCCATGATAAAATCAAAAGTCATTAGTAAACATGATAAAGAAAATAAATTTTTAAATCATGTTGCTTGCTTTTCTTAAGGAACTTCAGATCTAGTTTAGCTTCTCCAAGCTTCAACTCAGCACGTTGAAACTTTCGGAACACAGACAACGATCCATTGTTGTTGTATCTTTTTGTCAAAATTGTAGCAATCGAGGTACCAGGCGGGAATCGTAATCTTGTTATAAAAATTATTGCCCAGCAAATAATTCGTAACAAAGCATGATAAAATCAAAAGTCATAAGTAAACATGATAAAAAAAAAAAAAATTTTAATCATGTTGCTTGCATTTCTCCATGATCACCACCATCATTGTCATCATCATCATCATCATCATCATCATCATCATCATCATCATCATCATCATCACCACCACCACCATCATTCAGTGGCGGCGCCATGGGGTGGACTGGGGTGGACATGTCCACCCCAGTTCTTTTCCAAATCGATTTCTTAGCGCTCACGGCTGATAATCACTCCGGCGTTGGTGCATTTCATGAAGGGTTACATAAAGTACGCTCGGTCGGCGGTCGCATCCCCTCCGCTGATACGAAGTAGTTAGGGCTTGGGCGAAATTTCGTAATCGCCTCATCGAGATAATATGGAATTATGATAAGATCGAGATAATATGGAATGATTTTTGAGCGCATTTTATAATTATTATGAAATATTCTATGAAAAATAATAAAATATATATATCCTAAAATGTGTTTTCTTTTGTGCATGAAGTGCAGGAAATGGCGTTTCAGGGACTCTAGATTCCAAAATTTTCCGGGGGAGCATGCCCCGGACCCCCAGAGGTTGTCCCCCCCAGTTGTATCACCCTGGCGCCGCCACTGCCATCATTGCATCATCATCATCATTATCATCATCACCACCATCATTGTCATGATCATCATCATTGATCAGGTCTTCAGGCATATCTTTGTTTCTTCTTCGTTTATATGATTTGTGCCAAGGACGACGAGATTTTAGAGAACTAGAAAGCCACAGAGATATTACATCTGATGGGTCATATTTACCAACATCCTCTGATTCGAGAGCTACACGTAGCAGGTCTGTGAGCACAGTGTCCTTTAATCGACTATGCCAATCTGTCTACTCTTTACCACTTTCATTTGGGAGAATCCTCTTTCACAATCAACACTTGTAGCAGTGTAGCCAGCAGGAGTTCAAGCAAACCAAGAAAATTCTGATAGGGAAAAGGTAGTCCACAGTCCCCCCACTTCGTTTTACTGATGGTCTTTATGGCAGTGTCTGTTCTGCAGCCTAAATGTGGAAATCTACAGTAAATAAAAATACATACATGACATAGCTTGCACCACTGGACCATCGATGTCACCTCTTAAATGGGAAGCCATTGCTTTTAGTGCAAAGTTTCTTTTGAAACTTTGCAGTATTGGTATGTGTGGCGAGGTTTAGGCGAGTCATACAGAGATACATACATACATACATGCAGGGTGTAAACTTTCCGGGGAGTTGGCATTACAAGTACTCTTGAACAGCTTTCGTTAGATTTCATAAGTTAGAAATGTTTTTCAACATTTGAAATAGTTTTGTTGACATTACGACACATTGATGATTTTCATCTTCTTAAGGAAGCCAGCAGACTTTGCTTTCTTGTCTGCTCGAACAGCACCTGAATAAAACCTTAATCCATAAACGTAGAAAAAGGAAATCATAAAATGTGTGACATGTTTTACCTAATGAAAATTAATTTTTTTAAATAAATAAATAAATAAATAAATTAAAATAAATTTTTTTTTTTTATTTTTATTTTATTATATTAAAAATGGTGACCCTTCAACCCAATTAAAAGAGTTGAATTTCAAGGGGCTGTTTGCAAAATGAACAGTTAATTATGTACAATATTATACACGATACGGCACTAAAAACAATGATAACATCTACGCAACAACTACATAATAAAAACTACATAACTAACCTATTCTAGAGTAATATTTATATGCAGAGCAAATTGTATTAAGAATACTGAATTAACTAAAATGAATTGAAGTAATCTATTTACACTACTTTTATATACAATTAGCAAGTCTGTAAGTTGTCCCGGACTGACTGGAGTAGATTCTCAAATTTACCAAATGTAACATTATTTTGTTTCATGACTCTTGTAAGTCATTCCACAAACTCGCAGCAGAACAACTAATGCCTCTTTTTATCATGTTACTTTTTGGTTTTTCAAGCTTAAAATCTATGTTGTTACTACGGAGGCTATATCTTAGGTTGTTGCTGGCATTAAACATGCTGGTTATGCTTTCAGGAAGGTCATTGTTTCTAATTGTATACACAAATATTGCTTTGTTATACTTTCTCCAACAGCCGCCAGCCAAGCTCATTTAGAACATCTGGTCCTTACATCATAGGATTTTCCCGTGATCACCCTTGCCGCTCTATTTTGCATTTTTTGAAGTTTTTGAAGCAAGTAATCACTGCAATTATCCCACACCACCATACTACAATAGTTGACAGGGGCGCAACTAGAAAATTTCGAGGGCAGGGATTGAACGCAAAAAAAGGGCAAAGTCATTCAGTATTCTAAACAATTTGGAAGTAGAAGCCAAGCAGAGATTATAGGGGGGGGGTCCGCAGGGGCATGGGTCTCTGAAACGGCATTTCCTGCATTTTGCGGACGCTTTTCTCGTATTTTCGGTTGCGGAAATTTTTATTTTGGTCTCGCATTATTTAAAATTTATCATAATTACATTCAGCCTAGCTGCCACCTGGGCCCACTGCTAGAAGCCTCTGAGTCTCGCCAGATTTGCGGAGAATTGTATTGCGTACTACAACAGACGATTAATTATCTGTTTATCTAATGTCTAACCTAGTATTAGAGGTCTCACAAAAAAGGCAGGGGTTAAAAAGGGCAGGGGTTGCAACCCCCCCCCCCCCTAGTTGCGCGCCTGGTTGAAGTGCGGAAGAATTATCGAATTATATAAGCCCGGTTAACCATTGTATGTCGTGGTACGTACTTTTTAACTCTCCGCAGCAAACCGATACCTTTAGAAATTTTATTAACGATATTATTAATTTGCTTCTTCCATGTGAGCTGTTCGTCCACAATTATGCCTAATGTTTACGTGGACTCTACTCGTTTCAATTAAATTTGGTATCTTGTATTTTAATTGTAGGCTCATTTTCTACATTTGATAATCTTCGTTTCGATCCAATCACTATGATGCAGTGAACTCTATATAAGGACTGGAACGATACCTACAAACCAAATTTTGAAGCCATCATGGAGGCTGACATGCAGGGCGGCCCCAGTCCTCTTTATATGCAAGAAAATCTTTATTTTTAAGTTATATTTTGTTATGAACCAATTACAAAGAAATGCAAACATGCTACAGTAATAGATACTTCTTCTAAAGGCTTTTAGCAGCAAAAACGTAGCTTGAATATTTGACAAAAAACACATTTTGAGTCCGAAACCGCGCGGATCTCTTGATTTTTTGTAGGGCAGCTCCAAGTGTTGAGCCAGTTGAGGTATCAAAAGTCAAGAAAAAAGTCTATGAACTATCTTGAATCAAATAAAGATAGCATTAATCAGGGCTAAGGCCTACTGCAATCTAGTGGCTATAATCTGTCGAGCATATGGATGCTGACATGATCAATAAAAAACATAAATATTAAATTTTCTGAACAGTCAAAAAATCGAACAAAACACAGAAATACGAACCGACAGTGTTTTAAAGGCATCAAAGATCAAAATATATGTGGTCTTACAATGATTCAAAAGGTATGAGGAGACTATTCATAAGAGCAAAGGTACAGCTTGACAGGGTTGCAAGAATTCATAAAATAAAGACGAATATTTATAAATACTAAATATAACCTGAATTTTCGTCAGGAGTTTCCATCAATCCAAGCAAAATTTTGCTTTCGTTTGACAATATATTTCATGCTTCAATCTATTTTTGCCAGCAAACATACCTCAGACAGAAAGGACAATGATTCTAATACATACTGACTTCGTTATATCAATTCAAATGAAGTTCAACTACAAAAAAATAAAAAATTCTCGCTGGGCCATTGTCTGTTTCCTACCGCTCCTTGGACGTTGGTGAGACGTTCATGTGTACATGTTACCCCCAGCAGCCGGAGGTTTGGCTTCATCCAATCATAGGGCCGACCTTATGGAGCCATCGTTCCAGTCTTTATATAGAGTTCACTGCCTGCCTCCTCCACAGGCCCTATTGCATCATGGACAGGTCACACACGCCGAATTTAGGGCCTGCAAGATCCTGTAAAAAATTTGGCAAAACTTGGCACGGAATAAATTTTCATAATTAACTACCATTGTTAATAACCATGGCTATATCCAAAGATTTTGAAGGTCATTGAAGACTTATGACATATGAATCCTAGCTTTAAAATGAAGGAATTGTTGAAAAAAGCAATTACGGTTGAACTTTGTCAACTTTCGGCCGGAATAATCAACGAAAATGCACTTTAGTCTACCCAAAGACTCTTTGGTTTATACTTTTTCGGTTTCCACAACAACTGAAACTTGAATTACGCTACACTATAGCCTACAATTTAACAACATTAAATCTCATTAACTCTTGGTCAATTTATTTATTACGTTTTGCCACATTGGTATACTATAGATAATAAGTACATAGGTGTATTGTGTGAGTGAGTGTGCTTTAAGTAATTAGATTTCAGTAAAGTTAATAATAATAAAATAAAAAATAAGTAAATTTACAATTAAATCACAATAACAAATTTACAATTACGTGGCAGGGTGCCCACAACAGCTTAATGCCAATTACTGCGGTCCCAAGTAAATAAAGTAAATAGGTAAATAATAATAATAATTATTATAATAATTATAATAATAATAATAATAATAATAATAATAATAATATAAGTTTCAGACATCAGATGCAGCAACGGATCGCTTCGTTGAGACCTCGGGTTGAGTTGCATTTTGTGCAAATCGATTTCCATGATCTGGGGTCTTCAGGGTTGTAAATTTGAAGTACTGCTGCTATGTAGTAGGACAGGAGGTTGCTTTTAAAACTGGAGAAAGCGGTCGCTTTTACACGTAACTGGGATGGTAAAGTGTTCCAAGTCCTGCACATTCTTGTAATATAGGAACGTTGGAAAGTAAGAGTTTTACATTTTCGCGGGCGAAACTGTAAGATGTCAGGAGTCGAGCTGTTTCTTGTTGTTCTGATAGGAATGTACGGAGTAGGTAAGATTTCGGGATCGATTATAGCCATGTTATTAATAATTTTGAAGAAATTGACAGTCTTCGATAGCTAAATAAACAAAAAAACAATAAGAAAAACCTATACTTTCCTGACCGTCGAATTTGCTTTTGTTCGGCAGATATTTTTCCCTTCAATTCCTTTTTGTCGCTAAAAATATTATCTGCAGAAGGTCGGTATTTCTAAAACATATTGGTTTCTTCATTGTCATGATCTGTAAGAAAGTTTAAACCGAATTTCCTGGTGGGTCACAGTGTTAAAAGAACTTGGACGTACCGGTTTGTCGAACAGCGGCCGGAATGATTTTGCTTGCCCTCTCAAAATTACAGGGCCTAGTCTCGCTGTGCATAATGGGATCAGTCCCCATTTTGTTTACGGGATCTGGCAGGCCCTCTCAACAGTGTGGCCTGTCCATGATGCAATAGGGCCTGTGGAGGAGGCAGGTTCACTGCTATGATGTAGCTCAGCAACCATTGGTGTATGTTTTCTAAGTCAGCGCACAGCTTATTTTCAACATGAGTAATCGAGTTTCCCACTGTCGTCAAATCAGCATCATCATCAAACCGCGATTGAGTGGGTTAAACAACTTGGCAAATCGTTTATGTAAATTAAAAAAAGTAATGGCCCTAAAGTGGACCAGGCTTGTGGGACACCGCACTGAATAGTTTGTTTTCCTGATAGACACTTAGTTAATTTTAGTCCTTTGGGTTCTATTATTAAGGTAAGACTCGAACCACTTTATTCCAGGGTGCATTCCGTGCAAGTCTCACGGAAGGAGCCTCTATGTCATTGAGTGTGTACAGTAAGTAATGTGCAAGTGAAGCTTTAAATAGTGTTGGTTAAACCAGTGTCACAGAATAGAAATACGACCAGAAGTCCAACTCGCGTCGGAACCTTTGAAGTTTCTATCCTCGCGCATGTCGCCTCGCGCATCTTGATTCCTCGCCATCCTACGCAATCCTGGCAAGTTCCCCCGGCAGTTTGGACCTTCAAAAGAAGGTTAAAACTGCCGGGGGAACTTGCCAGGGTTGCGTAGGAAGGTTAAAACTGCCGGGGGAACTTGCCAGGATTGCGTAGGATGGCGTAGGACATTGCGTAGAATCGTGTAGGATGGCGTCGGACGACGTAAAATATCGCGCATGCGCATTAAAGAAATGCGGACAAGTTGTCACGCGAGTTGGTGTAGTCCAAATCTTCGGATAGTTTCGGAATCAATCGTAGTCCAAATCTTCGGATAGTTTCGGAACCCGAACATCGCCAGTTCCGTGTCATGTTCCGTGTTCCCCGATGGTGTCACTCGTCGAGTCTTTGTTCTCTCCGATGTATTTTCGTGACGTTGGTTTCCATGCTTTTATCTTTCAATCGTTGTCGCTGCCATTGCCATTGCCAAAGGTAAGTTTATATCACTCACTATTTACTATGATTTCATGATATTTTGCACCAACAATCAGACACAACTTTCAAGCAATGTGTCGATTTTTTGTTCTTCAAGATTTTTTCAGAGTTTTTGACGGTCTGTGGACATTCTCCAGCCGAATAACAATGCTTGAACCGAAGGCGAAATGTTTATCGCCGAGTGATTTGTGCATCACAGCACCTGCAGTGGCTTCATGTATGTAGTCTGTTGATCCATAACCTTTTTACAAGGTCAAATAATTCCCTTCGGGGAACAAATAACCCCAGTAATGGGACTAGAAACCTCCTTCGGGAGACAAATAACTCCCTTCGGGGAACACAAACTGTCTTTGGGAAATTGGATGGTTGCACAAGCTAAACAAACATTTCTCATTCAGAGTGTCAAATCCTACTGTATACAAACATTGATGAGAGGTGTGTCTGGTTCTGAGAATATGAGTACTGATTGTGATACTATTGATGATGCATTATTAGTATTAAAAGTAGATATGGGGTATCCAGTCGTTTCGCCCCATCTCAAAGCACAGTTAATATAGACCAAAAAGCTTGCAGGTTGGGGACACTAATTTCAAATGAGAAATACCGGCATTTGTTTAGGTGAGGAGATAACTAGATATAAAGGTTATCTTGGTAAATACCGGTAAATTCTTACAAGGCAAGGTGTTTTACTGTTATGCACCAATCATTTGTTTTCCCCACCCTTGGGGGGCCAGGCAAACCCCCTGGTATTTGACATTGGTGATTTTTTTCAGTCAAATTCCCCACCCTCAGGCAGGAAAAGCAAGTCAAATTCCCCACCCACATGTTTTCAAATTTTACCTAGGTTTCTACGGTTCACCGTTGGCATCAAAATATCTGGTTACACTTTTGAGTGTTGCTTTTTTGCACTTTAATAGTCACATAGTTTTGTAGTTTAATTAACACCTCCATTCATTTTACTTACCTGTATGGTTGGTTAGGTGCAGACGGGGGGGTTCACCAACTTACCAGACGCTTGTTATTACTTGGATTCAGGTCAGGATGCCCTGTTGTGATCTCCAATCTTGACCTGACCACCAAAAGTGATATATCCTACATAAATCACCCATCCAAGTAATCTATTCTTGGTGATCCCACAACTGCACCAAACCACTGATACCACTGTTACCATTTTTATCCAAAGATACCCAGATATCCTACAACGCCGATTCACATCCGAGTATCCTGAACTGCACCACGTATGCTGTAGCGCCAATTTGGTGTCGTCTCGAGGTATGCCGACCTGCCAATCTGGGACTGCACCCAGTGAATGCCAATCTGGGACTGCACCCAGTGAATGCCAATCTGGGACTTGTACCCAGTGTATGCCAATTTCTGGGACTTGCACCCAGTGTATGCCAATTTCTGGGACTTGCACCCAGTGTATGCCAATTTCTGGGACTGCACCCAGTGAATGCCAATCTGGGACTTGCACCCAGTGTATGCCAATCTGGGACTGCACCCAGTGAATGCCAATCTGGGACTGCACCCAGTGAATGCCAATCTGGGACTGCACCCACTGAATGCCAATCTGGGACTGCACCCAGTGAATGCCAATCTGGGACTTGCACCCAGTGTATGCCAATTTCTGGGACTTGCACCCAGTGTATGCCAATTTCTGGGACTTGCACCCAGTGTATGCCAATCTGGGACTTGCACCCAGTGTATGCCAATTTCTGGGACTTGCACCCAGTGTATGCCCATCTGGGGTTGCACCCAGTATGCTAGAACTGCCGTTCTGGGGGTTGCGCCCAGTATGCTAGACTGCCAGTCTGGGGCTGCACCCAGTATGCTAGACTGCCGATCAAGATCTTTTTTGGAATAACTCCAAAGCGACTAACATGCAAATTCGTTATCGGAGGGGTGCTCGTAGGCCCAAACACGCGTCCCAGACCGACTTCTTTGCCAAGGTACTCGTCTATTACTGACGGGTGTTCATAAGCTGACGGACAGTTGGAAATTGCCGATTTGAGTTGAGATAAGCGCGAGTGAAAACCAAGTTTAAAACCATAAAAACAACCATGTAATACGTAATTTACTTTCCGGCGATCCGGATGCGCAATTAATTGCGTCTCTAAGTTCGTTATGTTTATTGGTGAAACCACGTGGGCTTTTGGCAAAAGTTTGTTAAGCTGCCAAGGTGGTGAAATGACTCTTGCATAGTTTCCAAGTTCTACCGATTTTTGTTCATTTTGAGCGACCTCTGCGCTCGCGATCTCGGCCTGCTGGGGAACGTTTGCGATAGTTTCGACAGTTGATTGCCCGATGGGGTCCACCACATCGATTGCAGCTGTGACGAAATCTACATGTTTCTCGCGGGCTGCTACACGAACCTGTATTCCACGTTCTGCATAATTCGCTGGCCTTATTGTCGCCCCACGCTTCGCGACGCCTCGCCCCTTGTGTCGCGGCCCTCCTGTCGCTAAAACCGATTGAGGTATGATAGCTATACAAATCGGGCTTCATTTGGCTCCAATCTCTGAGGTTCGACGCTGCGGCTTCGAGGCGAAATGCGCTATCGTAATTATACCAACACATGCCGCTGTAACGCTTGGCCATGCGTATAATGAGCGCCAAGTAAGCAAGCAGATCGCGCGATCGACCGGGGGAAATCACCGCCACGTAGCTAGTAAAGCACTCCACCCATGTCAAAATATCTGACACCTCTTGCCTCTTTCGCGCGGTGACTTTAGTAACAGGCACGATCGAGCACCCTTCGATGGTAAATGAAGGCGATTCGGTCGTTGGGGCCTCTAAATTTTCTGGGAGAAGATCGGCCATCTCGAGAAACTTGTTTTCTAGTATTGTCGAAACGACTTTCGGTGGGATTGGCGGGCGTCTCGGCCCGAGAATAAAGGCAGTTAGCGGCCCGCAGGGAAACGCTTGGCATTTTTGATCAGTTCATTCAGTTGTGAAGTTCAAGCGCCCCGTTTCGCCTATGTTTGCCCGAATGTTAGAGTTCCCTGCCTAATTCACCAGACTTAACCCCACCGCGGTCGACTCTGGGTTCGCAATACCAACAAATGAAGGAGCAGTTAACAATTAACATACCTTGCTGTGACCAATCGACGCTTGTTCGTGCGTGTGTCGTACCACCACTGCTACTTTCTCCGTCGTTCCCCGTCGTTTCTCCGTCGTTCGAAAATTTCTTACTTCTTGTATGCTACGTCTTCGCTGTGCCGTCAACAGGCGCAATGATCGGCCAAGCGTGGTGTGCCTCTCTCATATCGCATTCTCGCCCCAAGCCCTGCGCAGTTCATTAGTTGTTAACCTTGGTTATCTAATAACCTCATTAATTGCACAATACAAATTTCAATCACTCGGTTTAATAAATCTACATCTGTCATCTTGTAGTAATTTGAATCCACCTAAATCTGAGCAATCATAAACCAAGTGAAGCCTAAACTGATAGAAAATGTTTTAATGATGTTTTATTTACAGTCTTTTGTGTCTTTTAAAAAAATTGTACTCCTCAATGATCTATCAAACTGGAACATTTGCATATATGAATAAAATTGACAATCATAATATTTTGAATGTTAAATGTGCACATCTTTTAAAATCTCTTTCTTTAAATAGTCTAGCAAAAATACGTTTGAATATAAAAGTGTAACATAAATTGTACAACCTTTAAAAACATCTGCACAATCCGATGTTAACAATTTCTTCACATGAGAGCTTCCTCGCGTGCGAACGTAAAATGAGCGAAAGAGCCTGGACACGAGGCATGATCAAATCACCCCACCCCCAGGCTATTGATTCTTGTCTTATTGATGCTTGACCTGGTAAACTCCCCCTGGGTTGCCCGGGCCCCCAGGGGTGGGGGAAATAAATGATAGGTGCATTACACTCCTATTAAATACATTCTCAATGAATATTGCTGTCATATTTTTTTTTTGAATGTGATAGCTTGCTTTGCTATTAGCTTTTTCTCCTGTTTCCTATGAAAATAATTAAGAACATTGCAAAATCTCACGAAAAACGACTTTGAGATAACCTTGAGATGGGGGTGAAACGACTTGGGAAATTTACTGTCTGGGGATATAGAATTAAATCCAGGTCCTGTGACAAATAATAGTACCTTTTCTAGATCAATAACTCATGGAACATCTGACTTTGTGTTTAATTATAGACTGCTTTGGCATAGTTTAGGACCACTAGATGTTGGTGGAGGGGGTGATTGCTTCTTTAAGTCTGTATCGCATCAGTTATATGGTGATTCAATTCATCATTTAGAAATTAGAGCAGCTGGTATTCAGTATTTAAGAGATAATCCAGAACGGTTTATAGAAAGCAATGTAGAGACATCATGGTTACAATATTTATCCAATATGTGTATGCAAGGAACATGGGCTGATCATATTATTATACAAGCAGTGGCTGATGCAATGAATTTAAGTATTCATAGAATCTAATGAAAATTTTTCAGACATAACCTTGGTTGAAGCAACAAATATGATTCAAAATCCTAGATCTATATATATATATATAGGACACAGGTGAGATGCATTATATCTCAACAGTATCAGTTCTATCAGAAATAATTTCAAATCAAGCAAAGAGTAACACTAATTCTCCTTTTTGTCATTTTGATACACGGAGATGAGCTTCTTAATCCCTTGAATAACTTGGTGCTTGGTATATTTACTAAATAATGAATCTCTCCATACTGTCAAGCCACTAAACTCTATTATACACATTTATTTATTTATTTATTTATTTATTTATTTATTAACTTTACAACCATACAAGTGTGCGAAAGAATTAATACAAGTTAAAAATAAAAACGATGCAAGACTTGATCATGGTTGAAGGTATGGTCAACAGGACGTGAGTCCCATGTGAAGACCAACCTGAAAACAACAACATGATAGCCTACACATGATAGTTGATTTTACAAATGAGATATGACCTGTAGATACATATAGTTTTATTTGAGTAGCCTCATGCAGTCCTGGACTGCCTATTTTTTAATTTGGATATAAATAAAGAAAAGGAAGTTATATTTATAACCTCTTCTGGCAGAGAATTGTAGAATTTTGATCCTTGATACTGAATAGAAAACTGTCTTAACTTAGTCCTACAAAACGGTATTCGTAGTATTTTAGTATTTCTTGTATTATAATCATATGTACATGTACTATTGCTGAAAACAAACATGTCATTAAAATTTTTTGGAATTAGTTGCTTATTTGTACACAAAAATACAAACTAGCCTGTTTGTAGTTTACAAATATCATGAAATTTCAATATATGAAGATCTCTGAATAATGGATCTGTGTGAGCATCAAATTTACTACCGTTTAGTATTCTGATTATGCGTTTCTGCAATAGAACAGTACGATTGAGATTTGTTGGGTAAGTAGAAGCCCGTATAATATGATATGGATAAACCATAGAAAAGTATAATGTTTGCAAGGAGGACTTCAAGAGGTAAAAGCTTGCTCTAAAGATTATTCCAATAGATTTTGATATTTTGTTTGATATATGAGATATATGTGATTTCCACGACAAATTTTCTTCAATTACTACACCAAGGAATAGAGTTTCGTTTACCTGATTTATAGGTTGATTATGTATAAATAACTGAATATCAAGTCGCTGTCTTTTTTGTCTAGGTTTGAATAACATGAACTTTGTCTTTTTTAAATTTAAATTTAAAGAAAGTTTATTTACCCTAAGCCACACAGATAGTTTTTCAACTTCCTTATTTAATGTGCTAGTCAGATAATTGATATTTTCATGTGAATAAAATATATTAGTGTCATCAGCAAATAAAATTAGCTCTATTATTTTGGAAACATTACATAGATCATTTATATAAATTAGAAATAACAAAGGACCTAAGAGAGAACCTTGTGGTACCCTACAGGTTATGCTTTTAGAATCAGAACAGTGACCATTGTACTGCACAAACTGAGTTCTATTTGTGAAGTAACTTTTAATCCAATCAAGAACTAAGCCACAAAATCCGTAATGTTCAAGTTTGGTAAAGAGAATATTATGGTCAACTGTATCAAAAGCCTTCGATAAATCCAGGAATATTCCAATAGTAAATTTCTTACGATCAATTGCAGATGAAATTTTATCAAATAATTCAATCAAAGCTAATGAGGTGAAACGGCCTCTTCTAAAACCATATTGGTGGTTACTTAGAATATTATATTCCTCAACATATTTTAATAATAGATTATAAATAATTCGTTCTAAAAGTTTAGAACAGGCTGGCAAAACAGATATCGGTCTGTAGTTGATGAGTTTTGAGTAATCATCAGATTTAAACACTGGTATTATGCATGCAATTTTCATTTTGTCAGGCACAATACCATGGGTAATTGAAATATTAATAATGTGTGTTAGAGGTTTAGAAATAAATTCGATAGAGTTTTTAATTATATTCATAGAAATATTATCACAATAACTTCAGTTATTTCATTTTGGGTGGTTGGGTCAAAAAACATAGAATTACAAAAATTCCCTGAAAGGAAATAATTAGGGGAGATAGAGAGGTATTAGGAATTTGTTTCACCAGGTTTGCTCCGATATTTGTGAAATAATGACAAAATGTATTGGCTATTTCGGTTGGATCTGAAATTTCATAATTTTCAGAAAGAAATGTTGTAGAAATATTTGACTTAGGTCTTTTATTTATAATTTCATTCAAAATATTCCAAGTTGTTTTAATATTAGATTTGTTATTTAAGAGTTGTTGTTCGTAATATAATCGTTTAGCAATTCTTATAAGATGGTTAAGTTTATTCTCATAAATTTTGTAATACATATCATTTTGAGGAGTTGGGAAACGGAGATAACGTTTGTAAAGCATACTTTTCCTATTTATAGATTTTAGCAGAGCTTTAGTCAGCCATGGTTTATGATTAATATTTTTCAGAATAATTTTTTTCAAGGGAAAACAATCATAGATATCTTTATATTTTGATAAAAACATACTATAGACAATAGTTGCACTATTATATCCATCAACAAAGGACCAATCAGTATCCGCCAACCTGTCCCTAAACTTATTCATGTTATTACTACTGTATTCTTATCACGAACGAAAATTGATTTATACAGTTTAGTAGTAGTAGTAGTAAAACTTTATTTACTGAGGGTGAAACACTTTACAGTCGTAGACTGATAAACTAGTGGCCCTCTAATATATAAAATAAGATAATACAAAGCTAAAATACGATATTGATACTTAAAGACAAAAATAGTAAAAATTTAAAGATAAAATAGTAAGAAAACGTACAAGTGTCTGTTCCACACTCTAGGAAATACTAAAGTGATCAAGGCCTACATACTGATTTTTCAGATGTTTGAAATGTTCTTTTCTAAAAACTTTCAAGCAAGAACTTTTCCTAAGAGAGACTGGCAAAGCGTTCCATAATTTGCTAGCGGTAGATAAGAATGTTTTTCCGCCTTCAGTTTCTCTAATATAGCGAGGACAACGTAGAGTAATATCAGAGAATCTTGTAGTTCTGGAAGAAACATCGCTAATTTTAGATAACCTGTTTATTAAATATTCAGGAGCAGATCCCTGAAGACATTTATAGCCTATATAACACAACATTTGTTAATTTTTGTTTCGTCGTAGAAAGGGATCCAGTTTAGTTTGTTGAACAATGTAACAGTTCTTTCCTCTCTTAATCCAACATTAAGAATCACTCTTGCAGCTCTTTTCTGCAATCTAAAGACTCGGCGTAGATTGGCTTGGGACGTCTTTGTCCAGACGACACTGCCGTACATTAAGACATGTTTGATAATGGAATTATATAAAACAATACGCTCTTGTTTAGGTAGAAGGTATCTTATTGAGCGTAATAAACCTATTCGTTGGGAAAGCTTCTTGCACACTGTGTCAATGTGCTCGTCGAAGGTCAACTCCTGATCCAGGGTGACGCCAAGTAACTTGTAGGAGGAAGTTTGGTCGTGTTTGGTTGATTTTCAAAACAAATTGAGAAAATTGGCAAATGATCGGAAATGTCACAAAATAATAGGCCATTTTCTAATTGATTATTAGGCCGATTAGTGAAAATATTATCAATTAGCCTAGCAGTGTGTGCAGTTATTCTAGTTGGACAAGTTATTAGGGGGTAGAACATTCTGGTGCATCCAGGAATTCGCCGGTAATAGAATGACAAAGATGGTTCATTAAATTTATATTAAAATCACCCATTATATATACTGATTTATTTTCTCTAGAGATTACTCCAAGGAGCTCATCATAGTCGCTTAGAAAGGTATTAAGATTTTGGTCTGGCGGTCGGTATAAGATACCGTAGTTAATAGAAAATAGACATGGTTTGGAAGCTCAACAAAAGTCATTGTTTTATGTTTTTGTTCAGGTTTATGGAAATTTTTGCACTTTCACGGTTACTGAACATATTGTGTTTTCTGTATAATGAAGCAATCATCCAATAGCAACGTTTGGGTTCAATCACTCAACCGTACTGTTTAAATATTAATAAACCTAAAACAAAGGATTTGGCACCTTCATGTACCTTTCAACATGAATCGTAGCTTGATTGTTAACCGCTTTGAAGTTTGCCGGGTTTCCAAACCATGTATATTTTCTATTAACTATGATGATACCAACAATAGTGTTGCCATTAGGCTTTATTATCTCAATAAATAGAGATTGCGCAATACCTTCATCTCTGAATTTTAAATTAGGACGTAGTTTGAAATTTAGTTCTTTTGAAATATAAAATCCAGTACCACCTCCTGATCTATTTTTACGATATTTATGAACAAAACTATAACCATCAATGTCAACTAAATGCGACGATTCCCTTAGCCACGTCTCAGTTATGCCAATTACTGAGAAATGTACATCAAGACTATTTTGTAAATCAGTTAATTTTGATAAGTTTTTTGTGAGGCTACGAATGTAGAATGTAGAATTGAAAAGCTTGAATTGCGGAGATTTTTTTTCCCAACATCTCATTAAATTGGTCTTCAGTGTGATAAAGACAGCGACTTGAGTAGGTATTTATATTAATATCAGGGTCTATATCAGGCGATAGAGCAAGCTTTTGGTTTATATCAAGCGTCAAAGGATTAAAGTGAAGTGATGCTAATCTATCAGGATTAAAATTGACAAGACCGTGATTAAGTTCATAGATTACAAGTTGATAAATATCTTCGTCAAGATGCGCAAATGGTAAAGCATTTGACGATATAGCATCGAGTATTATATTATTACTAGAGAAAGAAGCCGTAGTTATATGTATTAACAATAGTCAGAGAAAATATAGTACCAAATAAAGTGTAACTTATCTGTTATTCGTGTTGAGATACTACTCGTGAGTCTACAGTCTTCTTGATGTAAATTTTAAAATTCTTCGCCCAGCAATAACTGTAGTTTTGCTGGTTTTTAACTTTCTTTGCCTCTGTTAACAAATGCTGAGCCTTAGGTGTTAGATGCTCGACGATTATAGCGTTGGAGAGGGATGCATCTTGTAAGTCGAGTTTTGTCGGGTCGACTTTCAATACGTCCTTTCTCACACAAAGAATTTGATCCTTTGCCGATCCTCTTATAAATTTGTAGATAATAGGTTTCGGTCCAGCCGTGGCTTTCCTCGTTGGAACACGGTGTGCGATGTCCACATCAAAATTTGAGACGTGCACTCCCATTTCATTAAACAGTTTAATGCATAAATTCGTTGTTTCGACTGCCGATTCTCTCGGTCGTTGTTCGGGAACACCAAGGATTTTCAGATTATACTGATAACTATGTCGTTGGATTTCCAATTTGGTTAAAGTGGCAGTACGACCGAAAATCGTTAACGATTTTTGCGGCTTAATCACTTCTTATGCTTAGAAGTTATACAAATATAAGAGTAAAAGCAACTTTAAGGTTGATTTGAGTGCATAAACATCGATTAAATGTCGTATAATTTGGCATAAAATCACTCCGCCATTGCGTTTTTGGAGTCCGCGAAATCAGACAGCGGTACTACTTTGTGACGTCATCTACTCAACACAAACGCGTGATAAACCAGCCAAACTATAGAGAACGTCTTGTTGATTTGTTATACCTGTTTTGTTAAAAACGTCTTCACCTTCCGAGTCGAGTTCTAGAAACTCTGACAGCCAAAGCGAACTTTATGCGGACATTGCTGGTATGGATGGGGTCAACAATGAAGTGTTTGACAACGATCTAGAGCCGCTTGTAATGACTATATGAGGAAGAAGCGCACCAGAGGAAGCGCACATAATTTTAGAATATGAAGGAGAATACAAGAGAACAACAAGAACAGCAGGAATTTTCATTTTCCAAGACGTTTTATTAAACCATGAAATCCCAGTGCAATCACGAAGTCCCAGTGCAATCATGCATGGTACGTAGTTATTAAAATTTTATTATTGAGAGAATCATCGGTTGTGTGGTTAGGTGTATAATTAAAGTGTTCGTGTTGCTCTCTTGAAGGTGTCGTTGCTGTTGTGAGATTGGAGCCGTGCCGGAAAAAACTAACAGTGCTTGGACGATACGGAGAATCAAACTCGCTGTATTACCGAACACCCAGGATTCAACGTCGTTTGTTTACTACGCATTTTATTATGAGCCACGGATATATTTTACACACGGCGTTCGACGTCCGACGCAGACCTGATTACATTTCTAACATGCATCATGCATTGACTCCCTCTGTGACTCTGTTGTCGTATTTACATGTAACATCTAGAATATAATTGATAAAATCTAAATACGTCATTGTCACCATACTGTATATGCATTTACATGTAGCTAAACCATATCATAGTATTTTGCTATTACCAATAGTTGTATTTTATTATAATATATCATGAATATATGTAACATTTTTATCCATTTTTATACTGTCTACTATTAACTGCGCGGCCCATTTTTTTGTATCTGAATAGTACTGCCGTCTTTCTACTTAAACTATTCTTTGTTTTGAATAACTCGACCTTCTTCAGGCATTTCTTTTCTCTTCCAATTTCCAGTAGACTACCCTAAAATTAAAATATACTGGTTTGAGTGGTTGTCAAAACAAACTACATGCATTATATTGTTATTGAATACTGTCATAGTGTCATTTTACAGCGGCGGCGCGCAGAAGTACTGATTTACGTGTGAAACTGTAATGTATTCTCTTGCATCTGTACATTCTTGTACGGTACGGGTTTCTTCATTCGGCTAACTGTTTATTACATGTTATGATGTTCAGGAAAAATTGAGATTTACCTTACATAACCAACTTACCTCTTTAGGGCTTCATATCTGGTGCATGGCATTTCAGGTGCACGTTCGGCGCTGCTAACATTTCTGGCGTTTTCTTGCACGTTTTGCGTGAACAATTCTTTAACGGCCTATAAAATTTTCAAGGTCCACGCAATATTTTTATTGTTAGCTACGTGTGTGAACAAATTTGATCCGATAATGAAACAAACAGTTACTCTTCGTTGGCTTCTCTTCGACGACGGACTTTTGGTTTCCATATTGACGGGTTTAAGCCATCTTTTAGGCAACGAAAGCTCGCACCTTTGGCCCCTTACGTGACGCCTTTCTAAACAATGATCAGCAAAATGCGCAGAGCAAATAACAAAGTTGGTTCAAATTAGCGCGATATGTCTTAACCGAAAATAAACCCAAACAAGACGCTTTTTAGTTGTGGGGTTCTGGCGAAGCGAAATGCCAGCATTACGATCAGCGCAGTTACTACACCCTTGAGCAACACAAGGGGATGGTGGCATAATTTTGTATTGCTTTTCAAAAAACTTTATTACATATAAAAACGTAGAATAAGTCGGGAAGACGCGTTTAAACTATGTACGTATATAGTAGGATATATGAATCTTCTTGTTGAGTGTTGAGTAGATGACGTCACAACGAGCTACCGCTATTGATAAATTGCAGGCTCCAAAAAATTTCGAAATCAAGCCAAGTGCTCGTAAAAGATGCTTGAATTCTGATAGAAAACATTTTCTGAAATCGTTTTTAAATACATGGTAAGTCATATTAGGGCCATAAGAAGTATTTTGGCTAAAAAAAACGCAAAGTGAAAATTCGATCGTACTGCCACTTTAACTTGGCTTTCTAAAATGTCTAAACGGTTGTTTAGACGTTGAAACTCTTTATCAGCGGATAGGCGAAATTGATTTAGGTCGTCGTATTTATTACTAAAGAATTCAAGGCTTTTGACAGTTTCGGCATCTGGTGAAGCAGGCGAGCCGCCATAGGCCTGTTGAGTTTCGTCAAATTTTATAGAAGTAGCTGTTTGGAAGTCTAAAAAGATTTTATCTAAAAAGATTACTCAATTTAGATATCCTTTGTCCATATTTATAAGCCACCTATTAGTCGTATTGAGTAAGGATGTTTGGGTTGAATGATCTTTTCTAAAGCCCGATTGCTGTTGCGGTGGTATGTTGTCAGTTTGCAAATATTCTTAAAGTTGATCTGAAACTAATTTTTCAAAAATCTTGGCAACAGCAGAGAGTACAGAAATTGGTCTATAGAAATAATTGCTGTTTTTAGGTCATCTGGAAAAATTCCTGTAGCAATCGACATGTTAAAAATCGTGTTAAGAGACTGCGCTATGACATCTGCAGAGTCATTCAATAGCTTATGTAATATTTTATCATGCCCTGCAGCTTTAGAAGTCTATTATAAACTTGCATTATTGATATTGGTTGAAGCTCAAATCTGGATTCTTTTAGAATTATGTAACTTTCGGGTAAAGATTTGGAATTCGGTAAATTACTTGCAAGATTTGGGCCTATCTCAGTAAAGAAAGTGTTCAACACTTCTGCTATTTCTTTGGGTTTTGTGACAGTCTCTCCGTCAACCTTTACGTCGGTTATATTGGTGGTTTTAGAATTCTTTTAAGTCAGCTTATTGATTGTATTTCACAGACCTCTAAACGAGGTAAGGGACTGCGCAACTTCGGCGAAAAGCTTGCTACGTGGCTTTTCCATGTTTTTGGGAAAACATTTTATACACAAAATTAATGCGCTAATTTTTCAAACGCCTGAATGGTGAATAGCGTGGTAAATCGTCAGCATGGCGCATTACAAGGAATGAATAGCAAGCATGTTCGAGTGTTTGACCGTTCGAAGAAGTGAGTTTTTATATTTTCGTGGAGTAGAAGAAACGTAAAGACCTGAAGACTTCTATGCTTTGTTTTTGGAAGCGTTATCCAAGGCAACAGACCGGAATCTCGCCGATGGTAAAACGAAATAGAGAGAAGAATTGAACGATTTTGCTAAATTTGCTTTCGTAAGGTTCGTTGTTCACTCCGATCACTCGTTGTCTCCGAAAATATTGTCCGCGATAGTTGTCGGAATATCGAGCACATACAAATAGAGATTCTCAAGAAACAATACACATTGACAAGTAAGACTTATTTTGCGATCTTTTGTCTGACTATGTATTAAGTCCCTTATATTAAAGGCATGTGGTGTGGATTATTGCAATTTAATGCTGCATTACAGTACTGTTCAGAATAAACCTAACACTGCGTTCGCGTTCCAATTGCGTTCGGAACGCGTTCTTAATTCTAAGTATGTCGGGCAGACACTTCGACCTCACATCGTAAAATTCCGATGTAAATCCGAGAAGCTTAGTGATAAGCGTCTTTGTGATTGATAACTTTGAACCTCGCCACCGTCGCTTGTGACAAGTAACGTAATAAAAGGAGGATTGAAAATAAGATAACTTGCCTGGCCAATTAAATACTAATATAAAAGACGAGAAAATGTGAATGATCAACTAACATAGCTTGGTATCGTTCCGAATGTGAATGATGGGCTTGAACGAATGTGTAGACAGCAAATTGGGATTTATGTATGGTAAATAACACATACCGCGATATGCAGTGATCATAGTACATTAATCATGATAAATTATACGTTTAGAGGTACGTTTAGGTGATAGCACATTAAACGAACAGCAGCGACGCAATAATTTTATTACGCTGATAGTTATGGTCAGATGTCTGGCCTTAAATTTCAAAATATTGAATGGCGCTGTTTTACTTTAGAATTAAGCTTTAGCTGTTTCGCATTTCCGAAACCGGATCCTCTTGGGAGTTGTCTTTTGTGTGTCCAATCTAGTGCAATATACAGTACAGGGTATGGCTTTTGAAGTTGAAGATATCAATTTAATAGATAATTATTTGCCTTTCTGGTACAGTCCACTCGCGCGCAGCGAGTACGCACGAGTACTCGCGAGCGGTATCGAGTACTCGTTTCGGCTCGCCACGCGCGCGTACTCGAATTTCTTGCAAAACTGGATAAATATTTAATCAGGGTTTAGAAATAAGAGGAAAATTAAGGCTAAATTTCGTCAACTTCAAATTTCTGTGGAAACAACAACATTTTGTTTCTCTCGAACAACATTTCTAAATGCAGAGAAGCGAGTTGAAGCGCTCGTGTGTTTAAAATATCAATAACCTGTTTTATCTTTTTATTCATTTTTATTTTGAAACAAATGTTTCAGTTTCAGACATGTTATATTGATACGGGATAGTGAAAGACCATGTCGGCCCAGACGAGAATTCTGAGAAGAGCTTACACTGGTAATCTGTCCCTGAAGACGACTGATCGTTGCAGAACCACATCCTTACTGCCAAGTTTTTCTCCAAGCAGCACAAGAGTTTCTCCAAATGGAAAAAAACTAGAAAATGGTATGTTTTTATGTGGATTAGCAAATGCATTATCTTCACTGGAGTGTGCTGAAATAATCAAGAATGGGGATCAGTGTTTGTTTGAGAATATGAGTGATAAATACAAGTTTGGAAAGCAGAGAAATAGCTCTCGTCTGTTGGTGCTTGATGAAATGTTGGCGAGAAATTTGTGGAATAACATCAAACCTGTTTTGTCAAAAGAAATGGAAAAGCTTGAAATTTTGAAGCAGCCGTTGGGATTTGCTGTGACAATAGGAGAGTGGGAGTTGCATGGTTTGAATGAAGCAATGAGAATAAGCAAATATTCCAGTGCGAACAAAGAGTTCTTTGGCCCCCACAAAGATGCCCAATATTGTCCAAATGGTGATCAACGCTCATTATTTACATTGCTGGTTTACCTCAATGATGGTTTTGTTGGTGGAGAGACCTGCTTTTATTTTCCTAAAGATGTCACTCAAAATACAAAAGGCATGACAACCCAAGAGGAAATTGATGCCCTTGGAGGACTAAAAGATGGATTCGACTGTGTCAAAATTGTGCCAAAGGTTGGATATGCAGTTTTGTTCAGCCACAATATTCTGCATGAATCTCTGCCTGTTCTGACGGGAACCAAGTACATTGTGAAAACTGATGTTGTTGTGAAACGCCACTCCAAGAAGTTTGGCTTTGCTGTTGAAAATAAAGAAAAAGATGATTACTTGGCATGCTTAAACTATTTTAGAGAAGCTCAACAGCAAGAACTATTGGCCAATTTCCTTGAAGCCAGCAACCTGTATGAAAGGGCACTCTCCATTCGTTATTGTTATCCCAGATCTCTTCAGAAAGCTGCAAATGTTCCAGTCATGAATAAAGATGATGATGATGAATGTCCGAGTTTTCGTTTTCCTCTTTCTGTTTGGCAACGCATCTTTGATTTTTTGTCTGGGCCTGATGCACAAAGCTTAGTGCATGCTTATCCACATTTACTCGCGACCAAGCAGAGTTGGGGGACGAATGAAAGAAATCGATCTGGCCGAAAGTATATACCAAAAGTAAGTTACCAGAAAGGTGTAATTACCAGATTTGAGTTCCCGGATGCTGATTTCTTTTCACAGAATGCAGATGGATGTTGTCGTGTTGCAGCAATGTATTCTTTCTTTCTTCTTGGTCATAAACCAGAAGATGATGTTTATATTGTTCAATATGACCCGGGCACCCAAACTGTGTGTGCTGTAACCCTCAACGCTTTCCTTTCTGATGCGTTCTACAATCGACAATGTCATGGATCATTCTACAATGTGCGTCAACAAGATCCAAAGAAGAAAGACCCGAAGAAAGATCTTGAAGCCTGCGTTGATAGGAACTACATGTTGCTGCGACATGGTGCTGAGTTTTTTGGAGTTGAGCTACCTGATAGTTTTTATGCAAAAAGCACAGCATATCCAGTGTCTGATCACTCTGACGAGGAGTTGGAAGGGGATGAGTGGGAAGTGGAGGAAGAAGAAGAGGGTGAGGGTGAGGAAGAAGAGGAGGACGAGGAAGGAAAAAAAGAAGCAGCGACAATCAAACAAGTGAATGTTTTTGAAGAGAAAATCACACCAAAGGAAATTTGTGATGGTTCTGTTCCATTTTATGATGATGATGACATTGGCCAACCTTTCAGAGTTGAACATCTTGTCCGATTGTTTATAATCTGTTCGACGCCAGATAATTTTGAATTGGATGAAATGATTGATGGCATGGAGAAAAACGGGGATGTGGTGTTCTTCAATGCTGTAAAAGACATCGTTGCTGGATCACCTTCTGTTTCCTGTGCCTTGGTATCCAAGTTAAAAGAAACACTTGACATTGGAGTCGATGAAGCCTGCATTTGTCCACTTGGTCCAAATTATGAATTGTTCAAACGCACAGGTGACTCATGCACAACTGAGTTTTATAATCATCTTGTGTTTGATTTTCACGAAGCTCAACTTTCTGTCAAATGTGATGACATCACTGAAGATGAGTTATTTAGTCCTTGTCATTTTGAAAGCATTTCCGACGAACAGAAAACTATTGGTTGCACTGGAGAACCAATCTTTTACCGAGTCCACATTGGGCCAATTTTATCACCTGCTGACTCATTTAACCATGCTTCATGTCAATGTGCTCACCCACGTTTTGAAATTCATGAGTACTACAACCTTAAGGATTACCCTTACCTTACTGATGTCCACCTTGTGGCAAGAGAACTGGATGGTAAAATGCTTCTGTGGTCTGTCTATTGTGGTGTTGTGGCGCTATAATTAACAAGCAGATTTTTATTTCATTTGTTGGGGACTGACATAACATTATACACGTCAGATAAGTTTAATTAAATAATTCTTATTAAAGTTAATAGGTGGAGATATAATGATAGTAATGCCGCACCACCGGTGGTACATCGTCTAGTATTATAATATTGCTGAACATTACCGGTGATACAAAATGTGAAGTTTAATAACAACAACATAAAACCAAATTATCACATCATTAAAATACCACATTATACTGGGACCTGCACCACCAAATTGTACTATTAAACTGCAAAGATTGTACTGGAAACTGCAGTGATAGATACACCGGTGATACATTATCTTTCTATCATACCACCATGGTACTAAAGAAATACCAAATGGTTTTCCGTGTTTGGATACTCTGATCCAAACACGCGGGAAATTGCGAGACTGGAGAAAAGCGTAACAAAACACGAGCCGTAGGCGAGTGTTTTTAGCTTTTCGAAAGTCGAGCAATTTCCCAAGTGTTTGGATAAGAGTCTCCAAACACGGAAAAAACCATTTGGTATTTCTTTTATAAAATAATCACAAGTGAATATGATATACTGTCCGACATTTTCAAAAAATCGTTTTGGCGGGAATTTTCCGTGTTTGGATACTCTGATCCAAACACGGCAATTGACCAATCAGGGCTCGCGTAGTATACATGTTATTTTATAAAAAGAGATACCACATCCAAAGTGCCAACGGTGGTGAGAGCTAATTGTAGCACCGGTGATATACCGGTGATACACGGATCAAAGAACTGGATCAAAAAACAATCCTGCAGTTTAAGTGGGGTCCGGGTATCATGTGGTATTTTTATGGTACATATTCTTGTGCGCAAACCAGAGTGCTGAGGATGTTTAAACTTCAGATTTTGGCTGACATTAAACCATCACCATCATTGTACAGATACACTGCATTATATGTTGTGATAGAATTTTACATAAATTTGTAAATTCTCTGTGAGTTGTGAAGACTTCCAACTGTAACCCCATTGGGGGTAAAGCACCAAATATGGCAATTCTCTTCATGTTTTCATGTACTGCATTTCATCTTGTACTTTAAACTTTTTGTTGAAGTCGTTTATTTTCTAAATTATGTTTTGGCTTATAATAATAACATTGATGACGGTCAGCATAAATTGGTATAATTTGACAAAATGGTTGCCCAGCAAGATCTGGCAACTAGAAATCTGAATGACAGAGGTAGAGACGAACCTAATGATATATTATGGTAGTATTTCGTTTCAAACATGGGAAGCCATGTTGCAAATTCAAAATTAATGTAGATCCTCGTTTTCACAATTAATTTAAAACCTCGTTTTCACTTAAGTAAGGTACTGTGATTTTAAACTTATGAGTATATCTGGAACAATATTGTATTTTTTATTTATTTCATAATAATATACATGAAAAAATTTCTCAATTTTGATTGGCTAAGAGCAGTGCAGTTTTAAGGAAATACAGTGCAGAAAAAAGGAAATGCAGTGCAAATTTTTAAAGCGAATAAGCCAATCAAAAACAATAAAAGCTGAAAAGAGCCAATTACGTTCTTCAACGGATTTTGACGCATGGTATTTTCCAACCTCGTACCCAGGCTCCACCTGCACGAAATGAACAAAGATGGCGGGCCAAGATTTGAAACGGAGAAGAACAATTCGTTGAAATTTGTGAATTATTCCTTATTGTTGTCAAGTAAAGTATCTGCAAGAAAACTAGAAGATTCTTAGTGCTTTTAGTAAACTTTCTCGAGTAGTGGTAGAAGAAGCAAAGCGTTTTTAAACAACAAAATATACGACTACGAGGAGTGGACAGTGGACACTGTCGAAAGGGAACTGTATACGTAATGTAAGTACAGTTGACTTGGACATTTTTTCATGTATATTATTAATAAGTAATAGCATGGTTTTTCGTGCAATTTGGAAAAAAAACATGCCCTCGTGAGTTTGTCAAAGGCCTCAAATAGCACTCGTCTTTCTGTTTTTTCCAAATTGCATTCGAAACCATGCTATTACCTATACTAATACGATAGTGTCCTTTACATACCTAAATGCATCTGGTGCAAATTTGAGACAAATCGGAGAAAAATTGCGCGGGCGGTAACAAATTTTGTGAAATTGTTTACTTGGGTTCGATTCCCTGTAGGGACAGTCAGATAACGTTTCTTCGCAGCAGTAATTCGACGTCATTTGAACTTAATATTCTTCTTTTATACAAACGCTGCTGAAAGACAACTGAATATTTGCACTTGCAATGGTTTGGGTCAAACCTACTTCGTCCTGGTTAAAGGTACCTAAGACTCCTAGGTCAAATGTCGCTCTTCTCATGCGCCGAACCTAATACAATTATATTCTACGTTGGAGCGACTCAGCCTAGTCCCAAGCTCTCTCTCTTCGCTGTTTCAATATTTGCTAGCATGGGTTTGGTTTCTTCAAGTTCTCTGGTTTCTCTTGAAGATATATTAAACTGGGGCTGTTTGTATCCTTGTCTTTATTGTTCTCTTTTAAGTTACATAGAGCAGGCTCCATTTCGTTTCGTTAAACGAAAGCAAAATATAGAGATTTAGTGTCCAACTATTCTTACCGTGTGACTTCGTGCCGAACATATATTATATATTTAACAAATAGATTCCATTTTGCCGTTGTCTGTTCAGTTATAGATGCACAGATGACGTCACAACGTGGTAAGAACAAAAAAGTGGCCCACGAGACGCAGTCGAGTGGGTCACTGTTCTTACCACGTTGTGACGTCCTCTGTGCATCTATAACTGAACAGACAACAAAAAAATGGAATCTATTTGTTTTATACAATAAAAATGTAAAAATGTTTTTTAAATGTTTTTATCGAAACTCTTCCCAGATTTTGGGGCATGAAGAAAGAAATAAGCAAGTCAGCTGACGTGATCTGACGTGACCATGTGTCTGTCCTCTGATAGATCATGGCCAACAACCAATGATAACACGCATAGCAACCAGGGTATTGTATAAATATATATATATATATATATATATATATATATATATATAGTATAAGTTTACAAGTTTCTATTACAAAATCCTTGAATTTCATTGGCTATCGCAGGAGTTACTGTCACTGATAGAAAGCTCTGGCGATAAGCCAATGAAAAGCCTTCTTTTAACGAAATTGACTAATCACAAAATGCGTAGTATGTCACGAGCAATGATCATTAGAGCCAGCGGTTGTTCTGTTAAGCAACAATGGCGCCGAAATTATAAGGAGTGGGCAAATGACAGATCAAAGAAATTGAACATTTAGGCGAAGCAATAAGTTCTACAGAAAACAAAAACGGCTACAAAATGGTTAGAATGGAAATTATTAATGGTAAGTTTCAATATTGTACATGAAAACCCATGCTAAATTATGCAAGAAACTTTACTTTTCCTTCATTTACTGTACGGGACCAAGGAAATGTCCGAAATGACTGTTGAACGTTTATTGTGTTGGCAGTTAAAAAATGTATTAATTAAACGAGCCTCAAAGAATACGTTATGGTCGAGAATTTGTTAAACTTTTGTTAGTAAATTTATAGTAAAACAATTAGACAAGTCGCCCTCGTCTTCTATGAGCGATAGTCAACTCGGCTTTGCCTCGTTGACTATTCGCTCATAGAAAACTCGGGCTCGTTGTCTAATTGTTAAATATAAACTATTTCCCAGATTTCGTTTCCCTCGCTTTTCTACACGCGTGTAAAATGGACTCCACGTGTGTCGAGATTAGCACCCTCACTGGGCTCCGGGCCTTTGGCCCTGCGCCCGGGCTCGGGGAAAAACAGCTTGGAATATTACCGTTTCTTAAGGTAAATTAGTAATTTAGGTATTTTTAAACGTCTATGAACTTGAGATCGTCTTTTAGAAAAGCGGAAACTGCACGGAAAATTCATGGGGGGAATTTGATTTAAAGGGTAATCGCAACCAAAATCATCATTTTCAATTAAAAAAATTGAATTTTTAATTTATGACGTTCTGATTAATAAACATTTACTACGGTAATATAATCCAAGTAAGTAGAGGCAAATTTTTTTGTAACACTGAACATTACTAATTCCGGCAAAACACAATTGTATCGTCCGCCATATTGTTTTAACCTGGTGAACTTGGAAGCTCTTAAGCCCTAATCAAACGAGAACGCAAGTTGGCAGGCACGCTATCTCAGCCAGCCGCTCTGAATAATTTCCCGAAAATATCATGTACCGTGACAAAGTTAAAACTTGTTTAAAACACTCGTGAAACCTTTATTTTGTTAATTTGTGTGTTCGAACGATCACCACAGAAATTCTGACTGCCAACTTGCGATGACTTGCGTTCTCGTTTGATTAGGGCTTTACGGTTTTCCCTAGCTCGTAACTTCAAAATGGCAGCCGTCTTGAATTCATGTTTTTATCAATAATTAAGCTCCATATTTAAAACTTATATATGGCTTAAAATTTATGGGATATTATTAATTTATACTACCTAAAGACATGTATGAAGACATGTATTTAGCAATCTTGCTGGTACTTCTCATCACGAATTAGAATATCAGCAAGCCCAAGATCATGGTCGTCATCATATTCAAAAAATCCGAATTGAAAATATTGTCGTTTTGTTCTTCAAAACTAAAGTTTTGGTTGGATCTATCATTATCCGACTCTTCAAAACTTTCTTCACCACTGACAGATACCAACTCTGGCTCACATTAAGGGTACTCTTTGTCCGCCACAATCTCGCCTAAAATTTCATCTGTGGACAAACTTCGCTTGACCAGACACCATATTTGACAAATATGCTGACGCAGCAAAATGTATGTTTTGATGAGCCAAGAAATGGGAAAACTGGGGGACACCGGTTCTCAGACCCTAAAAAATTATCATAAGCAAAGGCCTTTGCGGCCCAGCCTCGCGAAAACAATTTGGACTCGTCAATCATTTACTATAATGCTATGAAATTTGGACGAGTGTGAAATTGACTGTACCGAAAAAGATTGCGGCGGTAAATTTAACCACAATGCTTTGCGACCTCAAATCAGCTCACATAACAACTAAACATTGTTTATCATGCTAAGATGGATTAAGTAAGCAAGAACTTCATTCCTACCAAAGTTGATCGTTTTAAAACCATATCTTCCAATAATTCTGCAAGAAACAATATTTACTGCACGCAAAGGATTGTGGTTAAATGTAACAAGTCGTCCAGGGGCAGCGGAAATAAGAACCTGGATACGAGGTTGCAAGTCGCCATCTTTTTCGGTACGGTCAACAGCCATCGAGGTCAACAGTTTTGTCCAATTAACTTGGAAGTTAGTAACGTTACAAGCTGGGTAAATATTATAAAATTACCCTTTTTCAAGTGCTTTCCATGCTTTTGAAAGTGTTGTCAGACAGTGATGTAAAAATGACATTTACTTAAAGTAAAGTAATTCGAACATGCATGCATGTAGGTATAACTAAATAAAGATTTTGCTTTACCCAGCTTGTGACGTGAGATACATAAAAAAACATCTTCCAAGATGGCGGATGACAAGATTGTTTTTCTGTTGTTGACAAAAATCGTTCATATTACTTGGATTACATTATTATTCTTGGCTGAGTTGAGATTAAAGTTTGTGTTGGGGTCAGGCCTTACACAAATTACTATATGTACTTATACTTAAAGTGCACATGAAACGAAAATTATGTTTGTCTTATTTCAAAGAACACTTAAAATGATAGAGTAACATCGTTTGCAGTTTTTCGTTTCCTTGCTTCGTTGTTGAGATATTTCAGTTTGTTTGATATGCAAATTAAACAACTTGACGGAACATTTGCATAATGAGTTATCAGAGAAGGTTATATATGTTTGCTATTATCAAACCAAACATAATTCGAAGAAAGCGCGTGCGTGTGTTTCTCTCACAACGCCAAACATGTAGAATTTTCAAGTGATTATGTTTGATAATAGCAAAGATATATACATGTAACCTTCTCTGATAACTCATTATGCACATGTGACGTCAAGTTGTTTACTTTACATATCAAACAAACTGAAATATCTCAACAACGAAGCAAGGAAACAAAAAACTGCAAAAGATGTTGCTCTATCATTTTAAGTGTTCTTTCAAATAAAACAAACTTAATTTTCGTTTCATGTGCACTTTAATAATTAGACAACGAGGGCGAGTTGTCTAATTTAATTGTTTTAGTATCAATTCAACCATAACCAACTTTTCTTTAACGTAAAGAAGTCTTATCAAACATTGTTTCAAATTTTCAGATAGTTCTACTTTTTTGTTTGCAGAAGTCTCCCCATATAAAATGTAGAGTAGTTCGATGGCATATGGGAAACAATCGCTCACAAAAAACGAGATTGTAATTACTTTGCTTCAAATTTGGTGTAGATATACTCCATAAGCATAAGCGAATTCATTTTATTATTTGACAATGTCAAACTGAACAATTTTCCGTTACTTTCGAGCAGGGCCGGATTATGGCTGTGTGGGGCCTCTTGAACCTCCCCCCCCCCCCAATGAGTCTCGAGCCCTAGAACTAAAAATTGTGCAATCAGAAAGCGCCGGGGACCCACGTCATATGCTACTTTTGCCATATGATTAATCTGGTACTGTACAGAGGCTATACGCTGAAGGCCAGACAGATATACTGAGATACCTAGCCATACAAGATTCTATCTAAAGTATAAGAAATTTTATTTTGCTCTAAAAAAAATTATTTTGGGCCCCCTAAAGATTGGGGGGGGGGGAGGCCTGACTGCAGCCCAGTCAGCCCCTGCTTTCGCCCATGCTTTCGGGCCAATGTTTTCATCACTCGTATATGAATCTTAGCGGACGCCATGTTTGGCCTAGCTAGTTTCCAAGTTTTGCTTGCGGCGTGAATATGTCGTAGCTTCTGATTGGTCAAAATAAGAATATTCCAGTTATAAGAAGGTTTGTCATTGGATAATGATACTATAGTAGCCTATCACTAAGCCGAATTTGTAA
The DNA here is from genome assembly GCA_035771165.1 of Paragorgia papillata. Taxonomy (NCBI): domain Eukaryota; kingdom Metazoa; phylum Cnidaria; class Anthozoa; order Scleralcyonacea; family Coralliidae; genus Paragorgia; species Paragorgia papillata. The sequence goes on along the minus strand of JAWNZC010000433.1, from coordinate 5,894 downwards.
TAGACCACCAGTTGGTTGATAATAAAACAAATTATAATAGCACCTCAGAAATGTTTATCACTCTTAGCTAGCGATCCACTACAGTGCTGTAGCAAAGTGTCAAAAAGTGGGGGGGGAGCGACAGTAGTGGAAATTATTGACCGCATTTGTAGGGGGGTGCGGGGGTCCTCCCCCGGAAATTTTTGAAATCTAGAACCTCGGAAACACCATTTGCAGCAATTTGAGCGAACTTTTTCATCTAATTCTACAGCGAGTATAATTCAAATTTTACTGTAAAAGCGAAGAAATTATTACACCAACATACCCTACAGGTTGCCAAAATCCAGCTCTATCTCTATGATTGGTTCAGGGAATTGAAGCCTCGACAGACGACACTTCACAAAAGTGAACATATTTTGGTTTAACAACCATACGAATGGAGAATTATTTTCAATAAGTACGCGGCATATTGGGGGGAGGGGAAAAATTTAGGGGAGGTCGGGAGGGGGGCATACGTGCTCCCCCAGAAGTTTTTAAAACATCAAACTTTCTATACAATGCCATTTTCTTTTCATTTTCAGGGACAGCTATATAGACATTCTTTAGGAAAATTCAATTAACTATCGTCACGCAAGTGACCTAAGGTTTGCAGAACGAAACTGTAATAGTAATTATTGCACTACATGTATTTAGGAAGATATAGAAAAATGTTCTCAAAAGTAAAACTTTCTATTTTTCTAAGATTAATTATTCCTTCCCCACATGTTTCCCAACGAGTTTTGCACTAACTCAAAAACGGTTCCTGGTGACAATTAAGGGGGGGGGGGGGGGGGGGGGCACTGGGTATCGGCTTCGCAAATAACACAGATTTCGACCTTGATAATTCTTGATATAAAAAAAGTCTTATCCAATAATCATTGACATTTACTTTCAGTGACAAAGTGTAATTATCAAAAATGTAAAAAGAATTTGGGTACTTGAGACTAGTTTGGTTACATGATACCAACACCTGTTTAAGACACAGTAAACAAGTGTATTAAATTTCGTCACTAAGTCATCCGGCTGCGACGTGGGCTAATATATCATATGATTATATATCCAACGAACATAACTAGTCCGTTCGTGCAGCTCAGTGCGTCGAAAAATCAACTTCTCGCCAAGACAGAATACTGCGGAGAGCTAGGTGAGTTAAAACATGGTCAGTGCAATTAAACAAACTTTTGGAATCAAGGAGAAATAAATAGTTTCATTTCAAGGAAAAGTTAGAAATGTTGGACAGAAGCGACACGCTATACGCCGTATTCATAAACTGATATGGCACTAACTCAGATTGATGTAATACCGTTCGCAATGGTTATTGTTTTCATAATTGTTGAAAGAATATTAACACTAATTAGTTCTTTCTCTTCAGTACCGCGTGCGGCACAGATTTGGTTTTAAATCTAGATATATTTTTCCTACACAAAGATTGCCAACGTCCACTAGATTTGGGTGTGTAATAGATGTCTTGACCTTTTCATGCGATGTAGTTCCTTTAGTTGACCGAGGCAACTGAAACTTAAGGGTATACTATATCGTTAAGAAGAAATCAGTGATTAAGCTTACATTAATATGCTACATTTCTGCAGCATGGTATATAGAACTTTTCATTTAGAATGATTAAATCTGTACACATTTAGAAAACGAATTTACAGTGCAACCATTTATAGGGAAATAATCTCGAACTCTTTATATAGGGGAATAAAAAATAGCTCGAGATAGCGTTAGCAGGAGTTCGAGATAACGGGGGTAAATTATAATGTAAAACAATGAAAAATATATGTTGTTGGAGATGGCGAGCTTTTTGAGATAGCCGAGTTCGATATAGCGAGGTTCTACAGACTTGAAAGTGACCAGAGGAATGATAGTTGAAGTAATACAGTATCACTTTCAAAGCTGTTTAACAACCATACTCAGTGATACGATTACCAATGGAGAATGATTTTCAATACGTTATTACGTAGCAAAATAAGCGAACGGTGTCAAGGTTAGATTGTTAACAAAGAAAGGAAGTCTTAGGCTTTGAAAAACTGAAACCGGGTCAAGAATGTCTAAAAAACTTGACCTTTCTAATTAACTCGTCCTATCCTGTTTGGCGCCCTTATAAAAATAAATGAAATACAATTGCCAGCCTGGCTGTAGTGTCAACATAATGCATATATATATGACAATGACAATAACATATTAATTGTTATGCAAGGGGAACTTACAATTGTTTACCTTTTGATTTGAGCGCTCATAATTTTGATAATATTTTGATGAAAATTAATAACATTTTAATGAAGTCTTAGACCAAACTGTTCAAAGTCGGTTCTATATATAGCAACATTAAAATCAAGCAACACTACAGCAACTTCCTGATCAGTCTTCAGGTTGCTTTCTTTTTTAATTTTTTTCTACATCTCGAAGAAGTTTCAAATAGATATACCTTAGAGCCACTAAGTTTAGTAAGTTAGAGGCATTGCCGGTGGCATAATATTATTTCCTGCTATACTACCAGTGCTTGACAAAGGGGTTGTATGGTTATATATCTGACAATTTCGCCACCTTTTTTTACGAACAATATCAACTATTGGCCGCGTAGAATTCAAACGAGTAGCATACAAAACCAGCGAACGAGCATATCAGATATCCGATGAAGTTCCAACAACAAAATCAAAGAACACGCGCAAATAAACGGACTGAATGTAGTCTCCCTTTGAAACAACATGAAACGGATTAATTGGATTTCAATCTGTTGCGAATTCCTTGCCATTGTTAAACATTTTGTATGTATTTGTTAGTATGTATATTTGCATGTATTTGTGCCAGTACTTGTTCGTTATATATAGCACATTACAGCCTTACTATTCTAAATCCTTGTTATTTGATTGGGTATAGATTATTGATCACGTGGTATTGTATTTTCTTTTGTAACTTCATAATTTTGTAATACATATCTTGTATTTTATTTCTTTTTATATTTTGTATTTTTATGTTTCTCAGGAACCTTCTGAAAAACACTTTTTGTGATGTTGGTTTTTCCTGAATAAATATTATCAATCAATCAATCAATCATTTGTGTAGAATTTCCATTGCACATTTCAAATAACTCGACAATATTTGTCATTGTTTGTCCTTCCATGTCTAAATATATACTGCTTGCAGCTGTATTTAAAACTGAATCGGAAGAACAGTCACTCGTGTTGGATATATTACAAAAATAAAAGTTTTCTTTAATGCACATATTTATTTATTAATTTGTACATCAGGGTTTTCTTAAAAATAAATTTATAATTACATTAAACTTTAAAATTTTTTTAAAAAACCCACTTTTTGACACCTTGCTAAACTAATCTTTTCATTTATTTTGCTTAGAATGTTTTTCAAAGTTTGTGTTACAGCTTTGGCATTGCTTCCCTTTGTTTTTCTGGAGGTAAGAGACGAGAATATTTTTTTGTTAAAAAGTTTCTTATATAAATGCGTGTATACGATTTTTGTCCATGCCGCTTGAGTGCGCAGTTATCGGGTTTACTGAAGTGCATAATGCAAAGAAATTTAGAAGTTGGAGATAATAACATCAAAGTATCATTTTATATTGTTTGTTTTCTTTTTGACTGAGAAAGTTTTTGGACAAACAATTAAATGGAAATATGTTTTTTAGCGTTTGAAACCGTAAACCTTTTACGAGCATGTTTTAGTGTTTTAGTTGTCGAAAATTGACTTTATATTCCTTTAATATTACTCATTCCTAAGACGACTATAAAAATAGGTCACTTTTGATACAGCGGCTTCGACCATATATTTTCAGTAAAACAAATAACTCGGTATGAATAAATTTTTCACACCGTAAATTGTGAACACTTTGAACAGTCTGTTCGATAGCAAAAAGAGCTCATGTAGACCCTGGTGATGTCATTAGTTGTGGAATAAAATATTTCTCAACTTTTGGGACCAAAAGCCTGCTTTTCAAACGTTAAACAAGCCTACTTTGCTTAATTCCTTCAATTATTTGCCTTGGAAATTTTACAACCGCGGAAAGAAGTAATTTCAAACTTTACTGTTATTTTCTCTAACTTGAAAATTTCGTTGCATAGGCACTTTAAAACCTAAGAACAGGGAACAAGAAATTAAACACTGCTTGAGATTCACCAAGCCACACACGAACAACGAGTGCTTTAAACATCTTAATATTCAATTTGAGTACATTGGATAATATGAAGAAGTTTTATGTTTGCGAAATATAAGTGGGAATACCGCTACATTTACAAAGCTTTAGTTGTTTAGTTTCCTCGCTAAAGGACATTCTAAATTTGTATTCGTATAAAAATGCCTGAACTATAACGGTTTACTTTTGAGAAATGATTCTATTCTAAGCGGTTGAATTTTTTGGTATATCTTTTGTATTTCTTGACGTGGCTTCAATTTTTTTTAACTTTGACAATGCAACCGTACTTTATTTTCCACACTTTAATGAAATTAGAGCACGACTATTAAAGCATGGCTGAACGTTGCCATGACATGACACGGTAACACATGTTGTTAATGTAAATTGCTTAATTAAAACTTACAAAATACATCACGTGTACGAAGAATGAATATTAATCTGGTTTACTGATAGTTTCTTAATTTCATTGTTTGTTTCATCAAGGGAAAAGTTATTCTAAACAAAGAAAATCCTGGAAAATGCGATTTAAGTGCCGCGGGGAATAATTCTATCGTGAATGACAGAGATGGAAATGAAAGAGTGTTGTTTTGTGTTAGAATCAATGGAAAATATTCTTGGAGGGAGGTTGACAGTAAGAAAAAAATTTAACCCTTTTGTTAAGTCTCTGCTGTATATTACAATTTCTTTATTATAATAAAGTTAGTTCTAATCTTTTTGCAATATTTTGTGAATACAAATAATTTGCCAATAATTCCTGCCTCTTTAAGACTGTCTTAGTTATACTCTGTTATAAACTTTTCTAAATATTATAAATGTAACGCAAACTTGCAGAAAAATATATGCTATGACAAGACCAGACCAGACAAGACAAGACGAGACGAGACGAGACGAGACGAGACGAAACGATACGAGACGAGAAAAGACAAGACGAGAGAAGGTCAGACGAGACGAGAGAAGACAAGAAGAGAGAAGATGAGACGAGAGAAGACGGAACGAGAGAAGACGAGACGAGAGAAGACGAGACGGGACGAGAGAAGAGGGGACAAGAGAAGACGAGACGAGAGAAGACGGGACGAGAGAAGACGAGACGAGAGAAGACGATACGAGAGAATGAGAGAAGACGAAACGAGACGAGAGAAGACGAGACGAAAGAAGACAAGAGAAGACAAGACAAGAGAAGACGATACGAGAGAAGACGGGACGAGAGAAAACGAGACGAGAGAAAACGAGACGAGAGAAGACGAGACGAGAGAAGACGAGACGAGAAAAAAAGGGACGAGAGAAGACGGGACGAGAGAAGACGATACGAGAGAAGACGATACGAGAGAAGACGAGACGAGAGAAGACGAGACGAGAAAAGACAAGACGAGAGAAGACGAGACGAGAGAAGACGGGACGAGAGAAGACGAAACGAGACGAGAGAAGAGGAGACGAAAGAAGACGAGATAAGACAAGAGAAGACGAGACGAGAGAAGACGGGACGAGAGAAAACGAGACGAGAGAAAACGAGACGAGAGAACACGGGGCGAGAGAAAACAAGAAGAGAGGACACTGCAATTTGATGGTATAATAAAATTTTCGATTTCCCGTATCAGTAGTCTGCCATCTGAGTTCAAGTGGCTAGTGCTTGGAGCTCAGAGTTTTCTGAGTTTAAATACTTACGACAGCTTGTATATAAGAATAAAAAAGTCGTGTTTAAGTTCTCTTCATTTCTTAACCGAACTTTATG